>OX411727.1:600000-821370 GCA_948252095.1 Dicycla oo
TTGCTAGTATTCTAGTAATTGCCTCTAGAAAAATCCTTAAAAGGTGACTATTTGGAGCTGGACCACAACCACAGAATACTATTACTCCTAGCGGAGTGGTGCACTGTGGCTGGACCACACTGGAATAGTCTTAAAACTAGAATAGTAATCATCGATATAATAAAGAAATCCTTCGTTTCAGTTGGTTCCACATGTGCTCGATTGGATTCAAGTCGGGATTGTTTGCTGGCCACGGTAAAACTTTAATGTGAGAGTCTTCCAGCACAGACTCTATCGCTTGAGCTGTGTGTGCACAGGCATTGTCCTGCGTCAAGACGAACCCAGGACCCATTTGCTGTACAAATAGGATCACATGAGGCCTGATGAATTCCTCAATGTAACGCTGAGCAGTTATGAAACCCTCATTTAAAATAGCGAGCTCAGTTTTGCCGTTTATGCTAATTCCACACCAAATCATTGTCTACGTTGGGACCACTGAAACGGCAGGCTTTCCAAAATCGCTCGCCGCTTCTCCACACCATAATGCGCCGATCGTCATTAAAAAGTTTTTCTTTGCACTCGTCGGTGAGAAGTATGTATTAAGTATTACTTGTTATGTAAGCCCCGTTGATTTATTATTTATTTTGGACTGGAGTACAAGTGTTGGCAGGGGAAACTTGCGACATGTTCGACTGGCGTAAAGGCTGCGCTGCTTAGAGCGTATTGTCAGTCGTTTTATACGTGCAGTCTGTCGGTCAACTATACGCAGGGGACATACAGCGCTCTGCGCGTCCAATATAATAATGCGTTCAGGGTGTTGATGGGGTTGCCGCGCAACTGTAGTGCTTCCAGCATGTTCGCTGAGGCGGCAATTGATGGTTTTCATGCAATAATGTGTAAGCGATGCGCCTCCATCGTGCGCCGGATACGCGCCAGCCCCAACAGCATCCTGAAAACCATAGCGGACAGGTGGGATAGCCCCATACTGGGACATTGGATATGCCTACATGCCAGTGGGGCGTAGGTGTAATTGAATACTTACAGTAACTACTCTAGTTTCTAAGTTTCTACTCTGTCTCAAATACAAGATTTTTAATTTTAAGTGTTGTAGAATATATGTTACTAACACTAGTTTATAAGTTTACATTGTTACTAACAAATATGGAAGTGATTCTGCAATAAACGTTTATTATTATTATTAAACGATTGGCACGTTGAGCCCCGGACTAAGGAATTCGAGCAACTCGTCGTTTTGAAGTTTGCTGGTCTTCGTGCAATCGATTCCGGATAGTTTGGTCACTGACACGAGTACCCGTTGTCAACCGTAGGCGATATTGTAACTTACGAGCCGTCACTGTGCGTTCTCGGCGGGCACTTAGCCGGGTGTACCGATCGTCGTGAACAGTTGTAACGTGAACTCTACCTCCTCTTCTTCTCCTTGTAACACTGCCGGTCTTTTGGAAGCGATTCCAAGCATTTTGGATATATCTACAGAAAAAGCCAGTTGCAAACCCACCGACCGCTGTCAATTTCCTTCTTGGATCATTGTGTAGCGCGTAAGCATAATAAATATCTTTAGTCTTCGGCAAGATATGACGTAGCTCGTAACTTAGTTCTAAGTCCTCTCAACCTCGTATACAACGCCAGTCGTTCAGTAAACCTTCAACTGAGACTGACTTTCATTTGCCAAACCTTCTGATTACATCAAATACCTGGTCAGCACAGCGGTAACCCTACGTGGGGTGGTGCTATTGCAGGCGCCGCATCGAAGCCGCCGTCGAAACAAGTATCAGCCGCGCGATCACACAATGTGCTAACGGCGCGGCGTACCACTGTGCCGTAGTGGATTCAAGGGTAGAGCAATGAGACTAATGTGTCACTTGAACAGAGTTTATTTTAAGGTTATGACAAAGTTTACTGTAGGGGGTCGTGAAGTTATCGCGTCTTAAGTTGATTCTTTCGAGGTTATAAAAAGGTGGAAGTACTGTCCTGGGTGGACCGTCTGGCTGGCGCTGCAGTGGCTCGGCGTGGTCGGCCTTAGGTCTGGCTGTCGGCCGTAGTCGCTGGGTAGAGGGCCGCGTCTGGCGTGTAGGCTGCCGGAGTAGTGGGGCCAGTAATGTGGCCGTCAGCCGTAGTTGCTGGTGCGAAGCTCAGCGGCCGCCGGTACAGTCAGTAAGTAGGTGGAGATGAGGGTTCAGGACGGTAGCTAGTCGGTGTAGTGGGTTATGGCGGTAGTCTAGCCAAACCTGTGGTCTAGCCGGAGCTGTGATCTAGCCGAAGCAGTGATCTACCCGAAGCGGTGATCCCTGGAAACACGCAAGGGTGCGTCCGTGAGCTCAGAGGAAGATCCGGTAAGCCTCTGTGATGTGCGAAGTTTCCTAACCAGGCGAGGTCCGTAGCCCCACGACAAGGAAAATGGTTAGCGGAGAGGAAACTAGCAGCACAGTGGTTTACAAGATAAGAATAATAATTTAGAATGACACAGGATAAAACACAGTTATAATAATATACAGATTCTCCTAAGGACACTATGAGTACTCACCCAATTTCGGGGAGCTATAATAATATATGCTTCAGTGACTATCGTATAATAAAGGAAGGAATTCCTCTCGTCTAGTCTATTTATAGACTTTGTGTTTCTAGCAAGTTTTATAGGGAGCTGAAATTAGTAATGTCATGAGTATGACTAATTGGCAAATCCCACAGATAATTATTTTCTAATTAGTCGACTAATTAATGGTACAGTACATTGATATGCTACACCACCAGGGATGCCTGGTGGCACCTACAAGCAAATATCGCGCCCGCGGATAGGGCTGCCCGCCTCCAGTATTTTACAGTACCTAAATATGCGTTAGGGCTGCCCGTCTACGGTATTTTACAGTACGAAAACATGCGTTAGGGCTGCCCACCTCCAGTATTTTACAGTATCTAAACATGCGTTAGGGCTGCCCGTCTACAGTATTTTACCGTACCTAAATATGCGATAGGGCTGCCCACCTCCAGAATTTTACAGTACTTAAACATGCGTTAGGGCTGCCCGTCTACAGTATTTTACAGTACCTAAACATGCGTTAGGGCTGCTCACCTCCAGTATTTTACAGTACTTAAACATGGGTTAGGGCTGCCCATCTACAGTATTTTACAATACCTAAACATGCGATAGGGCGGCACACCTCCAGTATTTTACAATACTTAAACATGCGTTAGGGCTGCCCGTCTACAGTATTTTACAGTACCTAAACATGCGTTAGGGCTGCCCACCTCCAGTATTTTACAGTACCTAAACATGCGATAGGGCTGCCCACCTCCAGTATTTTACGGTACTTAAACATACGATAGGGCTGCCCGTCTACAGTATTTTGCAGGACTTAAACATGCGATAGGGCTGCCCGCCTGCAGTATTTTAATTTCATCAACCTAGGTACTTGAGTTTCTTTCTAGTTTTGTGATTGTAAATACTGTATTTTTTATATAAAAAAATGAAATTCGTTGTGAATGAAGTAGGAAGTGTTCAATAAAAATACACGTTGTGTTTTTTGATTAGTAGATTTAATACCTTATTTTTGTAAATAAGTGGCAAAGTATACAAGTAAGTAGATAGCCTAGCCAATGAAACTACCTACCTACTTATTAGTTTTTTTTTAATGCGAGCGTATGTCGTAAAATTTATAGTCTTAAATTACCTTTCAGAATTTCCAGGTAACTTAAAAAATGGTATTTCTGGTTGCGTTATTGACGAATTCAAGCAACCAAAAACAACACAGTATACATATAGTACTGCTCTTTGCCATATTATGTAAGTACTTGTAGGTACTTATTATGTAAGTACTTGTAGGTACTTATTATGTAAGTACTTGTAGGTACTTATTTCAATGAATATTTGTCACAAATCGCACGCTTACTGCTTACAAAACCATCACACCATCCGTACGTCACTGCAGCGCATTCGCGACTGTTTGGGTACCGAGTGGGTACCGAACTCGAGGCGTGTAGGTATGACTCGCGTTCCGATCGTTTGTATGAAGATAGAATACTGTAGATAACTTTACCGTGCTGAAGAGTACTTAACGAAACGTCTAGAATCTCACGAAACGCAGTGGAGTGACTTTGGGGAACGACATGCAATTCTGGAGCAAGCCTTAGAAGAAAAAAAACATCAATTACTTCGTGGATAACGTGTACAGCAAAACTCAAGCTCAATACGAATCTACAAAAGGAAACATGCTTAACTTACTGGAACAACTACAGGAAAAAAAGTTTGGATGTAGTTTCAGAGGCGAAGCTGAAAGATTGGTGCAACATCTCAGTATTGGGGCAGAACACTACACATCCTTTTGGGAAACACTGACTCAGAGTTTCGACAATCGAAGGCTGCAATACACGTCATTCCTGAAACCATGCTCAACCTGCCTGTCGTTCAAGAACCCGACCGCTTCAACCTTAAGAAGATGCATGACATCATAACTGAATGTACGAATGGACTATCAAACATTGGTTTAGACATCGCAACTTGGGACCCAATTATCGTACACTTGATGTCGCAGAAACTTGACACGACTACCTACAGCGAGTATATAAAGCAACTGCTAGATCCGAGAGATGTACAAAACTTGAACGAGCTATTATACTTCCTGGAAAACAAGTTCATGGTGTATGAAACCATGAAGAATACGAAAAAAGAAGTACCTAACCAGCAGAAGCAAGTCTCGTCCAAGTCGTTTAACAAACATCATTCTGCAAAACTGCATGACTACGAGTGACAAAAATCTTTCAAGACTTATTATACAGCATATGGACACTGCCCATACTTTGTCGGAAATCATGTATTGATGAAATGTCCAAAGATCATCAAGATGGACTCATTCCAACGGAATGACACAGTGGCAAAGTTACACGTGTGTAAAAACTGCTTATACAGTCATGGCAACACAGATTGTGCGTCGCAAAACGTGCAAAGAAAGCAATAAGAAGCTTCACTGCACAATGCAGACAAGAATAATACTGACAACTCAACGAATACGGAAAGAAACAACGACGATGTAGGTCAACGACCAACCACCCCCACACACAAACAAACCAGGCAAAATAAAACAGGCGATATCGCGGATATAAAAAACTATATTAATCGCGAAAAATATAACTATCACTGTTGGGAGTTACGCCCCAACAAGGCCCATTTCTCTGGCTAAAGTGATAGCGAAAGTGCTTGATAGCCTGCTTAATAGACAACTTAATAACCACATTAAACTGCACGACAACCAGTTCTGATTCCGAGCTGGGCTGTCCACTGAGAGTGTCATCCTGTGTCTAAAGTGGGCTGTCAAGCACTATACAGACCGGAAAACGCCTACTGGGTTATCGGTAAAACACCAACAACCTCTTAAGGGGTCGCTGTACTCATCATTATGAACAACTTTTACTATGGGACCAAACCTAAAATCGCGAAAAATAGCAAAAATTGTTCATAATGATGAGTATGATGAGCCCCTTAAGAGGTTTTTGGTGTTTTACTAATAACCCTGTATATACGCGTGCTTCCTCGATCGATCCAGAGCATTTGATTTGGTCTCCTACAGTATTCTTTGGAGTAAGCTTGAGAAAGCTGGAGTTCCATCTGAAGTGATTAGCACTTTAAAATGCTTTTATGGAGGCCAGATCAATCAGGTTCGATGGGCTGGGGCTTTGTCGGAGCCGTATGGATTGGAGTGCGGTGTGAGGCAGGGTGGGCTGACGTCGCGCCTACGCTTCTATACATTAATGAGCTAATTGAGACGCTCAGCAAATAGCGAGCCGGCTGTTACATTGATGGGGTGTGTGTGAACAATATTAGTTACGCCGATGATATGGCTCTGCTGAGCGCCTCGGTTTGTGGCCTTAAGAGGTCGCTGGCTATCTGTGAAGACTATGCAAAGCTTCATGGTTTGGTCTACAATGCGTGTAAGAGTGAGGTCATGGTCTTTGGTGCCGGCGGAAAATATATGTTCAGAAAATATACCACCAGTCCATTTGAATGGAACTCTGCTCACACGGGTATACAAGTTTAAATACCTTGGCCATGTCTTGACCGCGAGCATGAAGGACGATGAGGATATTGAGCGAGAGCAGAGGGCGCTGTCGGATATGGCAAACATGTTAGCTCGCAGATTTGCACGTTGCTCACAGGGTGTAAAAATAACCTTTTTTCGTGCATACTGCACTTATTTTCACACGTGCAGTCTGTGGGCCGATTATACGCAGAAATCGTAGAGTGCGTTTCATCAAATAGTTCCTATGCCGTAATGTTGGCTCCGCTGTTAATCTTTAACAAATGGACCCATTAGGCCTATGCTTTAACATCGGTAGCAAACGGTAGCCTATCGTGTCCTTCCTACAACAATGGAGCCAACATTACGGCATAGGGACTATTTGATGAAACGCACTCTACAGCATCCTTCGCGTTCAATATAATAATGTTTATATAGTTATTCTACTCTTTGAATAATGCATTCAGTATATTGATGGGGTTGCTCCACTTCCGTAGTGCGTCAGGGATGTTTGCTGAAGCTCGAGTCGACTGTTTTTATAAAATAATGAGAAAACGATGCACTCCCCTGGTGCGTCGCGTGCGGCCCAGCCCCAACCTTATTCTGAGCTGTGTGGCGAGCAGACTTGATTGTTTGTACGTGGGTCGCTGCTGCAAGCTGTCCACCTCGGTGGTAGGCGTGTGGCAGTGACTCGCATGTGTTCATGGTTTTAGGTTAAGTGATTAGAATAGGAATACTAACATAGGGGTAAGGAATATTGTTACTAACACAATTGAGTCATGTCACTTGTAAATAAAGATACGATTATTATTATTATTATTATTAAACCGCCAATTATATATCTACTAACGAGATGGAGGTTTTGTTAACTGATGTGCAGCTTAAGATACAGTCTGCAAATGGGGATTACATTACGTTTCGAGCACTACTAGACCAAATACCCTTACATTTATTACATGTACCTATTTATTATATTGCTTACATGTTATACAGTCCACTCATCTTTAATTTTGCTCCACCAAGACCTATCGTCGCGATCTTTGGTGAGCTGCCTTGGCCGTCTCTCCCCGAGGTCCGAGTGAGTTGTACCTACCTACATTCATACACATTCAGGGTCCTTATTATGAACTACTAGCCGTAGCCCGCGACTTCATCTGCGATCCAGGATGAATAGTAGCTTATGTCCTTTTCCAGTTCATGGTCTACCCAAGTGCCAAATTTCATCCAAATCTGTTCAGCCGTTTTACTACACTACTAAAGTTTCTATAATAATATAATTCAATCTTGATTGGAAAGAATGGATAGAATAAGAAATGAGTATTTAAGAGGAAGTCTGAAAGTGACACCGGTGACTGAAAAGTTGTGTGGAAATCGGTTGTCATGGTATGGGCATGTGATGCGGAGGAATGAGGAAAATATCGTCAGGAAAGTGTGGAGTATGAACGTGGAGGGCTATACGAGTAAGGGAAGACCAAAGAAAGATGATATGGCCAGAAAGGGAGTGACTACCGAGATGACGACTAATAGAGAAGTATGGAAGAAAAAGACATGTTGCGCCGACCCCAAATAAATTGGGACAAGGGCAGGAGAATGAAAATGAATCTTGATTGGAAAGACACGTGGCGCCATCTATTATCATAAGACCGTTAAATTATTGTTTTCCTCGGGAACAGTACTTTTTTCGGGATGAAATGTATGGTGTGACAGTACTTTTTTCGACATATAAGTTGTCAGGTGTACAGACACGGACATAGGGTATATGTCCGTGTCTGTACACCTGATAACTTATATGCAAAATTTCAGGATGATCGGTTCAGTGGTTTAGGCGTGTAAGGTAACAAACAAACTTACTTTCGCATTTATAATATCAGTTAGGATTAACGCCATCATGATTCCATTGCGAAAAAGGGATGGTGCTCCTGTATAGCTCCGTCTCTCTCTAGCACTGGAAAAATGATGGCGTTAATTGTTCATAATACGGCCCCGGGGGTGCGTGTGACGTGTGTTACCAGCACAGTCACACGACTTAGGTAGTAGGGAACATACATCAAAAACAGTGGGAAGATCGTCCCGGGACGACTGCGAGTCCTGGACGGGCCACAGCTGTCAGCAACAAGATTAGTATTTTGGCTCTACTTGACTGTGAGCGAGTATTTGTCACACTGTGTGGATGTGGTCTATGGTGCTGTATCCTACTTGAAAGCCGGCCTGCTCCAGTGGCTGACACTCGAGAGAGTCTTCGCGCTAGACGATTCGTAACAACTCTTGCAAACAACTTACATATAAGGTGTTAAAAATTAACTTTACAAACTTTAAGGAAGTTTTTATGTGGATTCCATCTTGACGGGCACTATTTAGGTACCTACTTGTGCACTATTTTGCAGTAGCACAAAGTTGAGCCATAACCGTGTGTACCTAAGCTAATCATTTGACGTTATGTAGCTACTCTTTGTTTGGGAGCCCGTGCGCGTGCGCAGCATTTCACGGAACAAACAACTTAAAGATTGCCGTCCTAGTATGTAATTCTAATATTTTAGCGAACATCGATGTAAATTAGCATAGTTTGATTAAATTCCGCTAGAAGGTAACCACGTAACCACTAATCAGCGAATGTATTGTATGTTAATTAATTCAGTTGCGTGTGTTAATTAAGCGTAATAAGTGCATGGGTGATTGAGTGGCTACTGGCTATTATATTTCCCGCACGCATGGCCGTGGTACGGTCACCGGTCAACAACGAAACGTAATACAAACTAGATACGAGCCTATACAACCTCAGCTCAAATTCTAATTTCGCCCCCACTTCCCGGGTTACGTTACTTTTATCAGTGTGTTCATATTACGCGTTGTCCGACGTGGGCGATTCAACGCGAAAGCGATTGCGAAGAAATCCGATGCAGTTTACGCGAGCGGTGGCTCTGTGTAGGACAGAGCCGCCGCTCGCGTAAACTGCATCGGACTTGCGCGCAAAGTCGCCGCTTCAGCCGCCGCCGCCATTGCCCTGCATTTGTCATGGACGCACGGAAACAATTTTTACTGGGAAATTCATTTTTTCATTTCTACTTGCAACATTTTTGGCTTTTTAAATTTTAAATTTATTTAAAACAAGCCACCGCACCACAAGAATTGGCGCGAAAATATCAAACCAACTGATCGCGTCCGCTTCGCTTCGCTCGTCGCCGCATCGCACCCACACGCGGTTGGTCACGTAGGACACCGCAATAGAGTAACAATTGTTTGTTCCATTCGCGCCGCTTCGCTTTGCGATCGCGTCCGCGTTGATTCGCCCACGTAGGATAAGGGGTTAGTGTGTTCTGACTCTGAGCAGGGGGGGGGGGGGGGGGGGCACACTTAGCACAGTCATCAATTTCCATAGACGACAGTGACATCTGCAGTCTGATGAGATAAAAAAACTTGGCAGCCATATTGTCTTGGTCAAATAAATGTCATGTCGCCATTGTCAACTCCAGCTTTCCCGACGTTGATGTCCAATTCTGTTGAAAATTGTTTCTCGTGATTGTTATTTGTTTTCTTTTGTTTCTATTTCATAATATTACCACTTTGTTTTTCATTTGTCAATTTTGTTGTTTTGTTAACATAAGTGAACTCAGACGAAGATATTGTATTTCTGGCTGTGATGCTTTATGTAAGTTTTTATTACCATACTGTACGTATTACCTATAATATAACCAAGAAAAAGTGTTATAATAATAATAAGACATTTATTTCAGACGTAGTCCATACAATGTTAGTAACACAAAAAAAAGCTTACAAAGCTATTGTTAGTACATACAAAAAACCACATAAAGAGATAAAAATAACAAAGTGGCACCGCCCAGGACTGCCAGTTTAAGCCAAGCCCTGGACGCGACCACCCACAGTGTGTAGTCGCATCCAGTGCCGCCACATCAGCGAGTCCCAGCGGCCCACAAACACGCTCAGAAGGCTGTTCCAGCTGGCCCGCATGCGCTTCATAAGAGACGCACTACGCTTCCGCATAATGGCCTGAAAACCATCCACGCTTTTCACCGCAAACATAGCTGAAGCGCTGCAGTGGCGCGGCAGCCCAAACAGCACCCTGAACGCGTCATTATACTGTACTCGCAGGGCCCTGTATGTACGCTGCGTGTACTTAGTCCACTGGCTGCTGGTGTAAAAAGATTGACAGAAGGCCTTAAATAATGTCACTTTGACTTCCTCGGTACACCGTGCAATCCTGCGGTCCAGCATGTTACAGCGCACAGACAGCGCCCTGCGCTCCCTCTCCAAATCAATGTTGTCACACATATCCTCTGAGACCCATTGACCCAGATATTTGAAATTAGACACTCTGTTCAAAGTGGCACCGCAAAGATAAAAGGGAGGCACACTAGCGAATGATTTATTACCAGCCTTAAACACCATGACTTCACTCTTGTTCACATTATATCTGAGTCCATGGGCTCGTGCATACTTTTCACAAACATCTAGCAGTCTGCGCATGGCACTGATCGACGGGCTCACCAGCACCATATCGTCCGCATAGCTGATATTATTAACGCACTGTCCATCTATATGGCAACCTATGCCTATTCTGCTGAGCTCGCCGATCAGCTCGTCCATGTATAAGTTAAAGAGACGAGGAGAGTTATGTTACTCCATATTTTTTTATAATAAGTATTATATAAATCGAATAAATAATCATGAAATTTATATTTGATAATAATAATAAAAGGACATTTTTCTGAATCTGAACTCCATAGGTACGTGTTTTTTCTCCCTGACTGTTACCCTAACACAAACTCGCTCAAAGAGTATAAATTAATAAATAGGGAGGACTCGTTCGCTACTCATAGTACTTATGCATACCTATAGGTGGGTGTATATATTATTAAGCCTTATTTCACCCACCAAACTAGAGGTGGCAGCACTTTCCATACATGCATATTTTACCACAGAGTCTTTGGTTTTGAGCGCAAGCGACACAGCCTGCAGGGGCACACATAACACTGTCATCAATTTCCATAGATGACAGCGACATCTGAAGTTTGGTGGGATAAGAAAACTTGGTAGCATCCTGTCTTGTTTGTCAAATTGTCATTGTCGCCATTGTCAACTCCGGCTTTCCCGACATTGATGCGCAATTCTGTGGAAATTGTTTCTCGTTACTGTTATTTGTTTGGTTTTTATTTCGTAACTCGAAGTCACAAATGATAAATCATTTGTGACTTCGAGTTACCGCTACATATTCGGCTATATGTAAGTGCGCACGCCGTTTATTACTGGAGGCTTTTATTTACGTATAAAGTTCTGCTTACGTTTTTAGTTTTGTTTTTTTATTTCTGCTTGAGTATAGTTTTAGATTTTTTTCTTTTTTTTTTGGTATATTGGCGTGTGCTAGCTGACTTATAGCAAATAATTGAATTTAATTGAATGTTTGGGTTGCGTAATGTACTTATATTATTTTGCGCCCTGTTGTATAGATTATTTTTTTAACTGAACAGACAGCTGTGCTGCCGGGGAGTTTGTTGCGCCACTTTGTCTCTTCAGTTAAAGCACTAGGAAGTGGTGAAGGGCGGGCGTTTTTCGGGACTGTCTTATGAAATTTTGACGTTCGAAAAGTGGTGATTCTTAGCCTAGTTTGATTAAAAGACTTTTGATTTTGATGTAAACACAAAAAACAAACTGTGCTTTGAAAGTACTCTGTGGCTTTGAATAAGTAGGCGTTGTTGTCATGTTTCATAGAGTATAATGCCAAATTAATAAAAAAAAACAACAAGAAGTAGGTAGTATATTATTATTATTATCTGTATTTAGACTGCGCTTTCTGAACGAGGAACTCGGTACTTTCCAAAAGTGTTGGAAAAATCTATCAACAAGTAGATAAATCTTTAATGTACAGACGCCAGCACATCAAGCTACTACAACCTGTCAGATTTCTTTAATAGATTTTCGACTTTATTGCTAAAGTATTAGGTTCAAGGTTGATTGGGAAAATCTGACAGTTTCGGGTAGGTTGACCTGCTGGCGTCTGTACTTAGAGTAAAGGAGACCGACGATCAATATGCACTGAGAGAACAGCCGGTCTAGTCTGGAAACATCTCACCGTGAAAACTTAGCTGATACAAGGGGATTGACAATATTCACAGCTTACTTCAAGGTCACTTCACCTATGTTTTTACGGTGAGATTATGTTCAGTGATTTTACAGAACAGATCTACTGAAGGTTCACTGATGTTATTGAAATGAACAACCATCTTCCTTTCTAGTCAATAATACCATGTTCAAGTACCTACTACAGTCAAAGAAAGCACAATAAAAGATCAATATTAAATTCATGGACATCGTTTTAAGGGGTCATTGTACTCATCATTATGAACAACTTTCACTACGGGACCAAACATGAAATCGAATCATGAATTGATTTTGACCTGACCCCTCAAGGATGCCCATGAATTCAATTTCCCGCTGTATAATGCTGTGTATTGCTATCAACATAACTTACATTCTACATAGAATTAGTTTTACAAACGAAACTAAATGTAGCCTTAAAATTAATATAGTAGACCTCCGTCACGAATAAATAAATAAACAGGAGAGTAATTACTAATATACATATTTACACGGTTATTAATTTTGGGAAACATAACGTAATTTATTTAACAAGTTCCACAGCGGCATGCCTACCGTTCCTTAACGATCCTGTACTTGTGCACTCGTATGATGTAGGGGGGCCCGTCGGCGGGCGCGCGCTTGGCGGCCGGCTTGTTGGGCGCGCTGTGGTACGTGTAGCCGCCGGCAGGGTTGGGCCGCGCGTACAGGATGCCGGGCTCCTCGGGCGTGTTGGACGCCGCCGCGTACAGCTGCGGCGTCTGGTAATGGCTGGCATACGACGTGTGCTGCGGCGGCTCGTACGAGGCCTCGTAGTCGGAGTGCGCGGTCGGCGCGTAGTCGGCGGCGTAGGGCGCGCGCGCGTACACCGGGTGCTGCGCGGTCGGCGCGTGCTGGCGATCGCGGCCGAGCGGCGCGGGGGACAGCACACGGAGCACGGGCACGGGCGCGTGCAGGGGTATGGCCGCGAACACGTAGGGCTCGAAGTCGCGCGAGTACTGCGAGTACTGCGGGTAGTCGCCCGCGTACACGCCGTGGCGGCTGTGGCGGCGCAGCGCCTCCCCCAGCGGCTCGGCCAGCGCTGTCGCGCACGCGCACAGCGCCACCAGTTGCGTCTGAAACAACGACACCATCAACATCACACTTCATTAACTGTTCATTGAACTAGCAGCCTGCCACAGTCAGCTGCCGGCCCTACTCGCCTCTCCTAGTATTTAAATAGGTGAGTAGGTCTAGAGATTAGATTTAGACGTAGGTAATAAGTACGGCCCCTAATACCCTACTATGGCTGGCTATACTTAGCGAGCGAGCTCAACTCGTTAATCCTGCGAGTGTCAGTCTTCAGAGCCTGCTCGCTCACTACTACAGTGACCGCTAGGCGCAATCGGCCGCATGACGCTGACATTCGGTGACCTAAATGCACTTCTTCTTTACAAACCCGTAGCACTGTTCCACTTCCTATTAAAATACTAGAAACGAAAAAATATTGAGTGTGAATCGTGTATCGGCACAGTGCACTATTTATAGTAAACAATAGAGTAGAATAGACTCACGAGTGCGTCCATGTCTCGGGCGAGCTGTGCGCACAGTGGCGCGCGAGCTGTGCGGACACGCGCGCGCCGCCGCGCTCCGCCCGCCAGCTCCAGCCGGACACCGCGGCGCCGCGCGCTTCCACCGAGCTGCCGCACTGTGACTCTGCACTCATTTCCTGTGACAAGCTGCTGTTTGAAATACTGACTAAAATGTGCTGTCTGAAATGTGCAACCTAAGTTGAGCAGGTGTGTGCCACTAAGTTGAGCAGGTGTGTACCACTAAGTTGAGCAGGTGTGTGCCACTAAGTTGAGCAGGTGTGTGCCACTAAGTTGAGCAGGTGTGTGCCACTAAGGTGAGCAGGTGTGTGCCACTAAGCTGAGCAGGTGTGTGCCACTAAGTTGAGCAGGTGTGTGCCACTAAGTTGTGCAGGTGTGTGTCACTAAGTTGCGCAGGTGTGTGCCACTAAGTTGTGCAGGTGTGTGCCACTAACTTGAGCAGGTGTGTGCCACTAAGTTGAGCAGGTGTGTGCCACTAAGTTGAGCAGGTGTGTGCCACTAAGTTGTGCAGGTGTGTGTCACTAAGTTGAGCAGGTGTGTGCCACTAAGCTGAGCAGGTGTGTGCCACTAAGTTGAGCAGGTGTGTGCCACTAAGCTGAGCAGGTGTGTGCCACTAAGTTGAGCAGGTGTGTGTCACTAAGTTGTGCAGGTGTGTGCCACTAAGTTGTGCAGGTGTGTGCCACTAAGTTGAGCAGGTGTGTGCCACTAAGTTGTGCAGGTGTGTGCCACTAACTTGAGCAGGTGTGTGCCACTAAGTTGAGCAGGTGTGTGCCACTAAGTTGAGCAGGTGTGTGCCACTAAGTTGAGCAGGTGTGTGCCACTAAGTTGAGCAGGTGTGTGCCACTAAGTTGAGCAGGTGTGTGCCACTAAGTTGTGCAGGTGTGTGCCACTTAGTTGTGCAGGTGTGTGCCACTAAGTTGTGCAGGTGTGTGCCACTAAGTTGAGCAGGTGTGTGCCACTAAGTTGAGCAGGTGTGTGCCACTAAGTTGAGCAGGTGTGTGCCACTAAGTTGTGCAGGTGTGTGTCACTAAGTTGAGCAGGTGTGTGCCACTAAGCTGAGCAGGTGTGTGCCACTAAGTTGAGCAGGTGTGTGTCACTAAGTTGTGCAGGTGTGTGCCACTAAGTTGTGCAGGTGTGTGCCACTAAGTTGAGCAGGTGTGTGCCACTAAGTTGTGCAGGTGTGTGCCACTAACTTGAGCAGGTGTGTGCCACTAAGTTGAGCAGGTGTGTGCCACTAAGTTGAGCAGGTGTGTGCCACTAAGTTGAGCAGGTGTGTGCCACTAAGTTGAGCAGGTGTGTGCCACTAAGTTGAGCAGGTGTGTGCCACTAAGTTGTGCAGGTGTGTGCCACTTAGTTGTGCAGGTGTGTGCCACTAAGTTGTGCAGGTGTGTGCCACTAAGTTGAGCAGGTGTGTGCCACTAAGTTGTGCAGGTGTGTGCCACTAACTTGAGCAGGTGTGTGCCACTAAGTTGAGCAGGTGTGTGCCACTAAGTTGAGCAGGTGTGTGCCACTAAGTTGAGCAGGTGTGTGCCACTAAGTTGAGCAGGTGTGTGCCACTAAGTTGAGCAGGTGTGTGCCACTAAGTTGTGCAGGTGTGTGCCACTTAGTTGTGCAGGTGTGTGCCACTAAGTTGTGCAGGTGTGTGCCACTAAGTTGAGCAGGTGTGTGCCACTAAGTTGTGCAGGTGTGTGCCACTTAGTTGTGCAGGTGTGTGCCACTTAGTTGTGCAGGTGTGTGCCACTAAGTTGTGCAGGTGTGTGCCACTAAGTTGAGCAGGTGTGTGCCACTAAGTTGTGCAGGTGTGTGCCACTAACTTGAGCAGGTGTGTGCCACTAAGTTGAGCAGGTGTGTGCCACTAAGTTGAGCAGGTGTGTGCCACTAAGTTGAGCAGGTGTGTGCCACTAAGTTGAGCAGGTGTGTGCCACTAAGTTGTGCAGGTGTGTGCCACTTAGTTGTGCAGGTGTGTGCCACTAAGTTGAGCAGGTGTGTGCCACTAAGTTGAGCAGGTGTGTGCCACTAAGTTGTGCAGGTGTGTGCCACTTAGTTGTGCAGGTGTGTGCCACTTAGTTGTGCAGGTGTGTGCCACTAAGTTGTGCAGGTGTGTGCCACTAAGTTGAGCAGGTGTGTGCCACTAAGTTGTGCAGGTGTGTGCCACTAACTTGAGCAGGTGTGTGCCACTAAGTTGAGCAGGTGTGTGCCACTAAGTTGAGCAGGTGTGTGCCACTAAGTTGAGCAGGTGTGTGCCACTAAGTTGAGCAGGTGTGTGCCACTAAGTTGAGCAGGTGTGTGCCACTAAGTTGTGCAGGTGTGTGCCACTAAGTTGAGCAGGTGTGTGCCACTAAGTTGTGCAGGTGTGTGCCACTAACTTGAGCAGGTGTGTGCCACTAACTTGAGCAGGTGTGTGCCACTAAGTTGAGCAGGTGTGTGCCACTAAGTTGAGCAGGTGTGTGCCACTAAGTTGTGCAGGTGTGTGCCACTAAGTTGAGCAGGTGTGTGCCACTAAGTTGTGCAGGTGTGTGCCACTAACTTGAGCAGGTGTGTGCCACTAAGTTGTGCAGGTGTGTGCCACTAACTTGAGCAGGTGTGTGCCACTAAGTTGAGCAGGTGTGTACCACTAAGTTGAGCAGGTGTGTGCCACTAAGTTGTGCAGGTGTGTGCCACTAAGTTGAGCAGGTGTGTGCCACTAAGTTGAGCAGGTGTGTGCCACTAAGTTGTGCAGGTGTGTGCCACTTAGTTGTGCAGGTGTGTGCCACTTAGTTGTGTAGGTGTGTGCCACTTAGTTGTGCAGGTGTGTGCCACTAAGTTGTGCAGGTGTGTGCCACTAAGTTGAGCAGGTGTGTGCCACTAAGTTGTGCAGGTGTGTGCCACTAACTTGAGCAGGTGTGTGCCACTAAGTTGAGCAGGTGTGTGCCACTAAGTTGAGCAGGTGTGTGCCACTAAGTTGAGCAGGTGTGTGCCACTAAGTTGTGCAGGTGTGTGCCACTAAGTTGTGCAGGTGTGTGCCACTAAGTTGAGCAGGTGTGTGCCACTAAGTTGAGCAGGTGTGTGCCACTAAGTTGTGCAGGTGTGTGCCACTTAGTTGTGCAGGTGTGTGCCACTTAGTTGTGCAGGTGTGTGCCACTAACTTGAGCAGGTGTGTGCCACTAAGTTGAGCAGGTGTGTGCCACTAAGTTGTGCAGGTGTGTGCCACTAAGTTGTGCAGGTGTGTGCCACTAAGTTGAGCAGGTGTGTGCCACTAAGTTGAGCAGGTGTGTGCCACTAAGTTGAGCAGGTGTGTGCCACTAAGTTGTGCAGGTGTGTGCCACTAAGTTGTGCAGGTGTGTGCCACTAAGTTGAGCAGGTGTGTGCCACTAAGTTGTGCAGGTGTGTGCCACTAAGTTGTGCAGGTGTGTGCCACTAAGTTGAGCAGGTGTGTGCCACTTAGTTGTGCAGGTGTGTGCCACTTAGTTGTGCAGGTGTGTGCCACTAAGTAAGCATATGTACCTACTTAACTATTAACTATCAACTAAATCAAGGTCATTACTGTTAGCGATTTGCATTTATACTATATTTGCATTGGTACCTACTCTAAGCCTGATGGCTTAGAGTAGGTACCAATGCACTGTGACTATGATTAAATGAAAATCAAACAAACTAGGCTGAGAATCAGCACTTTTCGAACGTCAAAATTACATAAGACAGTCCCCCAAAACGCCCGCCCTTCACCACTTCCTAGTGCTGAAGAGCTGAAGTGGCGCAACAAACTCCCCAGCAGCACAGCTGTCTGTATTATTATATATAGGCCGGTATTATATTTGCTGAACGTCGTTCCTGAATTCGGTTAAAATTTATAGTAGACATTATGGTGGTTGTTGCAGCTCTGTGCATTGACAGCCACGCAGCGCGTGCGCAGCTTTGACAGCGGTGAGAGGCGCGGCGTGCGCGGGCGGGCGCGGCGCTTCCTTCCGCGTGGGTGCGTGCGACACAGACGTGTAATTATTCACTCAGCTATGTGCTAAAAACCACGACCACGCTTTTTGCTCGATTCGATAAATTTAATAATTGACTGCGTTTCCTAAATCAAATTATTGTTCCGATCGGCGGCAGCGGTAACATGAGTGACCTGTGCATGATCCGCGGCGAGCGGAGTTAGATTAGTGACCTGTGCATGATCCGCGGCGAGCGGAGTTAGATGAGTGACCTGTGCGTGATCCGCAGCGAGCGGAGTTAGATGAGTGACCTGTGCATGATCCGCGGCGAGCGGAGTTAGATGAGTGACCTGTGCGTGATCCGCAGCGAGCGGAGTTAGATGAGTGACCTGTGCATGATCCGCGGCGAGCGGAGTTAGATGAGTGACCTGTGCATGATCCGCGGCGAGCGGAGTTAGATGAGTGACCTGTGCATGATCCGCGGCGAGCGGAGTTAGATGAGTGACCTGTGCATGATCCGCGGCGAGCGGAGTTAGATGAGTGACCTGTGCATGATCCGCGGCGAGCGGAGTTAGATGAGTGAAATGTGCATGATCCGCGGCGAGCGGAGTTAGATGAGTGAAATGTGCATGATCCGCGGCGAGCGGAGTTAGATGAGTGACCTGTGCATGATCCGCGGCGAGCGGAGTTAGATGAGTGAAATGTGCATGATCCGCGGCGAGCGGAGTTAGATGAGTGACCTGTGCATGATCCGCGGCGAGCAGAGTTAGATGAGTGACCTGTGCATGATCCGCGGCGAGCGGAGTTAGATGAGTGACCTGTGCATGATCCGCGGCGAGCGGAGTTAGATGAGTGACCTGTGCATGATCCGCGGCGAGCGGAGTTAGTTGAGTGACCTGTGCATGATCCGCGGCGAGCGGAGTTAGATGAGTGAAATGTGCATGATCCGCGGCGAGCGGAGTTAGATGAGTGACCTGTGCATGATCCGCGGCGAGCGGAGTTAGATTAGTGACCTGTGCATGATCCGCGGCGAGCGGAGTTAGATGAGTGAAATGTGCATGATCCCCGGCGAGCGGAGTTAGATGAGTGACCTGTGCATGATCCGCGGCGAGCGGAGTTAGATGAGTGAAATGTGCATGATCCGCGGCGAGCGGAGTTAGATGAGTGACCTGTGCATGATCCGCGGCGAGCAGAGTTAGATGAGTGACCTGTGCATGATCCGCGGCGAGCGGAGTTAGATGAGTGACCTGTGCATGATCCGCGGCGAGCGGAGTTAGATGAGTGACCTGTGCATGATCCGCGGCGAGCGGAGTTAGACGAGTGACGTGTGCATGATCCGCGACAAGCGGAGTTAGATGAGTGACCTGTGCATGATCCGCGGCGAGCGGAGTTAGATGAGAGACCTGTGCATGATCCGCGGCGAGCGGAGTTAGATGAGTGAAATGTGCATGATCCGCGGCGAGCGGAGTTAGATGAGTTACCTGTGCGTGATCCGCGGCGAGCAGAGTTAGATGAGTGACCTGTGCATGATCCGCGGCGAGCGGAGTTAGATGAGTGACCTGTGCATGATCCGCGGCGAGCAGAGTTAGATGAGTGACCTGTGCATGATCCGCGGCGAGCGGAGTTAGATGAGTGACCTGTGCATGATCCGCGGCGAGCGGAGTTAGTTGAGTGACCTGTGCATGATGCGCGGCGAGCGGAGTTAGATGAGTGAAATGTGCATGATCCGCGGCGAGCGGAGTTAGATGAGTGACCTGTGCATGATCCGCGGCGAGCGGAGTTAGATGAGTGACCTGTGCATGATCCGCGGCGAGCGGAGTTAGATGAGTGAAATGTGCATGATCCGCGGCGAGCGGAGTTAGATGAGTGACCTGTGCATGATCCGCGGCGAGCGGAGTTAGATGAGTGACCTGTGCATGATCCGCAGCGAGCGGAGTTAGATGAGTGACCTGTGCATGATCCGCGGCGAGCGGAGTTAGATGAGTGATCTGTGCATGATCAGCGGCGAGCGGAGTTAGATGAGTGAAATGTGCATGATCCGCGGCGAGCGGAGTTAGATGAGTGACCTGTGCATGATCCGCGGCGAGCGGAGTTAGATGAGTGAAATGTGCATGATCCGCGGCGAGCGGAGTTAGATGAGTGACCTGTGCATGATCCGCGGCGAGCGGAGTTAGATGAGTGAAATGTGCATGATCCGCGGCGAGCGGAGTTAGATGAGTGACCTGTGCATGATCCGCGGCGAGCGGAGTTAGATGAGTGACCTGTGCATGATCCGCGGCGAGCGGAGTTAGATGAGTGACGTGTGCATGATCCGCGGCGAGCGGAGTTAGACGAGTGACGTGTGCATGATCCGCGACGAGCGGAGTTAGATGAGTGACCTGTGCATGATCCGCGGCGAGCGGAGTTAGATGAGTGACGTGTGCATGATCCGCGGCGAGTGGTGTTAGATGAGTGACCTGTGCATGATCCGCGGCGAGCGGAGTTAGATGAGTGACGTGTGCATGATCCGCGGCGAGTGGTGTTAGATGAGTGACCTGTGCATGATTCGCGGCGAGCGGAGTTAGATGAGTGCCGTGTGCATGATCCGCGGCGAGCGGAGTTAGATGAGTGCCCTGTGCATGATCCGCGGCGAGCGGAGTTAGATGAGTGACGTGTGCATGATCCGCGGCGAGCGGAGTTAGACGAGTGACGTGTGCATGATCCGCGACGAGCGGAGTTAGATGAGTGACCTGTGCATGATCCGCGGCGAGCGGAGTTAGATGAGTGACGTGTGCATGATCCGCGGCGAGTGGTGTTAGATGAGTGACCTGTGCATGATCCGCGGCGAGCGGAGTTAGATGAGTGACGTGTGCATGATCCGCGGCGAGTGGTGTTAGATGAGTGACCTGTGCATGATTCGCGGCGAGCGGAGTTAGATGAGTGCCGTGTGCATGATCCGCGGCGAGCGGAGTTAGATGAGTGACCTGTGCATGATCCGCAGCGAGCGGAGTTAGATGAGTGACCTGTGCATGATCCGCGGCGAGCGGAGTTAGATGAGTGACGTGTGCATGATCCGCGGCGAGTGGTGTTAGATGAGTGACCTGTGCATGATCCGCGGCGAGCGGAGTTAGATGAGTGACGTGTGCATGATCCGCGGCGAGTGGTGTTAGATGAGTGACCTGTGCATGATTCGCGGCGAGCGGAGTTAGATGAGTGCCGTGTGCATGATCCGCGGCGAGCGGAGTTAGATGAGGACACCGATGTTGTGGGTTTAAAGAGTCGTCTTTGGCCAAGTCGTAGATATCTCTTCTGATCATCCTATATGTTTTATCGATGAGAAATGGAGCTACTGTATACGTAGATAATATAGGAGGAGGACAGGAGCACGGGTCGATCCATCAGGTTAAGCTACGCTTACCGCGGCTGGTCCGTGGATGGGTGACCAAGAATCTTTACATATCAAGACCTCTCTATGCCTTGGAAAGCACGTTAAGCCGATGCACCCGGCTGTCATTCGTGGATCTTTGACAGTCGTTACGGGTCACCAGAAACCCGAAAGTCTGCCAACTAGTCTTACCAAGGGGTATCGTAATTACCCAGTAACTGAGTTGTAGAGGTCAGATAGACAGTCGTTACATGTAAAATACTGGTATTCAGCCGCATCCGGTAAGACTGGAAGCCGACCCCAAAATAGTTGGGAATAGGCAGATAACGATATTATTTGGAACAATGAATTCTTTTACTACCTATGTCACTACCTACGTCACTACCTACTTCACTACCTATGTCACTACCTACCTCGTTACCTACGTCACTACGTACGTCACTACCTTTCTTACTACCTACGTCACTACCTACTTCGCTACCTACGTCACTACCTTTCTTACTACCTACGTCACTACCTACCTCGCTACCTACGTTACTACGTACGTCACTACTTTCCTCGCTACCTACGTCACTACCTACTTCGCTACCTACGTCACTACCTACCTCGCTACCTACGTCACTACGTACGCCACTACCTTTCTTACTACCTACGTCACTACCTACCTCGCTACCTACGTCACTACGTACGTCACTACCTTTCTTACTACCTACGTCACTACCTACCTCGCTACCTACGTTACTACGTACGTCACTACTTTCCTCGCTACCTTCGTCACTACCTACTTCGCTACCTACGTCACTACCTACCTCGCTACCTACGTCACTACATACGCCACTACCTTTCTTACTACCTACGTCACTACCTACCTCGCTACCTACGTTACTACGTACTTCACTACTTTCCTCGCTACCTACGTCACTACATACGCCACTACCTTTCTTACTACCTACGTCACTACCTACCTCGCTACCTACGTTACTACGTACGTCACTACTTTCCTCGCTACCTTCGTCACTACCTACTTCGCTACCTACGTCACTACCTACCTCGCTACCTACGTCACTACATACGCCACTACCTTTCTTACTACCTACGTCACTACCTACCTCGCTACCTACGTTACTACGTACTTCACTACTTTCCTCGCTACCTACGTCACTACGTATGTCACTACCTACGTCACTACCTACTTCGCTACCTACGTCACTACCTACTTCGCTACCTACGTCACTACGTACGTCACTACCTTTCTTACTACCTACGTCACTACCTACCTCGCTACCTACGTCACTACGTATGTCACTACCTACGTCACTACATACGTTACTTTGCGTAAATAAACAGCCTTAGAGCTATTTAAATCTTTACTTTTGACAGAACGCTAGCCAACTCGTGCAGTCCCGCAAGTCCCGGGCACTGCCAGGTTCCTGATGTACAACGTTACCAGTGCGCATGTGGCGTGCGTTCGATGGTCAGAGCGCGACCTTGGTCCAGTTGCCTGGCACAGTGATACACTGGCCGCAGCTCGGCACCACACGACACATGCATGTGAGATCAGGTACTACGAGCATGTGTAACAGTTACTTCGCGACGTGATTCACATTCTTAAATCTCTCGTTTTCGTAAACTGAACACGTGCTAGGACTGTATTTGGTATGTTTCTGTGAGCCCAAGAGGTAACGTTTACATGTATCTATATAGGCCCTAGGGAATATTTCGTCATGAGAATGAAACAAGTTGTATGAGATCAAAGTGTTACACTATTCCTTTTATCTTTCGTGAGGCTTATGTAATCAGCAGGTCGTCACCATTTTGGCTATTTAATATAAACAATATTGTTAAAAAAATGCAATATTAATAATAATAATAATAATAATAATAATAATTCAGACCATGTCCATAAAAAGAGAAAGGTTATAAAATTTGTGCACGTATAAATGATTTCAGGATATTTGAGTCCTGTTTATCTGCAATGACCTGTAGGATGCTGTTAGTGCTACCCCGAACTCTACTTAACAGGGAAGCGAGCCGCTTACGCATGATGGCATGAAAGCCGTCTACCCCGGCCTCCGCAAACATACCAGACGCACTGCAAAACCGTGGCAACCCTAACAACATCCTAAATCCATTGTTATATTGGACACGTAGGGCACTGAGCGGCCTCTGCGTATACTTGAACCACAGGCTGCACGTGTAGAAAGTCTGACAGTAGGCTCTAAATAGTGTGACCTTAACTTGATCACTACAACGAGCAAACCTGCGGGCCAGCATATTGCTTCTGACCGCCAATGCCCTACGTTCCCTTTCTATGTCAACTCGGTCGTCAAGGCCCTCCGTAACGTAATGTCCGAGGTATTTAAACTGTTGGACCCGCTTCAGTTCGGTACCATTCAATTTAATCGCGGGTACATTTGACGGACACTTACCGGAGGCCTTGAAGACCATGTACTCACTCTTCTTACAATTATATACCAGTCCGTGCTTATTGCTATATGTTTCACATATGGCTAGCTACTGTCTCATTGAGCCTACAGTTGGGGTCAGCAGCACCATATCATCAGCGTAACTAAAGTTGTTCATACATATATTATCGATCGAGCATCCTACTCTTGTGCTGCTGAGCTCAACTATAAGCTCATTTATGTACAAGTTGAAGAGCTTTGGAGAATATTGCATTGTATTGCAACTTTGATGCGATGTGAATTGTGTACTGTGACGTATTATTTTATTTTATTTATTAGGGACAAAAAACAGTTACACGCTACAGATTACAGAGAAATACTAAAACTAAGATTTAACAAACATGTAACCCACACCATTGTCCTCATTTTAACTAAAAATTAAACAGCAGTGCTGATAAAAGAAAAAAAAAGAAAAAAGGAAAACAATAAAACAATAGTCGCTATAACAATGTGTGTGTTGCTAAGATTAGCTTAACATAACTTAAATCTTTTCGCCAGTTAAAACATCAACAGCCATTTTCTTAAATAATTGCTTAGATTGAGAGAATATATCCAGTTCCATAAAATACGTATTATAAGTATCAACAAGGTGACGAAGAGGTGCTCGCTCCCCAGCGTTGGTCCTGCATATGTCTGTATGAAGCAGTCGAGGGACGCACACCCCCCTTCGAGTAACACTTCTAGGTACGAGTACCCTGAGACACACTTTGTTTATTAAGTCCATACAATCCAGTTGGTTATTGTTATTGTTATTATTGTTATTATTATACGTTGTTTTGTGTGCTGTGTTGTGTTTGGGTCTATCCCGCCGATGCCAATTTGTTTTATTTCCTTGGTTTCACTGTAGTTCCAATCTGGAAGTCTTTAAAAAACCGCCAGACACACACAGGTTGGTCGAAGCAAGAAAGAGATGTAGTGTAAATGTGGTGTTACTCCACAAACGATAGTCGTGCGTGTCCTGCTGTATGCACGTTACATTGTCGTGTGTGTCCTGCTGTCTGCACGTTACATTGTCGTGTGTGTCCTGCTGTCTGCACGTTACATTGTCGTGTGTGTCCTGCTGTCTGCACGTTACATTGTCGTGTGTGTCCTGCTGTCTGCACGTTACATTGTCGTGTGTGTCCTGCTGTCTGCACGTTACATTACCTGATGGACGCCAGTAGGTAATTTCGCAAACTCGTAGCCGAATTCTGGAACAACTACATTTAGACCATCAACACGCTAACAAGAAGTAGCACCCAGATCTTGAAACGAAGACATGGCCATCGTTGGAGGTAGTTTATACTATTCAGTGTTGATATAGAAATGATGTACTTATTTGATTTTAAGGAAGGGGTAGTTCTAAATAAAAGGTTGGAGTAAAATTAGATTATTTATTGTTAAGAAAGTATCCTATAGTATGTATTTGGCGGTCAGCGGTCACCACCAGCCGGCGGAGTACGAGGGCGCGTACGAGTAGGAGACGCGCGGCGCCGCCACGTAGTGCGCCACGCGCGCCACGTGCGGGTACGATACGACCTTCTTCACCGACACCACCTGCAGATGTGCATCTTTTTGATAGGAAATAATACACAGTAATCTACAATACATAAGTGATTTCATTTGTACAATGAAACTTATTATTGTTATTTTTTTTTGTAATCACTCCAACTGATTGTAAACCTACGCGTGTTTTTGACAAATAAATAATAATAATAATATAACCTGGGACATTTTCACACACGGTCATCTGATCCCAAACTAAGCAGAGCTTGTACTATGGAAACCAGATAACTGATATACTACATATACTACTTTTTTTTTTTGTAAATACATACTTATATAGATAATTACACCCAGACTCAGGACAAACAGACATGTTCATGCACACAAATGTTTGTCCTGGATGGGAATCGAACCCACGACCTGTGGCATGACAGGTGGTGTCTTAACCCACCACGCCAACTGGCCTGTCAAAATAAATCTATCTTATCTTATCTTATCTTAACGTCAGAAAGAGTGAGCTGCTGGGCTTAGGAGTCCCTCTCACGTTCCGCCCGTGACACTAGCGGGGGAGGCATTAAATAGAGTTACTCAGTTTGTGTACCTAGGTCATTTAGTAAATGAGGACCTGACCAATGAAGCAGACATAGAGAGAGATCGCAGGGCGCTGACGATTCGTTGTAATATGCTGGCACGCAGATTTTCCCGATGTTCTTATGCGGTAAAGAGGACATTATTTAGGGCATACTGCCAGTCCTTTTATACGTGTAGTTTGTGGACTAGCTACACGCAGCGAACCGTCAGTGCCCTGCGGGTCCAATATAACAATGCTTTCAGGTTGCTGATGGGATTGCCTCGCTACTGCAGTGCGTCGGCGAAGTTTGCTGAAGCTCAAGTGGACGGCTTTCACGCCATTATACGTAAGAGAGTAGCATCGCTGATGCGAAGGGTGAGGGGCAGTCCCAACAGTTACCTGAGTGTAATTGCAGACTACATCCATAGTCCTATTAGGAGGAATTGGATTGAGCTGACGGGCGTCTTTTCTCTTTTTTTCTCTTATTGTATTTGTGAATTACTAACACAGCTTTAAGTCATCTTGATGTACTACTAACACTCTATGGACTTAAAAGACTGAAATAAATGCTATGAATTGAATTGAATTTGTCCTGAAATCTATTTTAGTTTATAGAACTAAAGAAAAAAAATCTAAATCCAGGTTTATTTTTTCTAGCTTTTACCATACCGTATTACTCCTACAATTTTTTTAAAAGTGTTCCTAAAATACAGAATTGTATAAATTTATGAACACTTTTAATAATAAGGAATAATTTCATGTCATTACTTTTTATTGGACTAATTCTTGGATTAAACTACAATAGATTTTTTTTGTAAATAATTGTTTCATATTTTGCAATAAATTACCAGCGTGGTCTCATCGCGCTTCTCTTTCTTTTCTATGCAGTCCGACAGAGACCGCGGGAAATTAGACAGTTTTCTCTGTCCATGCTCGCGAATAATTGACCGAACGAGCGAAGCAAGCGAAGCGTCCCTGCTTCAAGTCAAGCAAAATTTGCTTTCGTCTGTCAGTTTGTTGGTACTCCTCTACAGGTCGTATTTTACAACAGATCTGGAGGAAACTTGGTATACAGTTTTTACGACTTTATAGATTTTTTTGTCGTTGGGAATTTTTGATTGGAAGGGGAAGTCCCTTCCCATTCCCTCCAAAAAGGGGGCTACTGGATATCTCCGCCTTATGAGTTCCGATTTCGATAGTTCTTTTTTATTTGAAAGGTAGTTTAAATTGGTCTTATAAAAATTTTGTGAAGATCTGATGAAAAAAGAAAAAATGACATAGTAGGTAAAAAACAATTTTAAATAATTTTAGTGGTACCTATATTAACTGTTGCAAAAAAAGTTTTTGCTCGCGAGGTCTACTGCTCGTACTCGTGTAATAGCTGACACAAACGTCTATGAGATGATGTGACTTTCGAAGACAATGCATCAGTCCTCTGTTGATTAAAAAAACAAAGGAATGGACAGCTCTAGCTACCATCGAATTTACAAGAATTTCGCCTTACCTGAGGTACACTGACGATTTTCTTGACGGAGACGATGGCCGGCTCGTGGATGACGGTGGTGGGTGCGGAGTACACGAGCGGCGCGTGGCTGATGAAGGGCGCGTCCACGCTGTAGGCGCTGTATCCTAGCACGCCCGCGTCGTGCCCCCAGTACGAGCGTTTCTCGCGCTTGCTGTCCTCCGGCGCGGGCGCCGCCGCCGCCAGCGCGCACGCCACGAACAGAGCGAAGCATACCTGAAACACACGAGATAAAGGTAGCTGGCACTGGTTGGGAATTTGATTGTTCGACTTTTTCAGCTAAATCCTGAAAAGTAAAACCAATTATAAAAAAGTAAAAAAAAAAATATTCCTGAAATATGGTTTAAATTAAAATGCAATTTAAGACAACAGATGAATACCGGCTATTAAATATTATCAAATTACTTTTTCAGGTGTTTACGTCTTGACTGATCTTCTGAAATACCTACTTAGCGCTTTAACTATGAAGACGAATAATTATTAGATACTCACTAATGTGTTCATGGTGATGATATGGGTTGTGGAGGAGCAGGTACCACTGATAGCTTGGCGGAGCCGCGCCGCCGTTATATACTTGCGCACTGTGACAAGTTACAAAATTCGCAAAAACGTCGCCATTGTTGCGAAAACTCATGTTTTATTATAATTAAATAGACTCATTCGGTTTAGTGAGTGACATCACTCGCGATGAGGCTGAATAACTCACAGAGCGGGTGTCGCGGTCGCTCCGCACGCCACGCGTGTCTGTCGCAGCACTTACGCACTCGTCTCCTATGGTTTATATTCTTGTGCGGACTTCACAAGCACTTGCACGCGCTGTGTCCCGGCTACTGTCGAGCATGCGTTGCATTTAGTTCAGTCGTCCAGTGAGGATATCGTCCTGGTTATATCGTGGGTGATGCCTTCCGCTGATTTGCGTTGGACAGTTATTATTTGAAATATTGGTTTAGTTACTGTTCTGTTTTATTTAACAGTGCTGTTCTATGATTTATACCCATCGATTAACAACCCTGGATAATCAGATTTCAAAAATGTGTCTGAAATTTTGTCCGTTTGAACCGTCTGTCGGGTCAGCTAGTTTATTATAGTTTTGTCCATTTTGCTGATAGATGAGCTACTTAATGCATTTTGAAATCGGCATTTTGTTGACATTCATAATAAATTAATTATTGTATTAGATGTCAAGTTTTTACGATAATAGGAGGTTTTTACACAAGCATACATTATTGATCTGGTTTTTCAAAGCACAAATAGGCAATGTAGACAGGCCGTATGTCTTATCTTGTGTGCTGTGCATTGATTTGTTCTGAAATTGAAAACGATCATGGTAAATTCTTGTTGCTTCTGCGGACACCACGTCAAGATGTGGTACCTTCTTCTTCGTGACCCCATTAGCTACCCATTGCCCAGCCAATACTGACAGTACTTTAATTGCCTAGCCTAATACTGTCAATAGTTTAATTGCCTAGCGTGATACTGTCAATAGTTTCAAACGTTGTAGTGGTCGTGTAGAGGCTGATATGACTAGACATTTGTAATGAGAGCATTTGGTCGTGTTACATGTACCGCATGCGTGTGGAAGTAGGAAACGTCGCGGGAGCCATTAATTAGAGCAGCTGATCACGCGCCGACGCACTCGAGTGACAGCTCGCTAGTAAAACTCCGGCGCGCTGTGTCCGTCAGTCTGATGAATGGCAGTGGGAACTGCTACTGAGTGCATGCTGTTTATTAGTGAGCTGGCGATTACATCACTCAAGCAGGTCTACTGTATAGCCAAATGTAAATGAAAAATATAGGTACCTTTAAATATGGCGGTCGTCGCGTACAAATAGAAACACTAAAACTATTCGTAGTGTAAGTCATAATACGAGGAGTTAATGCTAAAGAGCAACAAGTCGTTAGAAAGCTTCAAAAGACGCTGCGTCACGTGATGATGAACGTTCCATCAACCAGTGATGTCCGCGGTCTACCTGGGTCCAGCACTTACACCAGACATACTAAATGAATGAACAGCGACTTGACTATTACTATTATATTAAGGAAACTCCAACCGATAAAGTAGGTAAAACATACGCATTTCGCCGCAATGCTAACTGTTGCGCACATAATGCTAACAGGCGCGCTGCTGTGTGTCGTCCGAGCGGCCACAGACCACCACTTGCCGGATTATTATTCTAAGGCCGGAGTTGCACTCGGGATGTTACAATTTATATATCTAATGCTTGCCACACTCAGGTAGTTACGAAGAGTCCATAAATCGGAGATGCGATTCGATTTTCATTCGATTATTATTAATGCATTCGATGTGTTCTCTAGCTAGTGATGACGCGGACAGTCGGACACCGATACCTACTTACTAGTGATGACGCGGACAGTCGGACACCGATACCTACTTACTAGTGATGACGCGGACAGTCGGACACCGATACCTACTTACTAGTGATGACGCGGACAGTCGGACACCGATACCTACTTACTAGTGATGACGCGGACAGTCGGACACCGATACCTACTTACTAGTGATGACGCGGACAGTCGGACACCGATACCTACTTACTAGTGATGACGCGGACAGTCGGACACCGATACCTACTTACTAGTGATGACGCGGACAGTCGGACACCGATACCTACTTACTAGTGATGACGCGGACAGTCGGATACCGATACCTACTTACTAGTGATGACGCGGACAGTCGGACACCCATACCTACTTACTAGTGATGACGCGGACAGTCGGACACCCATACCTACTTACTAGTGATGACGCGGACAGTCGGACACCGATACCTACTTACTAGTGATGACGCGGACAGTCGGACACCGATACCTACTTACTAGTGATGACGCGGACAGTCGGACACCGATACCTACTTACTAGTGATGACGCGGACAGTCGGACACCGATACCTACTTACTAGTGATGACGCGGACAGTCGGACACCGATACCTACTTACTAGTGATGACGCGGACAGTCGGACACCGATACCTACTTACTAGTGATGACGCGGACAGTCGGACACCGATACCTACTTACTAGTGATGACGCGGACAGTCGGACACCGATACCTACTTACTAGTGATGACGCGGACAGTCGGACAGCGGTACCTACTTACTAGTGATGACGCGGATAGTCGAACACCGATACCTACTTACTAGTGATGACGCGGACAGTCGGACACCGATACCTACTTACTAGTGATGACACGGACAGTCGGACACCGGTACCTACTTACTAGTGATGACGCGGACAGTCGGACACCGGTACCTACTTACTAGTGATGACGCGGATAGTCGAACACCGATACCTACTTACTAGTGATGACGCGGACAGTCGGACACCGATACCTACTTACTAGTGATGACGCGGACAGTCGGACACCAATACCTACTTACTAGTGATGACGCGGCCAGTCGGACACCGATGCCTACTTACTAGTGATGACGCGGACAGTCGGACACCGATACCTACTTACTAGTGATGACGCGGCCAGTCGGACACCGATGCCTACTTACTAGTGATGACGCGGACAGTCGGACACCGATACCTACTTACTATTGGCGCTTGTAGCTAGCTCGATCATACTACAAACTCAAACAAAGAGCTCGAAGTTTGGGCATTTATGCCTATACGCATTCCGGAACATTTGTCTAAGTTAAATCAGGCTTTAAAGTCAGAGAACTTTATTTGGGTTTAAATTCAAAATAATAAAAATATCTGTTTGTTGGTACACATCATAGATATTGACTAATTCATTCGATATAAGCGATGTTGATAAAGCGCCAACCTGTGCTATAAGAATAAACGCATCCTGGGTAGCTTTCTTTTGCAGCATCGCAGTCATAGAATAACTGACGTCATTATTTAAGAAACCGATTGTGAAATCATGGGAAAGAGCATAAATGTTGGCGTAAAAAAGGTCCTGCTACGTTATAGTAGAGTCGTAGCACTCGTAGGCCGTCGCAAATGCGTAGCAAGCAGGACGATAAAATGAAATGAAGTGAAACGATGATACTTTTTAGTAAAAAAAAACAGGCCAAGTGCGTGTCGGACCACGCACACTTAACATTGTAGTTGAAAAACATGTGCTCCCATACATACCAACTGCGAATGTAAGTTTGTACGCACAATATTGAAAGATTTACCATGTTATTTGAAGACTAATAAACTTTTTATAGATTTTCCTGTAATCTATAATATAGAACTATTTTCTTTTTTTTTTTTTAAATGTTAGGCTCAGTAGTGTCGGAGATAAGGGATCGAGGAATGGTCAATTGTTGTCTATTTTCTTAAATAACTATAAAACAACTTAAAAAAATATAAAAAATAATATATACAAAGTGGTTATGATAATACGACAATAAATGAAAACATTGACAATACTAGTTCATATGAACAATTGTAAACTATCAAAAAAACCCTAACATCAAAATTAAAAAAAATTAAATTTCAAACAAACTAAATGACATAAAAGTGGAAAGAAAATAGAACACCATTTATAAATGGTTCACTAGCTTTATGACTCTTACAATTTAGGCCTAAGGTATAATTTGCACTGAATCAAATGAAAAAACTATTATGGTGCTGGTTGGAAATGTGTCTTTAATCTTTTGTTGTGCATACCGATGCGGGGGTCGTTAACCTGTCAGTACTTCCCTATTAATACATACATCGTGTAGCAAATGTTAAAAATGAAAAATAATTTCCTGTGACTAAACTACTGGATATATTCAAATGATTTTTTATATGTAGTCTGAGAATGTCTTGAGGTATGCGAAGTTTAATTTATTGTCGTATTATCATAACCACTTTGTATATTTAATATATATATTTGAGAACCTCACACTATAGTACATTCGCGTTAAGAATGCAGTGAGTCATCATTGTCCGTCGGCCTAGCCCCGCCCCCTAACCAATCAAATCTTTTCAAATTACAAAGTCAAATTCACAATGACAGTTGAAGGCATTGCTTCGAACGCAACGGTTGTGTCCTGTCATTTGTGTTAACTGATTTAAATTTAAAAAAATGAATAATAATAATAATAATATCCTGGGACATTTTTCACACACGGTCATCTGATCCCAAACTAAGCAGAGCTTGTACTATGGAAACCAGATAACTGATATACTACATACACTACTTTTTTTTTGTAAATACATACTTATATAGATAATTACACCCAGACTCAGAACAAACAGACATGTTCATGCACACAAATGTTTGTCCTGGATGGGAATCGAACCCACGACCTGCGGCATGATAGGTGGTATCTTAACCAACCACGCCAACTGGCCCGTCAAATACATCAAATACATCTCCAATTCGTAAAATAAAAGTGGTTCGATAGTTCATAGTGTAACGCTTTGAACGTTAGGTTTGGTGTAGTGGTAGATGGAAGGAAATAAAAGAAGAATTACGTTACAAGGATTAGATTTAATTAAGATAGATTGACTAGGTACAAAGCCGGTTGAGCCGGGCGTGGGTAAGATATCGAGCGTACGTGTAAGTTAGAACCGTCTATAGAACACTACTGTCCTGCAGAGCCTCCAGACGTAGATAGCGGGAACTGGATATCGGTGGTCCAGGTTCCGTAGTGCTGCGGCAGGGTCATCCAGCCACTCCCCTGCGGCAACGGCGGTGGCAGTATTAGTAACCGCCTCCGGGCCTCGAGTTTCCCGCAGCGCACGTAGACACGTCTGCGCGGTGATGCAGGCACCGGTGTTGTTGTTGTTCGTAGTATAGGAAGGTAAGAAGGAAGGAAGGAAGGAATCCCGTCTGGGGTTTTTCACAACACTTAGGTATTATTTATTACTTAGGAGTTAAAATTAATTGGTACTTGAATAACAAATAACTGTCGTGAAGGTTTTAAAATAATGGTTTCTTCAGCTGCGTTTCTCTTCAAATGATTTTTTTTTGTGTATGGCATCTCGTAATTGACCTAGAGAGGTCGTGACTACTTAACCGGACTATCCTGTGGCTGCCTTAAGATGACTCAAAGCCTCCAGCCAGGGGCATAAAACTTACAGACTAAGCGACTACACGCTAAGGGCTCCCCCTGTGGGGAACGGGCCTCGGCTTAGGGCGTCGCTGGGGGGAGGACAGCAAGATGGGACAGGCTGGATCAGATTAGAATGATTATTATTGTCAGGGGAGTCAAAAGCTACTGGCTCAGCTACGCCACCAGCTGGCACTTCATACCCGAGCAAGGGACGGGGGGGAGGACGATTATTACGGGGTCGTCGCGAGGGACCTCGGCGGCGAGGTCGGAATGTCGATTTATGTTTGTTCCTACGGTCCCTACTGCTCTCCTGGAGAAGAGTTATGGGGTCGTCGGGATCTGAGAGGACAAGCCTAGGGCGGCGGACCTTACTAATACGAGAGGGGACATAGCTAGCCGCCTCGACAACCAGAGGGTTGCGATGGTTGGTGGCTGAGTCGAAGAAACGCTTGGAATTGCGTTTCAAGAACTGGGAGATGGTGGGAATGTCGAGATCTACGTGGAGGATTTCGTTCCGAACGAACCAAGGGGCTCCCGTTGCCTTTCGGAGGAAACGGTTTTGGAGGGCCTGCATCCTATGAATGAGGTGAGGTTTTGCGTGCGCAAACACTGAACCCGCATAGGTCACGATGGGGCGAATGCACGCTGTATAAATGCGCAATTTGCACCTAAGTGACAATTTGCTACGTGCATTCAGAACGGAGTGGAGTCTACCGAGAGCGAAAGCGGCGCGCGAACGCACCTGCTCTATGTGCTCAGCGAAGGAGAGGTGGTGGTCGAGGGTCACACTGAGGTATTTGGCTCGCGTCTCCCAAGGGATCGGCTTGCCGAACATGGTGATCGGTCGGGGGGGAGTCGAGTGCGACGCGGGCTCTGAAAGAGGACCGCTTGACTCTTGTCGGGATTGACCTCGATTCTCCACTTCCTAAACCAGGCGCCGAGGTTATCGACTGCGGTTTGGAGAGTGCGAGATATCGGGTGTTGGTCCCTGCCCGAGTAATAAATGGCCGTGTCGTCTGCGAACAGAGCTAACTGCGCCTTTTTACTTTTCGGGATATCGCTGGTGAACAGCGTGAAGATGAGGGGAGCGAGCACAGAGCCCTGTGGGACTCCTGCACGGATGGGATGGGGAGAGGATAGCGCTCCTTCTATGCGATAGCGAAAGGTGCGATTCGACAAAAAGTCTCGTAAGATGAGTACGAGACGATCCGGCACGCCAAGTTGGTAGAGCTTATATAATAAGCCGTTGTGCCAGACTTTGTCGAACGCTTTCGCTATATCAAAGAAGACAGCACCCGTCATCAAACCACGTTGGAAGCCAACGCTTATGTGTTCGATGATGCGGTGGACCTGATGAACGCAGGAATGCTGCGTTCGGAAACCAAACTGCTCGTTAGGGATGAGACCCTTTGTCTCGGCATAGTCTCTGAGTCGCTTATAAATAAGCCTCTCATAGATTTTGCCGAGCACATTGAGCAGACTGATGGGGCGGTAACTAGAGGGCTCAGCCTTGAGATTACCGGGCTTGGGGATGCCAATTACAGTGGCCTCTTTCCATGCTTGAGGAAAGATGTTGTTGCTCATGGCACCATTGAAGACCACCATGAGCATTATAAGGTGGGCGGGGAAGAGTTGGATCACCCTATTGGTAATTCCATCTGAGCCGGGGGCTTTACGGGGTTTAAGACCCTTGATTATGTCCTGCACCGTCACTCCAGACGACTGGAGTGACGGGGGGCAGGGGACAATCAGGGTCTTCAACAGGAGGGACTCTACGTTCGACTTCCGCGTCGACCTCAGAGAGGTGAGCTTGGTCTAAAGGTTGGGAGCTGGGTGAGCACTGAGTCTCGAGACTGTCGGCTAGGCATTCAGCCTTGTCGACATCATCGAAAGCGATGGTCTTGTCAGAGCGGATAAGGGGGGGCATAGAGGCAGTCTCTTGGGATCTGAGCTTATCTTCAAAACCTGCGGGATTACGCCCCCGTAAGGGGGCGCGGCGTGCGGTGTCGGGGCATAGCCCCCCGACCGCGGAAGCCATACGGTGGCCCGTAACCACGGGCCCCTCATTCTGTTCGCCGCTGGCGAGTGGATGTTTGGGCGTGCGGCATACACGCCCATGTAAAGAGGTGTCTGAAATTTGTGTCTGTAGGCATGCCACGACGTTGATGCCCAACGCCGCTTGCTTCACCGTAACTCGGCGGACAACCCCTACCGGGTGAGACCCCCACCTACATGGGGGAAGCCCAGCAGATGGCATCCAGCGACAGAGTTACGGACTCGACGTTCCTACAGAAGGGGTGTATGGCCCCCCTCCCCTCCCCGTTTTCAGGTCGAGCCGAGCCCGGGTGGTGAGAAGGGACCGTGTTCTGAGTGTGTGGGCGGTATTGTACTGTGTAACACCGCCCGGTGTATACGCGAGTCGCCCGCCCGCATAAAAAGAGCCGCGACTTCGCGTGTGAGTTGGGTGCCTGTATAGAGGTGAATGTCTGTTGTTTGCTACGTGACACGCCTATATTAACCTAGCACGCGCCACGCAACAGATGCATGTATTTGTATGGAGTCAGTGTCACAAGTGAGCCGCGTGTAGACTGAGGGCGACTCACTCGGAAGTCCAGTCCGGTGATGGGGTCAGTCGTCCGCAACTAGGTCGCGGGGCAAGGGTCTCCTCGCGTCTGGGGGGCGCGTATGCCAGGGCGCTATCTGCTTGACATGGGGCCAAGCGGATGCGTCGGCACGCGCGAACATCCCCTTCGCGAGGCGCCGCACAAACTCGTCCAGGCTCTCAATCCGGAGGTCCCTCTGGATGATGTCGTTCCTCACGAAGCGAGGGGCGTCCACGATGGTCCGCAACGCAAGGTGTTGCTGCGTGCGGAGGAGCTTGCGGTTCGTCTCGCTCGTGAGGGCGAACCATGCAGGGGCGGCGTACGTCAGTACTGGGCGCACGTACAACTTGTACACGCCCAACTTGACGCGCGCCGGGATGCGGGACGAGAGCACTGGTCGAAGGAGGTTGCGGGCGACCCTACCTTGTGCGACAACATTGCGGACGTGTGACCCCATTGTGAGCCGACGGTCGATGGTGACGCCCAGGTACTTGACCCGGGGCGACCACTCGACGTCAGCTCCCTGCAGCTTCAAGGGTGGTGGGAGAGGAGCGGACCCGGTCACCATCGCCTGCGTCTTACCCACGTTGACCGACAGCCGCCACTTGGACAGCCATTCGGGAAGCAGGTTGAGCGCGCGCTGCATCTTGACCGCCGCGTACTTCGCATTTAGCGAGGTGGTAATGTACGCGGCGTCGTCGGCGTACAGCGCGAGCATCGCGTCCGGAGTGGTGGGGATGTCATCGGTGTAACGTGAGTAACACGCCGGCGACACGCAGCTGCCCTGCGGCACACCGGCGAGCACCGGGCGGGCGCTTGACAGCGCTCCGTCGACCACCACCCTGAAAATCCTGTTGGAGAGAAAGTTAGAGACCACCATAACAACGCGACGGGGCGCGTCTGAGGTGGCCAGCTTATAAACGAGGCCATCGTGCCACACACGGTCGAAGGCCTTCTCCATGTCGAGGAATACTGCAACGGCGTATTCCTTTTTGTTCATCGCCGCCGAGAGGTGGTGCAGTACCCTCGACAGCTGAAGCGTCGTGCTGTGCTCCGCCCGAAACCCGAACTGTTCTGGCCGTGGCGTGATGTGTGGCTCGAGATGTCGCAGCAGGAGTGCTTCGAACACCTTGGAGACCGTCGGCAGCAGCGTGATTGGCCGATAGCTCTCCGGCTTCAGTGTGTTTTTCCCCGCCTTAGGCAGCATAATGACGCACCCTTCCTTCCACGAAGCGGGAAAGGTCCCCGTGCGCAGTATCCCCGTAAACAGGCGCGCCAGCGCCGCTACCGTGCGGAACGGCAGGTGGCGCAGCACTGTGTTGGTGATACCGTCAGCACCGGGGGCCTTCTTGGGCTTCGTCCTTAGGATGGCGCGTCTGACTGCCCCAGGCGAGAAAAAGATGGGGTCCTCCTCGGGAGCTATCGGCGTAGCGAAGTAGTCCCCAAGGTGTTTCTCGACCGCTGCGACATGCTCGGTGTCGCTGGTCGGGTTCGGGCAGAACTGACGCTCCAGGTGCTCGGCGAAGACCTCCGCCCGGTCCTCCGCTACATATTTGAGCGCCCCGTCGCTATTTAGCAGCGGTCGCACCGGAGCTGGGGTATTCGTCAGTTGGCGGCATAATCTATGTACTGACGGCCAGCTGCCTGTCGTGGCGTCAATACGTTCCTCCCAGCTCGCGGCGGTGTGTGCCTGGAGCTCGGCCTTTACCTTTTCCGCGAGACGGTTTAGCTCTGTCTTTATTGTAGGGCATCTCAGTTGTTGCCACTGCTTGCGGAGGCGCCTCTTCACGGCAATCATTGACTTGATGTGCGCCGGCAGGGGCGGCAAAAGCACTCTCCCCTGCGGCTGCGTCGTCGTCATCGCCGCTTCTAAGGCGCTTTGGATGCAAGCAGTGACATCCTCCGCCGTCTGGTCCACGTCCGCGGCGGTGGTAATAGGCCGAGTCGGCGTGGTGGTCTCTAACTTCTCTGCGAACATAGTCCAGTCCGTTGATCGACGTGGCGCTATGGGCTTCAGTCGGGTCGGCATACCCGATAAGACGACGAGCACGGGCTGGTCTGGTTATCTTCAAATTTTTTTTTTTTTTTTTTGTGAATGGCATCTCGTAGTTGACCTAGAGAGGTCGAGACTACTTAACCGGACTATCCTGTGGCTGCCTTAAGAAAACTCAAAGCCTCCAGCCAGGGGCAAAAAACTTACAGACTAAGCGACTACACGCTAAGGGCTCCCCCTGTGGGGAACGGGCCTCGGCTTAGGGCGTCGCTGGGGGGAGGACAGCAAGATGGGACAGGCTGGATCAGATTTGAATTATTATTATCAGGGGAGTTTAAAGCTACAGGCTCAGCTACGCCACCAGCTGGCACATCATACCCGAGCAAGGGACGGGGGGGCGGACGATTATTACGGGGTCGTCGCGAGGGACCTCGGCGGCGAGGTCGGAATGTCGATTTGTTTTTGTTCCTACGGTCCCTACTGCTCTCCTGGAGAAGAGTTATGGGGTCGTCGGGATCTGAGAGGACAAGCCTGGGGCGGCGGACCTTACTAATACGAGAGGGGACATAGCTAGCCGCCTCGACAACCAGAGGGTTGCGATGGTTGGTGGCTGAGTCGAAGAAACGCTTGGAATTGCGTTTCAAGAACTGGGAGATGGTGGGAATGTCGAGATCGACATGGAGGATTTCGTTCCGAACGAACCAAGGGGCTCCCGTTGCCTTTCGGAAGAAACGGTTTTGGAGGGCCTGCATCCTATGAATGAGGTGAGGTTTTGCGTGCGCAAACACTGAACCCGCATAGGTCATGATGGGGCGAATGCACGCTGTATAAATGCGCAATTTGCACCTAAGTGACAATTTGCTACGTGCATTCAGAACGGAGTGGAGTCTACCGAGAGCGAAAGCGGCGCGCGAACGCACCTGCTTTATGTGCTCAGCGAAGGAGAGGTGGTGGTCGAGGGTCACACCGAGGTATTTGGCTCGCGTCTCCCAAGGGATCGGCTTGCCGAACATGGTGATCGGTCGGGGGGGTATCTTCAAATGAGCTCCCGGGGTTTATATAGCCCGAGGTTGGATGGTTCTAGCAATATTTTGTGGAAGGGAAAGACAGCCAATCAGAACGTAGCTGGAGTGTTGCCACTATTATTCCCTCAAGATCCATTATAATTGTAGTGTTGCCTGTTATTTGAGTAAACGAGTTATTTTTGTTAGAAATTAATTGATAGAAATATAATGGGGAAAGAAAAGTAATTTACAATGTTTTAAGTATTTTAAACAGTGTGATTTAAATGTGACTGTGGACAGCATAGTACAAAAAACGGCAGCTGCATGCGGTGTGTCCGAGAGAACAGTTTATAGTATTCTTAGTGAAAAAAAGGAAAATAATACATTGAAATCGTCAGTCAAAAAAAGGGCCCGGAAGTCTATGATTCATAAATTCGATGAATTAGACAAATGTGCTATAGGGAGAAAAGTACACTCAATATATTTAAATAACGACTACCCGACATTAAATAAAATTATGACAATTTGTGAAGCTGATGAAGATGGTCCAACGTTTAAACGTACTACACTTCATAAAATAATGCATGAGCTGGGATTTGACTTTAATAAACAGGATAATAGAACATTATTAATGGAAAGAGAAGACATTGTTTTGTGACGGCGTAAATATCTCACGCAATTCAAAAAACACAGAAAAGCAAATAAAACCATATACTTCCTTGACGAAACGTGGGTAAACGCCGGACATGTTAAATCAAAAGTGTGGTTGGATACAACTATAAAAAACAAGAGATATGCTTTTCAAAACTGCTTATCTACCGGTCCAAGAGTTCCTACTGGAAAGGGAAAAAGGTTAATTGTTTTACATATTGGTAGCGACAAAGGATTTGTGGAAGGAGGTTTGTTACTTTTTGAGTAAAAATCAACTAAAGATTATGATGAGGAGATGGACGGTGACAGGTTCCTTGAGTGGTTCAAAAACATAATGCCTAAGCTAGAACCAGGAAGCATTGTTGTCATGGACAACGCTCCCTATCATTCTGTCAAACTCGAGAAAATACCAACGGCCGCTTGGAACAAACAACAAATAATAGACTGGCTAAAAAGCAAAGGGACACTCATGGATATGAGTTATTTAAAAAAAAAAGTATTGTTAAAGAAAACCGCTGTAATCGCCCCACAATATGATCAATATTTAATCGATGAAATGGCTAGAAGTAACGGCACTGAAATTCTACGTTTACCTCCGTACCACTGCAAACTGATCCCCATTGAGTTGGTGTGGGCCCAAATAAAAAAATATATTGCTGCCAACAATACAACTTTTAAGATGTTTGATATGAAAAAATGATTTTATGACGCAATTCGCTTAGTGGACCACGCCTTACAAGAAGAAAATACCATGTGGAATTTAGATGACGTCATGGAACTCGCTGCAGAAAATACTTATGTTATAAATACTAACGAGGATACTAGTGATCAGACAAGAAAACCATGATCAATTGTTGAGGTCGTAGCTATTGTTGGCCACATAAATTAATTGAATGGTCTATACATCCAACAAAAATAACTTTGTTGTTCTTTGCTTTTATAATAGCTTGCACTCCTCCGTGTATACCGCTCATAACAGCTGCATTATCATAACCTTGGGAAGGACACAATATAACATCTAAGCCGTCTTTTTCAAGCTTCTTAAAAATTTCGTCACTTAAATCACCAGCATTTTTTCCATGTAAAGGAAAAAAAAATCCAAGGAATATTTCTTTGACTTCCACTTTCCTATTATCAATTAGCCCCCGACCCCCCCCCCCCCCCCCCCCCCTAGCTACGCCACTGGTCAAGACTCAAGAGCCATTGGTTTGCTTCTCTGGAACGTAGATTTAAATCTAAAACTCAATTTTGTAACCAGTACAAAGAGTTCATGATAGAATATGAAACTTTAGGTCATATGTCTACATGTAAAACTATTGATGAGTAAACGTTTACATTCCGTATCACGGAGTTCTGCGCGAAAGCAGCTCCACCACTAAGTTAAGGGTGGTTTTTAAGGCGATATGTAAAAAGCTAACTGAGCGGTAATAAGAAAGTGACAGTGAGTAATTACATCCACATGCGAAAAAAAGAGAGCGCAACAATGCGCTGGAACCAAAATAAAAGAGCCAAACCAAATAAAAATTGTTTAAAAATAGATTAAACTATCTATCAAAAATATGTTCAGCCAGTTTTCAATTAACTATACGCACATTTTGAATACAATTTTGCAATGAAATTACTTAGGATTTTAGAATTACAGAAAAAAATATAAAAAAGTAAATTCTATCGAGGAAATTTAACCGAATCGTGTTTTCCTTCATTCAGATCCTGCCTTACTACCCGTATTCTCAAAATTTTTAGAAAAAGTAATATACAATACTATTAGCATCAAACGGTTGTTTTTCGAACTACCGTGTGGTGGTGCCTATAAAAGCAGAGCGCGGCCAGTACACGCCCCCTTCCAAAACCGTTTCCTCCGAAAGGCAACGGGAGCCCCTTGGTTCGTTCGGAACGAAATCCTCCATGTCGATCTCGACATTCCCACCATCTCCCAGTTCTTGAAACGCAATTCCAAGCGTTTCTTCGACTCAGCCACCAACCATCGCAACCCTCTGGTTGTCGAGGCGGCTAGCTATGTCCCCTCTCTTATTAGTAAGGTCCGCCGCCCCAGGCTTGTCCTCTCAGATCCCGACGACCCCATAACTCTTCTCCAGGAGAGCAGTAGGGACCGTAGGAACAAAAACAAATCGACATTCCGACCTCGCCGCCGAGGTCCCTCGCGACGACCCCGTAATAATGGTCCTCCCCCCCGTCCCTTGCTCGGGTATGATGTGCCAGCTGGTGGCGTAGCTGAGCCTGTAGCTTTAAACTCCCCTGATAATAATAATTCAAATCTGATCCAGCCTGTCCCATCTTGCTGTCCTCCCCCCAGCGACGCCCTAAGCCGAGGCCCGTTCCCCACAGGGGGAGCCCTTAGCGTGTAGTCGCTTAGTCTGTAAGTTTTTTGCCCCTGGCTGGAGGCTTTGAGTTTTTCTTAAGGCAGCCACAGGATAGTCCGGTTAAGTAGTCTCGACCTCTCTAGGTCAACTACGAGATGCCATTCAAAAAAAAAAAAAAAAAAGTACACGCCCCTTACTCCGTCTCAAGCAACCGTCGTGATAACATCATTTTGCTATATTGTTTAATATCGTTATTTTAAATCAGGAAGTATATTTTTAATATGTAAATTTGTATTTGTTTTAAATTGATTAAAGACTAGTGTTTAGTCATTTCGTTTATTTTTTTTAAATAAAATTAATATCAACCGCCATTAATACATTATACACATTTTTTGAACGTAACAATCTTTTTGCTGATGAACAGTATGGTTTTAGAAGAAAAAAGAATATAAATATAAATATATCAATCTCTTTGAAAAAATTATAACTGGCATTCAAAATCAAAATCAAAATCAAAAGTCATTTATTCAAACTAGGCTGAGAATCAGCACTTTTCGAACGTCATAATTACATAAGACAGTCAGTCATTGATAACAGAAGTCCGGTAGCTGCTTTATTCATGGACATGAGCAAGGCATTTGATTTTGTGGATAGACCATTACTATTAAAGAAGTTGGAGAGGTATGGAGTTAGGGGTAATGCTTTGAACCTTTGGAAATCGTACTTGTCCGACAGAAAACAAGCTATTAAAATGGATAGGATATGCATGACGTCAAAAACCGAGCGTTCGTATGTATCGAGTCAAAGAGTTAATAACTAAGGTGTACCCCAAGGAAGTATTGTAGGATCTTTATTATTTATCATTTCCATTAATGATATGCCCAGGGAAACACATCATCGGATGGTTTTGTTTGCTGATGACAGCGCGGTCGGTTTTAGTGCTAAGAATGATGCGACGACACTTGAGGGAGAGATAAACCAATGTCTCCAAGTATTAATAGAGTGGATGGGCGCGAATAATTTAAAAATTAATATTGACAAAACTAAAATAATGACTTTTGAGCAAAGGACAAGTCCTAAAAAACCTGAAATAAAATAGACAAGACAATTTCAGAAACGACTACTACCAAATTTTTAGGGCTTGATTTGGATAAAGACATGTCATGGAAAACTCATACTCTAAACGCCTGAGTCAACATTCATATGCTTTACGTAATCTCGCAAAGGAGGTAAATCAAAAAGTTTTGGCTACGGCGTATCATGCATATGTTACGTCTACATTACGATACGGGATCATATATTGGGATATCTCCACCAATATGGAGACAGTATTTAGAGCGCAAAAGAGGTGTGTTAGAGCGATATGCGGTATTCAAAGCACGGAAAGCTGCAAACCGTTCTTTGTGAATTCACGTATATTAACGGTACCCTGCCTATACATATGTGAGGTGGCAGTATTTGTTAAAACAAACTTCCACCTATTTGAAAAACTACACAGTTCACGACATATAAATAAAATAAGCGGTAGGCAACACAAAAAAGCAGTATTTCATAAAAACTTTCTAGGAATGGCACCACATATTTATAATAAATTACCTAATGATTTGTTAAGTAACTACTGAAGATGTAAATGTATTTAAGAATCAACTCAATAATCTACTGATAAGTAAGACATACTACACAATTAATGAATACCTGTCAGATAGAAATTTGTGTGTATAAGAATAATACATACCTATATATAATTATGGTGAATACTTGAGTCCGATTTATTTTATTTTATTTTATTAAAAATATTTTATTTGTATTGATAACTTAATTATTATGACATTATATGCTCTGACATGATTTACTAATTAATTTTTTTATGACATTACTTATTGATTTATTATGATAATTTTGCATGCCTCAATTGGTGCAACACAGTGGACTGCGCATTCACTTGACACCTAGAAATGTATGATTATGTACTGTGTTGAGCAATAAACATTTGAATTTGAATTAATAATAATAATAATATTCCACAACTATCACACAACGCCGTCTAGCCTCAAGCTAAGCAGAGCTTGTGTTATGAGTACTAGACAACTGATAAACATACTTATATATTTCTAAATACATACATATATAGATAAATTACACCCAGACACAGAACAAATGATCATGCTCATCACACAAACATTTGTCCTGGGTGGGAATCGAACCCACGACCTCCGGCATAACAGTCAGGGCCACTAACCACTAGACCAACAGGCCAGAATTTGAAAAGAGTATTAATCAAATAGTCAATAAACATATATCCAAAAATTAAATCCATACATTCTGTAATAGTGAAATAAATGGTTACGAAAAAGCCCCCAACTTAATTTAGTATCTATCGCCTTAATGCAAGTAGTACTAATACTGGTATTTCTAATAATATCCAGATGATTGGACCAGTGGTACAGGATGCTCTTTTATTGATCCTGTTGCGTTTTAGGCAACATAAGTACATCCTAGCTGCTGATGTTGAGGAAATGTACCGGCATATAGTTGTTCAACCAAATGATAGGTATCTTCAGCAAATTATTTGGCGTGATAATCCGTCAACTCCATTACACGCTTATCAACTTAATACCGTGAGCGACGGCACGGCCAGCGCTCCTTACCTAGCAACCCGGTGTCTTCGGCAGTAGGACTAGAGTGTATTGGTAAGAAGTTTGGTGACGTCATCCTCCACGACTTTTACGTGGATAACTTGCTCACCAGAAGAGATGAAAACAATGAGGTCAAAGATTTGCGTCATAAAGTTACTTCAACTCTCACTTCAGCGCAGATGAATCTAAGAAAGTGGAAGTCGAATGACATACAATTGGTAGTTGGTTCTGACTTTCCCCAATCTTCACTGGATTTAAATGTTGGTGGATTGGAGTCAAGTAAAACCTTAGGCCTAGGTTGGCAGCCACTGTCAGATTACCTTTGTTTTCCAATTAGTCAGTCAGTTAATTTTAACAACACAAAACGTGACATACTTTCCATTCTTTCAGAAGTTTTTGATCCGCTTGGTTTATTGGCTCCGTGTGTAATTGTTATGAAAATGTTACATCAGAAGTTATGGTTAAAAAACTATCTTGGGATGAACAGCTATCATCGGACATTAGTAAGCTTTGGAATGAAATGATTGTTAATTTACCTAAATTAAATGAAATTCATATTCCACGTCGAGTTTTAATTGATTGTTATGAGTTCTTAGAATTTCACATTTTTATTGATACGTCTGAACACGCCTGCGGCGCTTGTCTGTATGTACGAAGTTTTGATAAGCAGGGGCAGGTTTTAGTGCGTTTATTGTTAGCCAAAAGCCGAGTTGCGCCACTCGAGCCGACGACCATACCCAGACTTGAGCTATGCGGTGCTCTTGTAAGTGTTCGCGTCTTTGAAAAGTTGTAGCAGCATTACGAGTCAGTGCGCGGCGCACTTTATTTTCGACTGACTCCACTATTGTTTTAGGGTGGCTAATAATGTTACCAAATAAATTACAACCGTTCGTTCGTAACAGGGTTGCCGAGATTTTAGATGTGGAGACATGTTCCAAAGATAAAGATAAAGATAATTTTATTTGTCAAAAACATGCGTATACATGCAAATTAAGCATGCAGGATGGCACAATATTAATATTTCGTACGTACATGTTTCACCCGTAAGGCGTACAAATTCATAAAATGTACAAAAAAATTAAATTAATCATAAAATGTCACAAAACTTAAGACTACATAAAATAAAATAAAATAATAATAATAATAATTTAAAAAATGTCAAATAGTGTCATTCAAAAAGTCATTCAAATTATAATAACACTTGTCTGTTAATAAATTTCGTATTTTTTTTAAACAAATTTACCGGCATTTCTTTATATGACTGTGGTATTTTATTATAGATTTTAGGAGCCATACAGAAAACGCTTTTTCCCATTAATGCAGTCTTTGACGTACATATGTAAACACAGTTGATTATTGTCACGTCTGTTACGGGGGAAGGTGTCAGCTAGTCGTGGAAACAGAAATTGATTCACCCTAACAAATGTCGCAACTTCAAAAATATACAGAGACGGTAGGGTAAATAATTTGTGTTTTTTTAAACATTGGCATACAGCTGTCAGTCGACTTCAAATTGAACATCGCACGAATGCATCGCTTTTGGGCCCTAAACGCTATAGCTTTGTCTGTGGAATTCCCCCAAAAAATAATACCGTAGCGCAATAACGATGCTACTAGACTATGATACGCTGTTACTAAGGCATCCGTGTTTAGCTCTGGGGCCAGTTTATATAAGGCGTACGCAGAGGAGCTCAGCCGTTTATTTAGGTATTCGATGTGTGCCTTCCAGTTCAATTTAGCGTCAATCATAATTCCTAGAAAAATGTCCTAGTCCAACTGACCAAAACCCTGCTGATTATTTGTCTCGTGGAGTAGACGTTAATTTATTACCTAGTTTAGATGATTCGTGGTCCGGTCCTAGTTTTTTAATTAATGAAATGTCTTATTGGCCTTCTAAATTAATGAATTTTATTATTTTATTTTTGCCGGAAATGAAATCAGATGTCACCTTGCATGTTTTATTCATGAATCATGCAAGAATTTTTTCATTCATGAATTGATTGATTTTACACGGTTTTCAAACTTTTTAAGACTTCAGCGAACAGTCGCATATGTTTTACGTTTTATTGTCGCATGTAGAAAACAGCCTATTCGCGGTCCTCTTTCTGTGCATGAACTAGATAGGGCTTTAAACGTTGTTTTTTTTTTTATTTGTGATGGGTTTGCTCTTGACTCTAGTCTAGGTCAGAGGTGACAGAGACAAAGTCGACGATGGAGTGAGCTTACCCAGAAGAAGCCTGTTCACTCTCACTTTGAAGAGATTAGGGTTATATGCTAACTGTAGACTCGGCAGTTTTTCTGGGTATAACAGTAGATGCCAAACTTCAGTGGGGCCCACATATATCAAGCCTAGCGGGAAGGCTCAGTTCAGCCGCCTACGCCGTCAGGAAAGTAAGACAATACACTGACGTTGATACAGCTCGGTTAGTCTATTTTAGTTATTTTCATAGCGTTATGTCATACGGTATTCTGCTCTGGGGCAAAGCCGCTGACATTCAAAATATATTTGTTCTTCAGAAACGAGCTGTTCGAGCAATTTACCAGCTCGGTGCCAGAGTTTCTTTGAGAGATTTTTTAAACAGATTGGTATTCTCACGGTGCGGTGGCATCACAATTCATCTTCGCCAACATCTTATATATTAGACAAAATATACATTTATACACTAAAAACAGTGATATTCACAATGTTAACACCAGAAATAAGGACAAATTACGTGCTCCATTTCACCGGCTTCATAAGGTTCATAACTCATTTGTTGGGCTTGGTATATCTTTTTATAACAAGCTACCCTCTTCTTTGCTAGATTTGCCCTTTAGTGCGTTCAAAGCTAAAGTAAAATCTAACCTTTGTTCAAAGGCATACTATTCTATCAACGATTACTTAAACGATAAGAATAGTTGGTCGCTGTGTTTAACTTAAGACAATGTTTATGTTCTTTCTCCAGAATTAGCATACCTACTGACAGGTTATATGAGTTCATATAATTATTTATTTTGTTTGACTCTCAAGGTCAATTTATTTTAATTTTATTTTTATTTATTATTGACATAATCTACTCATTTCAATGTTTATTTATTTTTTATGAGTGGTATTGCAATATGTGGTTAGCTAGTGACCTCGACAATTGATCATAGTTTTTCTTGCCCGAGCAACCGGCAGCAAGTTCGTCATGCTCCCTTAGATGTCACTGCTTGCGGTAGCGTCGGGGGTCGGGTTGTCTCCTTCCCTCAAATATGGCGAGGGGGGTAATGGTTGATCTTTGCGTTATACTCGTGAACGGGTGCTGCTTGTGGTGACAGGTCGTCTTGCTGACCTTGGTTTTGTTTTGTTATTAGTAACTTAACTCGTTGTTGATTTTACTTCGATGGTCCTAGTTTATCATCTGTGACTTTGAGTTACGACTACATGTACGGCTATATGTAAGTGGGCACGCCCTTTATTACTGGAGGCTTTTATTTGGGTATAAAGTTCTGCTTACGTTTTTAGTTTTGTATTTTGTTTCTGCTTGAGTATAGTTTTCGATTTTTTTTTTGGTATATTGGCGTGTGCTAGCTTACTTATAGCAAATAATTTAATTTAATGTTTTGTATTGCGTAATGTACCTAAATTATTATGCGCAGTGTTATATAGAATCATTTTTTTTTTAACTGAACAGACAGCTGGGTTTTCCTTTCGAAAATATAGGCCTAGATTACGCAGGTCCTATTCAATCAGCTGTTCGTCAAGGTTGTGGGTGTAAATTAGTAAAAGTTTATATAGCTATTTTCGTTTGTTTTTCTACGAAATCAATTCATCTCGAATTAGCCGGTGATTTAACAAGCAATACTTTCATTATGGCGTTAAAGAGGTTCGTCTCATGTAGAGGAAAGCCGAGGAATATCTATTCGAACAATGGCACCTCATTTGTTGGTGCATCTAATGACCTTTCTAGGTTTCTTAAGGCGAGTTGCGATTCGCTGTCCAAGGAGATGGCTAAGGATGGAATCAACTTTCACTTTATTCCTGCATATTCTCCTCACTTCGCTGGCCTTGCGGAAGCTGGTGTTAAATCAACCAAGCACCACTTAGGCAGAGTGCTGGGCCTTTGTAACCTTACCTACGAAGAGCAATACACCATGATGGTTTTGTTTTGTTATTAGTAATTAACTTTGTTTATATTACTTCGATGGTCCTAGTATATGATTTGTGACTTCGAGTTTCAGCTTCATATACAATCTTCATATATGTAAGTGGGCACATCCTTTATTATTGGAGGCCTTTATTTAGGTATAAAGTTCTGCTTACCTTTTTAGTTTTGTATTTTTATTTCTGCTTGAGTATAGTTTCCGATTTTTTTTTTGGTATATTGGCGTGTGTTCTAGCTTACTTATAGCAAATAATTTAATTTAATGTTTTGTGTTGCATAATGTACCTAAATTATTATGCGCAGTGTTGTATAGATTCATTTTTTTTTTTACTGAACAGACAGCTGTGCTGCTGGGGAGTTTGTTGCGCCACTTCTTCTCCTCAGCTAAAGCACTAGGAAGTGGTGAAGGGCGGGCGTTTTGGGGGACTGTCTTATGTAATTTTGACGTTCTAAAAGTGCTGATTCTCAGCCTAGTTTGAATAAATGACTTTTGATTTTAATGGTTCAGGTTGAAGCCATTTTGAACTCCAGAAGTCCAGACCACTGACGCCGTTATCATCGAACCCCGAAGATCTGACGCCGCTCACACCCGGACACTTTTTGATTGGACGTCCTGTGACATCGCTGCCGTCACCTGATTATCGAGACCAGTCCATCAATTCTCTGACTCGACTTGAGTATATTGAGCTTCTCTAACAGCATTTTTTGGAGCAGATGGAGTAAAGAATACACATCGGAGCTTCAACTTCGCATGAAATGGCGAGCATGTAAGGGCTCCTTGAGGCTGAATTCTTTGGTCCTGGTAAAAGAAGACAACCTCCCCCCACTCAAGTGCAAATTGGGTCGGATCGTTGCCACGTATCTAGGGACAGACGGCGTAGTCAGAGTTGCAGACTCAAGACTTCTAGTGGTCTGTTACGCAGCTAATTAAGCAAGATTTGTGCATTGCCTATATATCCGGAGTCCGAAGATTCTTAGTGGGTGAAAGGTAGGCTTTCAACGGCCGGGTATGTTCCCGCAAGCGCCTACAGAAATTCGCATACAAGGTTGAGGCTACGTAAATTATGGCTAATCGTTTTTATATTTTAACGTTTGTCGACCGGCTACCTACATCTGTAATATTGTTAGAATAAAATTGCACTTTCACATCAAGCAACGTATTTTTTCATTATTTCCGCAATTATACCTGGACCAACGGCACAGACTGTATAAGGTTTTTAGGTTTTAGGAATATTGGAAAAGTTGCCTGGAACATTAGCAAATTCGCGCAAAAACTGAAAGTGCGTTTTTCTATGGAATTTTTGTATTTATTGTGAGGACAACGTCTTCAGGATCAGCTTGTTATTGATACATAAGTATATTGATACATTTTTTCATTAATTTTTGCTAAACTCTGGGAATTTAATGCAACTTCCTACTATCTGTAGGCCATTTAATAGGGTGTGGCGTAAATAGTGTTCTAAAGTTAAGGGGTCGGATCACCGTATATTCTAAAGTTAAGGGGTCGGATCACCGTATATTCTAAAGTTAAGGGGTCGGATCACCGTATATTCTAAAGTTAAGGGGTCGGATCACCGTATATTATAAAGTTAAGAGGTCAGATCACCGTATATTCCGACGACCTGTGTGACGATATGGACATTGAGAGGGAGCGCAGGGCGCTGTCTGTCCGGTGTAATATGTTGGCTCGGAGGTTCGCACGATGTACTAAACCGGTTAAGGGGACCTTGTTTAATGCTTATTGCCAGTCGTTTTACACGTGCGGCCTGTGGACCAACTTTACGCAGCGGGCGTACAGCGCTCTGCGCGTGCAGTACAACAATGCTTTCAGGATGCTGTTGGGGTTTCCACGGTATTGTAGTGCCTCAACTATGTTTGCTGAGGCGCGGACCGATGATTTTTTTGCGATCATAAGGATACGGAGCGCTTCACTACTAAATCGCCTATTAAGCAGCTCCAACAGCGTCCTGAAGGTATTGTCCGAGCGGTGGGATCTCCCCCTTTTTCAGAGGTGGATGCAGCTTCATAGAAGCGCTTCCCCTTGTATTATATAATATTATTTTAATTGTTTTTTTTTTGTGTTGACATGTTTATGTATTTGATATTTTATTTGTTTGAAATGCCATATGTATGTATTTTAATGTTATTTTATTTGAATGTTGACTGTTATTGTATGTTTATGTGTAAATTTTATATCAATTTATTTACTTTTTTATGTTTTGTTTAATGTTTTTGTAATTAGTATGGACTTTGTCTGAAAATAAACGAATTATTATTATTATCTTCTTTATTTTTTATTATATACATATGATTTACATTTTTAAATATTTTTATAAAAACTTAAAATAAATAAAAACATTTAAAAATATAAAAAATAGTAGCCCACCGGTATCGGGAACAGGGTCCAAGCTACCGGTGGTCAGGGCTCCTGAGAGAGGAACCTCCTGACAATACGTGCCGTGTCCAGAAGTACCGCTTTCTGGATCAAGCCCTTGATCCAGCTGCCTAACGAGAGCCTCCTCAGGTGTTGGTCGAGACTCTTCGATATTATGCCATTGGCTGTCACAACTATCGGCACAATGATTGCTGTATCCACATCCCACATGTCGACAACCTCGCGAGCCAAATCAAGATACTTAATCTGTTTATCTTTTTCAGCTTTCACGAGGTTCTCGTCATGCGGAACCGCTATATCAACAATCATTGTGCGACGCTCTTTTCGATCTATCACCACTATATCTGGCTTATTGGCAACAATAGTCCTGTCAGTGATGATAGATCGATCCCAATACAACGTGATATTGCCATTTTCGAGAACTGGGTCGGGCACATACCTATAGTACGGTACTTCCGATTCCACAAGATTGTATTGCAGAGCAAGTTGCTGATGGATAATCCTGGCTACAAGGTTGTGTCTATGCAAGTAGTCTCCGTTAGCCAGACGAGAACAGCCAGAAATAATGTGACGGATAGATTCCCCCGGACGGTGGCATGCCCGACAGATGTCAACCGTGCCGTCCTTCACAATATATTTCCGGTAGTTGTTCGTCATTATAACTTCGTCCATAATCGCAAAGATAAAACCTTCGGTTTCACCAAAGAGATCACCGAATCGCAACCAGGATACGGACGCCAAGAGGTCTACATCAGGTCCATGTAGGACCCGGTAAAAGCGCCCATGAAGCTCTTTGCTCTGCCATACCTCCCTGCGGTCATTAGTATCTAATATTATAGGTTTGCGCCAGTTCTCGTTAGCCAAGGAGAGCGGGGTGAGGCCCTTGTCCACTGAGACCACATCTCGGTGCATCCCCACGTCGGCTTCTAGGAAGTATTCCCTGAGACTGCATACCTCACGGTTGTGCAGGGTCTTAGCATTTAAGAAGCCTCGACCACCACACTTCCGCGAAATATACAGTCTCATCACCGATGACCGTGGGTGATGCATCCGATTTGCAGTCAGCAGTGTGCGGACCCTTCTATCCAAGGCGTCTAGTTCTGTTTGAGTCCATTTGAGTATACCGAAAGAGTACATCAAAACCGGCATGACCCAACCGTTGAAGGCGCGCACCTTGTTTCCGCCTGATAGAAGACTATTAAATACTTTGTTCAGGCGGTTAAAGAAGCGCTCCTTCAGCGATTGCTTCATGTCAGCAGCGTTGATGCCTAACGCTTCCGACATACCCAAATACTTGTAAGTTTCGAGTGAGGAGAGGGGTCTTAGGTGTATGGAATCCGAGAGTTGGGTTTCTACGGATTCCAAAATCCTCCCCCGCTTTACATGCATGACCGCACATTTGTCCACACCAAATTCCATCCTGATGGCACTACTGAAAGTTTTGGTTACCTTCAATAGCTCCATCAGTTGAAAATTGCTGGGGGCAAAAAGCTTCAAGTCATCCATGTAAAGAAGGTGAGATATAACCTGACCACCTCTTCTCAATCGATAGCCTAGACCTGAATCCTCCAACAGTGTACTTAGAGGATTCAAGGCTAAGCAGAACCAAAGTGGGCTCAAACTATCGCCTTGAAATATACCTCGCTCTATCCTTATCGGCTCGCTATTCCTCTGGATATGTAGACATCCTGGATAGCGAAGGACTGTCCTCCACTGCCCCATACACGACATCAGGAAGGTCCGCAGAGTTGCATCTACTTTATACAACTCCAGCACCTTCATGAGCCATGTATGTGGCACCGAGTCATAGGCCTTCTTGTAATCTATCCAGCATGTCGACAGATCCTTTCGGGAACGACGAACCTGTTGGTTAATGGCCATATCTATGAGGAGCAGCTCCTTAGTACCGCGGGATCCATTCCTACATCCATTTTGAGAGGCAGACATGATGGAGTTATTGTCTATATGTTTGTTAATTTTAGCTCTCAAAATGGATGTAAGAACTTTATAGACCGTCGGTAGACAAGTGATCGGTCTATAATTTTTGGGTTCCGCAGTACTACCCGATTTATGGAGCAGGTGGGTTATTCCTGTCGTTAGGAACTGGGGCAGCGACCCCGACTCTAAGGCTGACTGGAACTGGGATGCCAAGCGGGCGTGCGACTTATGGAAGCATTTTATCCAAAAGTTGTGCAGCCCGTCCAGCCCTGGGGATTTCCAGTTAGGTAACGGACGGACTGCACAAGTTACATCTTCGGGGCTGATGGTAAGTGCCTCCATTTCTGGTATTTGATCGCACGTTCGCTCGATCTCCCTAGTCCAATCACCTTCGGTGTGACTGACAGGCACCGACCAGATGCTTCGCCAGAACGAATACATGGCGTCATCATCCGGGAGGCGCGTGTCGGTCACACCATGGTCTGGTCGCTCCCAAGCCCTATAGACCCACTTTTCATCGCTCCGGAATGTGCGATTCTGAGTGTACCGGTCCACTCTCCGCCTGTACCGACGAATACGGTTTGCCCATGCACAGATCTTCTGCTTCAGGAAGTCGATACGCTCTGTGACGCGGGTCAAGTAATCTCGAGAACTAATATCCATCCCAGAGAACGCCCGCCTCACAAAGCGCATCACTCTAGGGCGAGTATTGCCCTGCCTGAAGCAGATTAACTTGCCGATGAGTGCTCTAGCCTCACCAATATTATTATTATTATTATTATATTCTTAAGTTAAGGGGTCGGATCGCCGTATATTCTAAAGTTAAGGGGTCGGATCCCCGTATAATCTAAAGTTAAGGGGTCGGATCACTGTATATTCTAAAGTTCAGGGGTCGGATCACCGTATATTCTAAAGTTAAGGGTTCGGATCACCGTCACACCACAAAAGGTTCTCTATTGTGTTCACTATCTTTTTTATCCATAATATAAAGTGCCATATTTTTTTTTTTTGTCCTAATCGTCATTTGTCCGAATGATAACTTGGCCGAACCTGATGTCACATCATATCACATGCAATAAAATTGAAATTCCTAAATACAGTATGCTCTAAATTTGTTTGTCATAAATATTACAATCAATAATATAATATACAAAAGTCTTAAAACCGTTTTCAATAAAAGTTACATGACCTAAATTCAAATTATTTAATGTTTATTTATCCTAATAATATTTTAAAAACATTTTTTTATTATAAATTTTTTGCTATGAACTTCTCTCAGTAAGCATGCAAGCAAGCAAGCATGCAGCAAGAATGCAGGATGCAAGCAAGCATGCAGCAAGCATGCAGCATGCAAGCGAGCATGCAACATGTAGCAGGCATGGTTTTCTATCACGGCTCCGGCGCTGCGGGTCTCCGGCGGTCCCACGCGTGCTAATCGTCGCAGACGGCTTTCGCTCACCACGCAGCTTCGGCTTGCGGCAGCCGCGGCGGCTCGCTCGCATGCTCCTGCTCCTCAGCCCGCGGTCCGCCTCGCCCCAACGCGCCTACGCGATTCTAAATTACACTCTAGGGGTCACTAAAACCTAATTTTTAGCAAATGTTTTAGGACTAACAATTTTATTATAAATGAACATTATTTAATACAAGTCTTAGGACCATAATAATATGACTTCCTTGACATGCTTGTATCCGATCACTCCTCTAAGGATTTTAAAAAATTTTGGAAAAATACTAAGAAAATGAACGGTCGGCCTAGCTTCCCGATGAGTGTCGGCGGTTCTGCTGACCACAAGAACATTGCCGAGGCTTTTAGGGAACACTTTACTGTGCGGTCGCCCTTAGGTCTCACGTCTGGTGAGGTGAGCGATGGTGGGCCCGTTGTGACCGGGCAGAATGTAAACATACCTGCGACGAGTGTGGCTAGAATTATTAGAAAAATGCAGCGTGGAAAATCTCCCGGCCACAATGGGCTCAGTATCGAGAATTTTAAATATGCAGGGGTTCATCTGCCGCGAGTACTGAGTATGTTTTTCAGTCTGTGCATAGGTCACTCGTATTTGCCGGAGCCGCTAATGCGGACAATAGTCGTCCCGATAGTAAAAAATAAAACGGGTGATACGTCTGACATAAGTAACTATCGGCCCATCTCACTCACTACCACAACAGCCAAGGTGCTTGATAGTCTTCTGAATAGTCGCCTCACTGAACAGGTTAAGTTGCACGATGCCCAATTCGGGTTAAAAGCGGGAGTGTCAACAGAGAGTGCTATTCTGAGTCTGAAACGAACTGTCATGTATTACACAGCAAGGAGGACGCGTGATGCGAGTTTCCTCGACCTGTCAAAAGCTTTTGACCTGGTTGCATATGATATACTGTGGGACAGGTTTAGGGACACGGGTGTATCGGCGGAGTACACCTCCCTCCTAAAATATTGGTACTCTAACCAAAAGAACCGAGTGAGGTGGGTGGGTACTCTGTCGGACGAGTACAGGCTGGAATACGGAGTTAGACAGGGGGGGTTAAGCTCCCCACTGCTATTTAATCTGTATATCGACCGGCTTATCGAGCGACTGAGCAGTACACATGTCGGCTGCCACATTGACGGAACATGTGTGAATAATATAAGCTATGCGGACGATATGGTGCTGCTCAATCCATCGATAGGTGGTCTGAAGAAGTTGTTGTCGACCTGCGAGGCTTATGCGGAGGAGCACGGCTTGATATACAACTCGAAGAAGAGTGAGCTTCTTGTATTTAAAGCGCCTAAGCAACAGCCGCGCAGTGTTCCACCCATAAGTCTCAATGGCGTACCACTAAATATTGTCAGTAGCTTTAGGTACCTCGGTCACATTGTCACGAGCGACCTAAAGGACGACACAGACATAGAGAGGGAGCGCAGGGCGTTGTATGTGAGGAGAAATATGCTTGCCCGCAGGTTCGCTCGTTGTACTACAGACGTCAAAGTAACTCTTTTTAAGGCGTACTGTCAATCGTTTTACACGAGCGGCCTGTGGGTGTCATATACGCGTCAAGCCTACAATGCCCTGCGTGTTCAATTTAATAATGCTTTCAGGATGCTGTTGGGACTGCCATGGCGCTGTAGCGCGTCGGGAATGTTCGCGGAGGCTCGCACAGATAGTTTTCACGCTATCATGCGAAAGAAAGCGGCCTCCTTACTGCAGCGTCTGCATGGTAGTGAAAACAGCATTTTGAAAACGATCGCTGCCAGACCGGACTGCCCCTTCCAGAGTCACTGGGTGGGGACTAGGGAATGAAGAACCGGTGCTCTTCTTGCGTCCCGGGATTTTCAGGATTACTTGTTGACGGAACCGGGAGAACCGGGACAACCGGGACTTTTGGGTATTTTTTTTACCTACTGCTGGTATTTTTATTTTAATAGGTCTTTAGTATTTATGTATTTACGTAGGTAATGAAAACTACATAGTATTAATTAAAGATTTATATTTAAAAAATCAACGATAACAGAACCATTTACTATTCTTTGAAAAAATAATCAACAGAAGAAAACAACAAGTCAAATCAGCATTTAACGCTTGCTGTTATTATAAATTATATACCAATATCAATCAACAAAAACAGTTACTTTCCATAAAACAAAATAAAACATAAATCCTTTTCTTAATTCTAATATAAACCAAGTCATCATCAGCATTCAGCAGTTATCATATCACTGAGACGCTTATCTTTAAGGAATATAAAATATGAAAAAGTTATAAAGGAATGAAATTAACAAAATATGAAAACGTTCAATTATTTAGTACTGTCTTGCTCATTATAATGGGTTCTTAAAAAAATAAGTGCGTCTAAGCTTTTATCACTTAAGCGTGATCTTATTTTGTTGCACAGTAAGACTGCTGCAGAGAATATCCTTTCGGGCTCCACGGTGGTCGGAGGGATCGTCAGAAGGTGATCATAAGCCAACGACAGAAAACGGCCACGATCACCACCATTTTCAAAAAGAGCCATTTCTATTCTAATTGTAGTGTTTAAATCTTCTTGATCGCTTCGAACTCGTACATTTTTGGTAGCATTCAATATTTCAGTATTAAGCTCATCTTTTTTTGTATATAGCATCTCTGTGTAGATCATTATTTTTTTGATTTTGTGATGAAGGCTCTTCAGGTAGATGAACAGCTATCGAAGAAACGCTATTTGTGCGTGTTAATAGTTCAACAATGTGGCTGCGCATTTCATCGCTGTCTGGTCTTGGGTATACGTCGTCTTGCACAGTTGTAGAATATACTTCTTGTAAAATATACGACAACTAAGACACATATTTTGATTTTACCTACGAAATGCCGCCAATCGACTGAGCGAGCAGAGCAGAGGTTCGCAAATGGCGGCGACTTGGCGCAGCGGCGCGGCTGCACAGTGAGTTGCGGTGCGGGAGGGGTGGACGCTTCTCGGTCGGCCGGGGGACTCCCCCGGCCGTTCGAGAAGCGTCCACCCGAGGTGCCTCGCCCTCATCGCATCGCACGCGGCAAAACGCGGGTGTTTATAAAGAGGAAAGATTTTTTGTATGTATGTAATCGATAAACTCCTAAACTACTGAAGCGATTTCAAAAAATATATCATCATTCATTAGAAAGCTACATTATTTCTGAGTATGAGTGACATAGACTGTTTTACCGCGGGAAAATGCCTTATTCTGACGGGAAAACAGGCAGCAGTAGCAAGCACCGGGTAAACCGATGAGCGAACCACTATCTAAGTACAGTGTAGATTCTACACTATTAGGTTAGGTATTACAAAGAGGAAAGATTTGTTTTTTTTTTTTTGTAGGTATTCTAGGTATGTAACCAATAAACTCTAAAACTACTGATTATATTTAAAAAAAAATCTTTCACCACTAAAAACCTACAAGATCCCTAAGTAACAAAGGCTACTTTTGACTTCATGCACTCGGAAAAACGTGTAGCAGCGGGTGAAACCGCTAAGCGGACCTCTAGTTTTAAATAAAATCTTAGTAAGAAACCTTTTACTATGATATCTGAATGGCGAAACTCTCTTCCTAATTTTATACTTTTCAACTAAGTCCCGAAGGTCACGAAAGTCCCGGGACGAGGTGTTATCGTCCCGGTTCTTTAGTCTATACAAAAATCCCGGGATTTCCCGGGATTATCGGGACTGGGATTTCCCGGGACCATTCCCTAGTGGGGACAGTCTTAGGTCTGAAATAATAATAAATTAAGTACTTAGTTAAGAAATTATAAAAACTAACAATATTAACCTAGTTAAGTAATATTTTTACTAACACCAAATACTAACACAACTATGGACTTTAGTCTGAAATAAAGTTTTATTTATTTTATTTTATTTATTTATTTATTTCATGCAAAATTAGGAGATTCAATTATTATAGTACTCGACATTTTGACAGAATAGCTTTAGAAGTAAAGACTATGAAGTAAAGATTATGTATAACAAAATTTCAAATTGAACGTTATGGTATTGAAGTTTATAGCAAACGTGTTATGGATAATGATTTTTGGACAAACAATTTTAGGAAAAGGGAGTTCCACCACAAAATCATTTTTTAGCAGAGGTCATAGAATAAAATATTTTTTAAACTTTTTTGAAAAAATAGACACCTTGCTTTACTACTAGCGGACATTGAAACAACAACACATTAGTACAAACATTAGTTGGAACTCTCACTCCTATTTCTCGTTTCTGTAAAATACATACTTTTTGGGAGGTGTTACCATTATTGTTATTGCTTCAGAATTTGTAGCACACTGTGTAAGCAGGTTAATTGCTATCCATCTATAATTACATTAAACCATTTCTTCTCCATTAATTTGACAAGTAGCTCGTTTATATTATTAGCAGTAAGTGTAGCAACACGCGCTCGTACCGACGATGATGTTAATGAGAGGCGTGCGCAATGCTCGCTGTTCAAAATGATTTATCTTTTAAAAATGTTAATTGAATCTCTTTATGTTTCTGTATTTTATTTTGCGCTAATTTCGAGGCGCGGTCGAGCGAGGTTGCGACTGAAACCTTGCGAGCAGATTATCCGACATCTTGATGTTTGTCAGGTGTAGTGCTGTATATCTATCTATATATCCTAGCTTCCGCCCGCGGATCGTCTGCTTGAGATGTCTTGTTTTAACATAAAATATTTATTTATTATTATTTATTTATTTTTAAAAACACATACAACTAGTGTAGTTAAAGTTAGAGTTATAACAGCGTACAAAGACTAGATTTACAATAATATTAGGAACAATGAATATTAATTTTACAAAATGCGGCCCGTGTGAATTCACTCAGAGTACAATTGAAGCAGTCAATCTGTTGTGACACCATATTGAGTGCACGTAGCGCGCGCGTCAGCGGCGCGTGCTGCAGCGGTAGGTGCGAGTGGGCGACACCCACAGCAGCGGCGGCCGCCTCCGTCACCCCACGTACCCATCAGGTGCACACAATCCAACTGTGCGTAGAACGCCTGGGTTGTGTATTTTACCACGCATAATCTTAAATAAGTAAGTGGCGAGAGCTACTTCCCTTCTTACTTCCAGTTTATGATAGCCTACCATGCCCAGCACAAATACGGTAGGATATATCAGTGGATACCCTGGATACACACCATACTGCTTTAAGTACAGAAATCTCACAAAGTGGTTCTGGATACGTTCTAGCATTAGTTTGTACTTGGCTTCATGTGGCGACCAGACTACAGCATTGCATTCCAAATGACTTGTTACAAGCGCTTCGTACAACGATCTCAGAGCACTGATGTTCGTGAACTGGTTTCCTAGCCGTAAGACCAACCCTAAATTGCGATATGAATTTTTACAAACATCCGTGGTATGTCCTTAACCTCAGACACACGTTGCAGTCGGGTTCCATCCATGGAATACTGATAATGACTTGGGTCGCGCGCCCGGGTAAATGATAATACCAAACATTTGGTGACATTGAAATACAACTTATTGCTACGACTCCACTCCACTACGCTATTAATATCTTGCTGCAGTATGTCATGATCATTTTTCTGTTTTATTTTAATAACTAATTTCAAGTCGTCAGGGAATAATAATCATCATCATCTGCCTAGCCTTTTCCCAACTATGTTGGGGTCGGCTTCCAGTCTAAACGGATGCAGCTGAATACCAGTATTTTACATGGAGCGACTGCCTATCTGACCTCCACAACCCAGTTACTGGGTAATACGATACCCCTTGGAAAGACTGGTTGTCAGACTTTCGGGCTTCTGACGACCCGTAACGACTGTCAAAGATCCACAAATGACAGCCGGGACCAACGGCTTAACGTACTTTCCGAGGCACGGAGGAGTCTCGGTATGTAAAGATGGTCACCCATCCACAGACCAACCCCGGCAAGCGTAGCTTAACCTAATGAATTGACCCGTGCGGCTGTTATTACTTAGCCACGAGCTCCTCGTCAGCACTTCCTCAGGGTAGTCATAATGGTATGGATTTATTGACTACTCTCGGCAGGTCGTTAACTGTGAAAAGAAGAGGCCCTAAATTGGTGCCCTAACTGACTCCTGATCGCGTGAAATAGCCCACTGCAGTCGACGTACTGACAACGGTCACGTAAATAGCAGGCAAAAAATGACAAATTGTGAGGTGTACAACCTACACCAGCCAATTTAGCTAAAAGGACGTCGTTATCTACTGTGTCAAAGGCTTTCCTGAAATCGAAGTAGGCAACATCTACCTGTTGACCCGCATCCACCATCGGTACTATTTGTGACATAAGATAAGTAAGTTCCCCGTTGTCCCCCGTCCAGAACGGAAACCATGCTGCGCGTCGAACAACAGAGCGCTAATCTGTGGATACAGGCTACCGTGTATGGTCGACTCAAATAAGTACTTTAGCTGGTGTGCTTAATACAGCGACAGGCCTATAATTGCAGGGTGCTGACCCTTTAATACCTTTAGGCACGGGTACAACCCGGTTAAGTTTCCAGCGCTCAGGAAAAGTTGCGGCCTTGATACAGATGTATCAAGGATCTGTATATTCGACATCTTGATGTTTGTCAGGTGTTGTGCTGTATATCCGACATCTTGATGTTTGTCAGGTGTTGTGCTGTATATCCGACATCTTGATGTTTGTCAGGTGTTGTGCTGTATATCCGACATCTTGATGTTTGTCAGGTGTTGTGCTGTATATCCGACATCTTGATGTTTGTCAGGTGTTGTGCTGTATATCCGACATCTTGATGTTTGTCAGGTGTTGTGCTGTATATCCGACATCTTGATGTTTGTCAGGTGTTGTGCTGTATATCCGACATCTTGATGTTTGTCAGGTGTTGTGCTGTATATCCGACATCTTGATGTTTGTCAGGTGTTGTGCTGTATATCCGACATCTTGATGTTTGTCAGGTGTTGTGCTGTATATCCGACATCTTGAACAACCAAACATCCTAACTTTTTTCTTAAAGGTTGCACTACCTACTTGTCGGATTTATTTTATATCGCGTTATGTGCAAAGATCAATCTAAGATCTGAAACTATAAAGTACCTATTGCATATTTCCTGCAGACCGACCACTCCATGACTTGCACAATAAAACAAAAGTGCTGCTCTGTGTGTGCAACAGTAACTGCTTGCGTGGGTGACGGACATCTGCTCCAAGTAGGTACCATAAGTTACGGGAAGTAAGTTAGGGGAACAAATGAGGATCGACTGATGGAGATCAGTCGATCCTCATTTGTTCCCTTAACTTAGCATTTGGGAACATATTGCTTTGCGCTAATTTGTAATTAGCAAGTAGTCATCCTGTGCACCACCCTCATACTCCTCAGTTCGGTGCTGGACGTGGAGATCCACTAGTTACTGTATTGTAATAGTCAATCGGAAATTTTATTTGACGTAAACTAATAAAGGAGTGGGACAGCGCAGGCTAGAATAATAATAAAAAACTAATAATATTTCTACCGCTACCGTTAGTACGGCTATCATTTCGGTTATCAATAGTTTTTTCGAAGCATTGGTTCCTTGCTATTTTAGTATGTTTTTCTTTATAACGTGCATCCATAACTCATTTGATTTATTCCAGGTTTTGGTGTTTTAAGTAATTTTAACCTAATTCAATGCATTTTTTAAACAACCGCGTCGATAGATCCGATTTTTTTTCTCAAAAGATTAGCTAGCTTTATTAGGTTTATTAATCAAAACGAGATACAGATCTAGAGCGATCAATGAATAGCTCAGTAACGTATCGCGGTGATATCACAACGATCTCATCTTACAATAAAGCAACAAATAATCTTAAATCCTGTCAACTTCATAATAATAATAAAAAGGAACAATAGCTTGTTTAAGAAAATGCGTCGCAACCGACCTCGCACTGTTTAGATGGTAGATATCAATAAAACATGCGCGACGACTGTTAGTGCAACTTGCGACTGTCTACACTTCGAAACTATTGCATAGGATAAGACAAATATACGTACGTTTATATTAGAATACCGACTGGTTATCTTACACCGGTGTGTAGGTAATATGGAGGAAGGCAAGTCTCGCAATGAAGCTCCTCTCAAATTAACTAATGTCGTATAATGTTTCATCAACATCAACCTTAATATTCCGCGGAGTCGAACGGACGACACCCGCAGTGGACGAGCTCATCTTACGACATTCCTCCTCAGTACTGGAGGGTTGACAACGTGAGGTTGCGTTCAAGATATTATTTTTCCCTTATACCCTCACCCCCTTATTAATAAATACAGAGTAAAAATACATCCACTATGATTTCTGAATAAATCATACATGTACCGGGGTTTAAGTCTGGCTGTACTTCAATAATTAATAAAGGGGTTAGTGGATTACCTGCTGGAAACAGGATTAATGTTACTACATTGTATGGTCCTTTCTACGGTAAATGTTGCACCATGCCACGTGATGACGTCATGACGTTGGAGGATCACTAGTGATCGTAACACAAACAGTAAATATTGCACCATCCCATGACGTTGGAGGATCACACTAGCAATCGTAACACAAAAATAAACTGCAATTAATTCAGCCTTTCGCAGTCCTCTGCTGAGCGTACGTCATTCCCAAGTTATGCTATAATACCCGCTTCTTAACCGTCCACGCCCATTCTGGCCCAGCTAGGTGTCGAAAGGATGAAAGCCCAGCTGCAGACAGCTTTCTGCTTAATTTTTCGCGATTTCTTGCAATAAAGAAATAATGGTTAGGCACCATGTAATCTCAAGCACGCACCTCTCATAGAGTTCGTTGCTCCTTCACAATGTAATCTCAATCATGTACCCCTGATGGAGTTCGTTGCTTCTTCACAATGTAATCTTAACCACGCACCTCTCATGGAGTACTTTGCTCCTTCACAATGTAATTTCAACCATGCACCCCTCATGGAGTTCGTTACTCCGTCACTAAAATGTTGTCTGTTAAAGATCGCTTTTAGGGATAAGACTGGCCATTGTAACACCTTATGTAGTACGTATTTAAATCTTAAAAGTTTTTATTCATAATTTGTTACGGTGTACAATAACGTGAAATCTATCTCTTAGTTGATATTGTACTACACTTCAGACGTCTCAGATGTTCCCCTTAACTTTACGTCTAGGAATGTGTTTTTTAACACACACATACATTATTTTTTCTACACACAAGCATGTAATCCCCGAAGAGTTACGCAAAGGCGTTTTTTTTTCACCTCTTTCTTGCCTTTATTGGTTGGCTTGAGTGGAGATTCGCAAGAGCAAACGTGCTCGGAGGAAGATAGTATTCCAGTAAGGTGCTGGTAGGGATCTTGACCGTACTTCCGGGATTGTCCTGATAGCCGTGGGATACCTCTCCACTCCTCAAGCACCTCAGGAAGTGTTGCCCCCTTGTCGCTACGTCACTATGTGCTAGCGGCCGTTTCCGGGGGCCCATTATTGAGCGTGCAAGTCACCCCCTGCCATTTTATTTATTTATTTATTTAATACTTTAAGCACACAAAAATGTACAGAGGCGGACTTAATGCCATAGGCATTTTCTACCAGTCGACCTTTGGGTGATGCAGAGACAAACAGTGGTAGGTGCAACAGCGAGAGATGAGGAATAGATATATATTTAAATATAAATATAAAGATATAGATACATATAAATATAATATATACACCTAACTATATATAAATATAAACACAATAAATATACATAAATATACTAAAACAAATAAGACAAACCATTGGGAAACATTACCGTTGTGATGATACTGCCAGCTTCTTGCGAATGTGGTCGCGAACTTTAACTTTAAAGGATAATCGGTCGGTTGCCATCCTGATTTCCTGGGGGAGTGCATTCCACAGAGAGATAGACTGAACGAAGAAGGAAGAGTGAATGAAGTCTGTGCGGTGCGTGGGACATTGAAGAATACGATTGTGAGATGAACGTAAATTTCTATTGTGGTTGGCGCAAATGTATTGAAAATGGGAAGCTAGGTAACTAGGGTACCGTGTATAATATATAACATTGGTCAGGCAGGGGACATAATTCTTCCATAGTTCAAGTTACCCAATCCACTTTAGCCACCCAGACCCATAGCCCAATATGTTTTGTTTCCACGCACAACAATAGTACTGCACCAACCGGGGGTTGTCCTTGGGAGCGCTTGCATAGTGCATACAGGGATAATCGTCGGTTGGTGCCTCCTCATTATTTATTTATTTTATTTTATTTATTTGGCTCACCAACAATTGAATACACTGATACAAAAATATGAGATACATCGAGTAGACTTATGGACTAGTGTACCAATTTCTTACAGGTAAGCACAACATGCATTACTTATAGGTCGATTGATATTGAACACCTACTTACTTAAATTAGATGAGTTCTTATACTCACCGAACATGTTTTCAAATAAATTCTAAATTAAAAACATAATTAAAATGAAAATCACATGCAATCTGAATTAAATAAAAATACAATTAAAAATCAAAATAAAAAAAAATACCGAAATCACATTCAAAATTAAAATCATAATCATTATATAAATTAACATCAAAATCAATAACAAAAATAAAAATCAAAACCAACACTTAAAATAAAATTAAAATCAAAATTAAAATACCATTAAAATCATAATCAAGATCAAATCAAAACCATTATTTAAATTAAGATTGAAATTAGCATCAAAAATAAAAACCAAAATCAACACTTAAATAAAATCAAATTAAATTAAAATTTCACTGAAATGATTTTACAAGTTTTTGAACATAATACTTCGGAACCTACCAAGTGAGTCAGAGTGCACATCCACAAGATCACTACAGCTGTTTAATAATTTACATAGGCGGGGATAGGAGAATTAGCACCAAGAACAGTTCTGCGAAGAGGGGGACGTAAGGGAGTTATAGGAGCTCGTGGGCTTTTTGTGGGTACACGGATTTTTATCATGCTCAACAATTGGGGACAGTCAACTTCACATCTCAAAATTTAAAAAAATAACGAATCCAATAAATCTCTCCTCTTCTGTAGGGATATCATCTTGAAATGCAAGAGTCTCTCTTTATACGATCGCTTCTTTTTAGCTATCCCGGAAGAGTATGCTAAATGCCACAGAAATCGTTTTTGTATCCTTTCCAATCTAAGTGTGTGTGTGGCATAGTGAGGTCTCCATACAGTGCTGCAATATTCTAACGAGCTACGGACCAAACAATTATAAAGCAGAATTTTAGTCTTATTGCGACGAAAATAGGTAACATTTCTTATGACAAACCCAAGCATTCTAGAGGCTTTTTATATATTCAATGTGGGGTACAAATGTTAACTGCCTATTTATTTATTGACACACCAACGACTTATTCACTAAATCATTACATTAAATATATTCTATTTTAACAGCTTTGAGGTGAATTCGTCACTTATAGGTGTGCACAGCACTTGTATAATCAATTATAAAAATTAAAATGCAAAAAAAATCGAACAAAACTCCTAAGTCTCGTATCTGATCCACTTCCTGAATTAAATTGCCACCAATGTAATAAGCAGATCGTGTTAATTTCGTTTTTCTAGTGAATTTGACGTGGTAGCACTTGCTGATATTTAAGTTCATATCATATCATCACACTACTTTACTAACATGTCAATATCTCTCTGTAGCAACTCAACATCAAGGTCTGATTCAATTATTCTGCAAAATTTTAAATCGTCAGCATACATGTAACACTCAGAAAATATCAACTCATTGGCGAGATCATTACCAAATAAGTTAAATAAAACTGGGCCCACATGTGATCTCTGTGGGACGCCAGATGTGACCTTGTAGGAGGTTGATTGGTAGCCGTTAAGGGCAGTAAAGAAGGAACATTATCTAAGGAAGGAAAATTATCTAAGGGGCTTCTGCGAGTTGGCTTCGGCCCCTCGTACGCCTTCCAAAGGACACCAGGGTCCCGAGATATGTAAAAAAAAAAACAATAATTTAAAAGAGTCAACAATGTGTTAATATTTAAAATCAATAATATTTAATAAAGTGATTACTAACTGCTATTCAAATAATAATAATAATAAAAAACTGGAACAAATAACGATTTTGGAATTCAATAAATTAAAATCTGTCATCTAGGTAATACTACTAGGTAAGTACTCATTAACAGAGTAATATACCTTCTCATATAATAGTTTTAATAAAGCTCTTTTGAAATCAGGTATTTCATTTAATTCTTTGACTTCAATAGGAAGCTTATTATAGATTTTAGGTGCCATTCCAAGAAGACTTTTCGAAAATAATGCAGTTTTCTATTGAATGGTACATATCTCTCTGTTGCGACGTTCAGATTTCAGTGTTGTAAATATATAAAAGTTGGATTTGACAAATACTGCTGTTTCAAAAATGTACATACAAGGAAATGAAATGTTAATGTTAAAAGGAAATGTTAGGAGTTTAAATTTTTAAAAATATGGGATGCAGCTGTCAGTAGTTTTAAGTTTAAATACAGAACGCACACATCTCTTTTGAGCTTTGAACGCAGTTAACCTCTCTGAGAAATTTCCCCAAAATATAGTTCCAAAACGTAATGTAGATGTCACATATGCTTTGTACTATATGAGAACAATACACTCGTTTGTCATTTTCCCAAGATTATACAGTGCATGTATTGGTGTAATTCTTTACAGACGATCTCTACATGATATTTCCAAGTCAACGCCTAAAATCTGGCATTGTTCGTTTCAGCTATTCTTTAACTTATATATGTTATATTTAAATTAGGGGTAACGGTTTTTTGGTTAAATGTCATAAGCTTTGTTTTTTCTGTTTATTTTTATTTTTAGGTAATAATAATATATCCTGGGACATTGTTCACACACGGTCATCTGATCCCAAACTAAGCAGAGCTTGTACTATGGAAACCAGATAACTGATATACTACATACACTACTTTTTTTTTTGTAAATACATACTTATATAGATAATTACACCCAGACTCAGGACAAACAGACATGTTCATGCACACAAATGTTTGTCCTGGATGGGAATCGAACCCACGACCAGCGGCATGGCAGGTGGTATCTTAACCGTCCGTAACATTGTCCGTCCGACCGCGCTCTGAGGCGGACGTTGCGATATGGTTCATAATATTATTATTATCGTATAGCGCGGTGCAAGCCGACGCTCGTTAATTTGTTGCCATGAGTGATAAACTTGTGCCAAATGAACTGCTGGCGTTCCTGCAGCAGAAACTGGACGTGATGGACGAAGTGTCCGCTATCCAGATCTGTGTATCGAACTTCAGCGAAGAAGACGTTGCTGCTGCGAAGCTGCTGCTGTTTCGGTCACTTAATAAAATCGACCAGATGGTGTCTCGTCGACGCGACGGGACAAAGAAAAGTGTGCAAGATATCATCACACTTCTGAAGGCTACCGATCCTGACGATGTGCCGACGTTTGTGGCGAGGGATCTGAATAAGTTACCTCCAGTCACATTCGACCACGTCGACGTTACGAGCCTGTTGAAGGACATTGTGTCCTTGAAGGCTAGTCTAGCTGATGTGCAGAGGAAGTTGGAGACATCCCAGAACACCGTCGCAGACCTGCGCACAGAACTCGATGAGTTGCGCAACTTTGTGGCGTTAATTGGGTCACCGGCGCGTGTAAGCAACGTAAATACGCGCCGAGGTGTCGGCTGCCTAGACACATCGGCCATGAGTTTTGCATCAGCAGTTTTATCGCCGGCGCCGATTGCTGAGTCAGAGTTGCATGCCGCTAGCGTGCCTCGTAGCTCCGCTCCCGTCCCCGCAGCTCCTCCCCGTAACGCTGCCCGATCGACGCGACCATCTGACCCGTTGGTCACTTTGAGCACTCCCACTGCTCCCCCCGCAAAGCCTGCGCCTGTAAAGGAAACGGACCGGGCTGCTGATGACGGCTTCGTAACGGTGCAAAGGAGGAAGCGCCGACAGAGTAGCTGTAAGAACCGCTGCGGCAAGGCTCCTACGGAGCCCAACGAAAAACTGCGTGCTGCGAAGCCGAATACCCCGGTGTATATTTCCCGTCTCCACTACACCACTGACGCGGAAGACATCGTGAAGTACGTGAGCAGAGGACTGAAGTACGCGCCGAGAGTGCAGCTGCTGGAGTCGCATCGCAACGTCAACTTTAAGGCGTTTGTGGTGCGCATACCAACATGCTACCTGCCTCAGGTGATGGAAGAAAGCTTTTGGCCTCAGGATGTCGTATTCCGCCGCTTTCGTGGACAAGTGCCACCGGAACGCACAAAGACTTAGTGCAACCAAGTGATACTAACATAGTTTTAAGTTTTATTTACTAACACAATTCTTATTATATGTGTAGTTAGGTTAAGGTATTTATCTATGGGTCTTTGTTACCTGAAAATAAATGATTTATTAGTATTATTATTATATTAACCAACCACGCCATCTGGCCTGTCCATGTCCATTAGGTGTGTTTAATATATTTGTCCATTTTCAACAATTCATTCATTTCAGAATATACCACCACAGCACCACACTTCCACAGTTGCTCACCGTGTTCACCGCCAGCCGGCTGAATATCAGGGTTGGTAATTAGGATAAAGTTATTCGTACTCACTGTATTTCTTGTCAATTATGTGAATATGAGTGTCTGTACCTACACCTTTGCGTATTTGGAGAATGACCTAGTAATGTTGGATACAACCTGTAGACAGCTATTATGTAAATAATATATTTCTCTTTCTTTCTTTTTAAGATCAATATGCAGCGAAGATCGCGGAAGCAAAGAATATTCAAATTATATTTTTTTATGTGATAGCGTTGAGATATAAATCTGAATATCAAATAAATACGAATTAAATAATAATAACTTAATTGAATAAAAAATATTTATTAAATAAATAACATTTTCCGCTGACGTAAACTAGAGTGATCACCACCAGCCACCGCTGGAGTGACCGCCGGAGTATCCGCTGGAGTACCCGGAGTACCCGCCGGAGGATCCACCGCCGTATCCGCTGCCAGAGATGGGCACGACTTGCTTGACTGTGATGACCTGCGGCACGGAGACCACCTTGCGCACGTTGACGACCTGCGGCACGGTGACCTCGCGCTGTACGTTCACCACCTTCTGGACGGCGACCACCTGCGTGGCGGGCGCGGACAAGCCGCCGGAGTAGCCGCCGGAGGAGCCGCCGGAGTAGCCACCGCTCCAGCCCGAGCCGAGCGAGCTGGCACCGCTCCAGCCGCTGCTGTAGCCGCGCTTCTCGCGCACCGCGGCGCCCGCCGCCAGCGCCACCAGCGCGCACAGGACGATCTGGAATTACACACATACATTAGAACACCATGTCAGGTAGAGGTGACAAGAAGCTAAAGATTCTGGTATGTTCACAACTCTCAGCTAACTATACAACTATTCCGAAACACTGCGAGTGCTGCAAGAGGAGCTCTTCCACTGAACTTTGCATCATTAGTAATTTAGGATATTATTTTAAAATACATGATTAACTCACGAAAGCTTTCATGTTGTTGTAGTGGAGGGTGGATGTTGTGTGCTGCGTGTGCCGCTCCCGACGTATATATATACACGCCGCGCGCGCTGCGCTTACGCAACGCGTCCTCGACAGACGCATCGCTCTGCAGAGAGCGACTCGTACTCGTTGCGGTTCAATGACACTTCCTTGTTGATGTCTGGTCAGACTAGATGAATAGAACTATAATACGACACCCTAAACTACGTACGACACCTTAAACATTTTCCAGGGTCAGTTAATTTAATAATAGTCTAAGGCATTACTAATGTAAGTAAATAAGTCAGCTTGCAAATTGCAGATCTTTTGGCCTAGAGATCAGATTTCGATATGTACAACCAGTTAATAAATTAACCTGTGCCTTAACAGAAATCATTATACAATTTTATTTTCTTCAAACTTTTGCCAGTTGCGTTCACACCATCTGACCGCTCCATTCGGTTGGCAAAGTTGCTGAACTCTCTCAACTCGGCATCTTTATCTTTCATAGCCTTTGTTGTCCCACTGCCCTGTGACATGTTTTATATCTCATCACCGACGGCACACCATCGACGTTCACTTTGTTGTCCCACTGCCCTGTGACATGTTTTATATCTCATCACCGACGGCACACCATCGACGTTCACTTTGTTGTCCCACTGCCCTGTGACATGTTTTATATCTCATCACCGACGGCACACCATCGACGTTCACTTTGTTGTGCCACTGCCCTGTGACATGTTTTATATCTCATCACCGACGGCACACCATCGACGTTCACTTTGTTGTCCCACTGCCCTGTGACATGTTTTATATCTCATCACCGACGGCACACCATCGACGTTCACTTTGTTGTCCCACTGCCCTGTGACATGTTTTATATCTCATCACCGACGGCACACCATCGACGTTCACTTTGTTGTCCCACTGCCCTGTGACATGTTTTATATCTCATCACCGACGGCACACCATCGACGTTCACTTTGTTGTCCTACTGCCCTGTGACATGTTTTATATCTCATCACCGACGGCACACCATCGACGTTCACTTTGTTGTCCCACTGCCCTGTGACATGTTTTATATCTCATCACCGACGGCACACCATCGACGTTCACTTTGTTGTCCCACTGCCCTGTGACATGTTTTATATCTCATCACCGACGGCACACCATCGACGTTCACTTTGTTGTCCCACTGCCCTGTGACATGTTTTATATCTCATCACCGACGGCACACCATCGACGTTCACTTTGTTGTCCCACTGCCCTGTGACATGTTTTATATCTCATCACCGACGGCACACCATCGACGTTCACTTTGTTGTCCCACTGCCCTGTGACATGTTTTATATCTCATCACCGACGGCACACCATCGACGTTCACTTTGTTGTGCCACTGCCCTGTGACATGTTTTATATCTCATCACCGACGGCACACCATCGACGTTCACTTTGTTGTCCCACTGCCCTGTGACATGTTTTATATCTCATCACCGACGGCACACCATCGACGTTCACTTTGTTGTCCCACTGCCCTGTGACATGTTTTATATCTCATCACCGACGGCACACCATCGACGTTCACTTTGTTGTCCCACTGCCCTGTGACATGTTTTATATCTCATCACCGACGGCACACCATCGACGTTCACTTTGTTGTCCTACTGCCCTGTGACATGTTTTATATCTCATCACCGACGGCACACCATCGACGTTCACTTTGTTGTCCCACTGCCCTGTGACATGTTTTATATCTCATCACCGACGGCACACCATCGACGTTCACTTTGTTGTCCCACTGCCCTGTGACATGTTTTATATCTCATCACCGACGGCACACCATCGACGTTCACTTTGTTGTCCCACTGCCCTGTGACATGTTTTATATCTCATCTTAAAACCACAGAAAGCTGTCAACCTGTTTTTAAATCTCTAAGGATACTTACGTTGCCATCGTTGTATATACTAGAAGTTGCCCTATTCGTTAGAACGAACAAGCACCTGTTTATGTCAGTAGTGGATAAAAGAAAACGCTCAGGACCAATAAGGTCTCAATATAAAGATCAACTTTACACAGGTGGTTACCAAACGTCTTTACTTGAAAAAAATATTTTAACCATGGGCTCTCCTCTTATATATAATAAATTACCGATACATTTAAAGGAATTACCGAATAAAGTTTTTAAACAAAAATTAACAAAAAAACTGCTACTGGACAAGTGTCCTACCCTTTTGCTGTGCCCTACAGGGTCCATAATGATCTCAATTATATAGAATTTACCACCTAAGTACACATTATGGTAAAGCAATAAAGATATTGAGTATTGAGTATTACATAATTAAAGATTTTGTTAATGATAGAACTTTCTGTTAATGGTGTGTATGCTGTAATATAATATTTTAATTTAATTTAATTTTTTTCTTAATTTATCTTCATTTGTAATTGAATTTAATGACATTTGTAATTAAATTTATTGTAATTTGTAATTTAATTTGTTGACATTTGTAATTGAATTGAATGACATTTGTAATTAAATTTATTGTAATTTGAAATTTTATTTGTTGACATTTGTAATTGAATTGAATGACATTTGTAATTAAATTTATTGTAATTTGTAATTTAATTTGTTGACATTTGTAATTGAATTGAATGACATTTGTAATTAAATTTATTGTAATTTGAAATTTTATTTGTTGACATTTGTAATTTAATTTATGAAATCTAATTGAATTTGTTGGCATTTCTAGTTTAACTTATTGACATTGGGCCCAAGTCCGAATGATTTTGAATATTTTGAGTAATTTTTAATAATGATAGTAATGAATGAAATGCTTTTTTATGTTTGTTTTTTTTTTTGGTCTAGTTAATGTATTATATTAAATAATGTTGCATGCCGTAAGGTAAAATGTATCGGGACTCTCATCATCATAATGTATACCTACCTACATTATTGGCAAATAAATGATTTCTGATTTATGATTTCATCACCGACGGCACACCATCGACGTTCACTTCCCTAACAACCTGCATAATATTTGGTAGTACCTATTGGTACTTTTATATATTTTTTTCTGTGCTATTGGGCTTATTAGTGGTGAGCAATATAACACTTAGCTATCAGGTCTGGTTTTACCAACGGATTAACTCAGGATGGATGAAATGGCGACAGGTCACAGGAACAACTTGCGACCCACGGATGTCCCTCAAGTTAAAGCGGAAATTTTATAAGTCCGTGATAACGCCTCTCGTACTTATGGGTCTGAATGCTGGGCCGAGAAGAAGACGGATGAAAAAAGATTGCATATGCAGTTGAGAACAGCGGGGAACATTCTCAATGTTGAGATGGAGGTGTGGAATGACGAGAATGGATAAAGTAAGAAATGAGTATATAAGAGGAAATTTGAAAGTGGCGCCAGTGACAGCAAAGTTGAAAGGAAATCGTTTGGCTTGGTATGGGCATGTGATGAGAAGGAACGACACGCATGTGACTAAAAGAGTGATGAATATACATGTTGATGAATGGAGAGGGAGAGGAAGGCCGAAGAAAAGATGGATGGATTGTGTGAGGAATGATATGAAAGAGAAGGGAGTGAATGATAGCGTGACGGTTGACAGGGGAGAATGGAAGAAGAAAACGTGTTGCGCCGACCCCAAGTAACATGGGATAAGGGCAGGAAGATGATGCTATCAGGTCTGATTTTATGAAGGTATTTAATTATTTCAATTATGTATCAAAATCAAAACAAAATCAAAAGCCATTTATTCAAACTAGGCTGAGAATCAGCACTTTTCGAACGTCAAAATTACATAAGACAGTCCCCCAAAACGCCCGCCCTTCACCACTTCCTAGTGCTTTAGCTGGGGAGAAGAAGTGGCGCAACAAACTCCTCAGCAGCACAGCTGTCCGTTCAGTTAAAAAATTGATTGTATGCTATGAACACTGCCATTATTATCTGTGTAGCCTTTTCCCAACTATGTTGGGGTCGGCTTCCAGTATAACCGGATGCAGCTGAATACCCGTATTGTACATGGAGCGACTGCCTGTGTGACCTCCACAACCCAGTATACCCCAGGGTAAGACTAGTTGTCAGACTTTCAGGGCTTCTGGCGACCGAAACTGCCATTAGTGTTACATAATCCTAACTTTAATACTATAAATGCGAAAGTAAGTTTGTTTGTTACCTTTTCACGCCGAAACCACTGAACCGATCATCCTGAAATTTTGCATATACGTTGTCAGGTGTGGAGAAGCGGACATAGGGTACCTTTCATCCCGAAAAAAAGTACTGTTCCCGAGGATAACGACAATATCTTTCTTATGATAATAGATGGCGCCACGTGTCTTTCAAATCATTATTGAATTATATTAATAGAGAAACTTTAGTAGTGTGTTAAGTTTGTTTAATTTTTTAAATTTAAGTACCTAATGCAATTTGTGAGTCGTAGTGTCGATAGACCGGTTTTTTATCCTCCTAACTATAATATTATAGATGCGAAAGTAAGTTTGTTTATTTGATACCTGTCACGCCCTAAACCGCTGTTCTAAACGAACGCGAGCGAAGCCGCGGGCAAAAGCTAGTAAATTATATATCTATCTTCATTAGCGAACGTTAAATAACATCTCAAACTTGACTTTGGATGCTGTTTTGCACATAATAATAAAAAAAAATTATTATCAGGCATCAAAGCCCACAGGGTGTTAGATTTTACTTTTAATTTAAAAGCTATATTAGTTAAATGCAGGAACACTAAAAAGATAGAAACAGAAAATAGCAATCAGGAAGGACGGTTTAACACGCTCTGTGCCAACATGTAGCTTCCAGTGTGTGCATCAGTGAACATATCTGACGCACTACGGTAAGGTGGAAGCCTCCACAGCGCCCGGAGGGCATTGTTATATTGAATGCGCAGAATATTGTCTGCTTTTAGGGTATGGTTAGCCCAAAGACTGCTGGTGTAAAATGTTATGCCTTGAAGAGTTAGTTTTACGGGCACTGAACAACCGTGAAATCTTCTGCATATTTCCCCTCACAGCCAGTGGCCTGCGCTCCCTTTCCATATCTAAGTCGTCCATAAACTCCTCAGTAACAATGTGGCCCAAATACTTAAAGTGGGAAACTCTCTGCAAATGTGTACCATTTAGTTTTACGGGAGGGGCAAATGTTGTATTTTTATTCCTACCTCGAAACACCAACAGCTCACTTTTTATCGGACTCTATTTTAGCCCGTGCTGTTCGGCATATCCTCCCCAAATTGAGAGTAACTTTCTTAATAGTAGGGCTTAACAGCACCATGTCGTCTGCATAACTTAAAATATTTAAACATACTCCATGTATATGGCATCCGACATGAGTGTTGCTGAGCTCAACAAGCTGCTTATTAACATAAATATTAAAAATCCTCGGGGTAGTCACACCTCCCTGCCTAACGCCGCACTCGAGTTTGTACGGGTTAGACAACGCATTATGAACATAATCCTTCTTATATATCCGATTTGTAGGTTTTGTAATAGTTATATGAATGTTGACCTTCGTACCATTTGTGGATGAAATGAATTGTACAGGTACCTACCGTTTTTTCCAGCTTTCTACTAACTGCCGAAGCTTTCATATTTGAATAGAGCTTTTGGTCATATTGTAATTTTTCTCATTATTTCCCTATCGCAACTCATTGGGGACAGCTATAAAAATGTTATGGTCTCCCAAAAAATATTTCAAGACTGTGGGAGGGTTGCTTATCATCTATCTCTTTCATTTTAAAAGCTGTTATAGAAATGTCGTAAAGAGATCGAATCGAATTGAACGATCAGATTGTAATCTCTGTGATTCAAATTGTACGGCACCGCAATGTGGTTTCATACTTTTTTAATCATCTCTGATATCTCAATAATGTCTGCACCTGAACAAGGGAAACTGAGGTTCCTACTAGGTCACTCGACTTGCTCCATCCACCACTCATTCTCTTTTGTCCATAATCAGAACCTGGGATACCGTCAATAATGAGAAAACCTCGGAGAACATCAATAATGAGAACCTCGGAGAACGTCAATAATGAGAACCTCGGAGAACGTCAATAATGAGAACCTTGGAGAACGTCAATAATGAGAACCTCGGAGAACGTCAATAATGAGAACCTCGGAGAACGTCAATAATGAGAACCTCGGAGAACGTCACTAACGGGAACCTCGTAGAACGTCACTAAGTGCCGTTTTTCAGACAATTTTATCTTCCCCTGTAAAATAACGTTTATTACAATCACAAGGTTCTCTGCACGGCAACGATAAGCTACTCCACTATTATATACTATATGAATACGTACTATATGTTTTGTTACTAGTAATTTAACTCCTTTTTTATTTTACTTCGATGGTCCTAGTTTATTATCTGTGACTTCGAGTTACGACTACATGTATGGCTATAAATATGTAAGTGGGCATGCCCTTTATTACTGGAGGCTTTTATTTAGGTACGTATAAATTTCTGCTTACGTTTTTAGTTTTGTATTTTTGGTTTCTGCTTGAGTATAGTTTTCGATTTTTCAATTCTGTTTCTATTCTTCTTTTTTTTTGGTATATTGGCGTGTGCTAGCTGACTTATAGCAAATAATTAAATTAAATGTTTGTGTTGCGATGTACTTAGATATATTATTTTGCGTAGTGTTGTATAGAATATTTTTTTTTTTAACTGAACAGACAGCTGTTCAGCTGGGAAGTTTGTTGCTCCACTTCTTCTCCCCAGCTAAAGCACTAGGAAGTGGTGAAGGGCGGGCGTTTTGGGGGACTGTCTTATGTAATTTTGACTTTCAAAAAGTGCTGATTCTTAGCCTAGTTTGAATAAATGACTTTTGATTTTGATTTTGAATGAGTTTGTATTCTCTGTGCACCTTGCTGACCAGCGGCAGGGGGCAACACTCTGTGCACCTTGCTGAGTTAGCCTAGTTCAGTGGCAGGGGGCAACACTCTGTACACCTTGCTGAGTTAGCCTAGTTCAGTGGCAGGGGGCAACACTCTGTGCACCTTGCTGAGTTAGCCTAGTTCAGTGGCAGGGGGCAACACTCTGTGCACCTTGCTGAGTTAGCCTAGTTCAGTGGCAGGGGGCAACACTCTGTGCACCTTGCTGAGTTAGCCTAGTTCAGTGGCAGGGGGCAACACTCAGTGCACCTTGCTGAGTTAGCCTAGTTCAGTGGCAGGGGGCAACACTCTGTGCACCTTGCTGAGTTAGCCTAGTTCAGTGGCAGGGGGCAACACTCTGTGCACCTTGCTGAGTTAGCCTAGTTCAGTGGCAGGGGGCAACACTCTGTGCACCTTGCTGAGTTAGCCTAGTTCAGTGGCAGGGGGCAACACTCTGTGCACCTTGCTGAGTTAGCCTAGTTCAGTGGCAGGGGGCAACACTCAGTGCACCTTGCTGAGTTAGCCTAGTTCAGTGGCAGGGGGCAACACTCTGTGCACCTTGCTGAGTTAGCCTAGTTCAGTGGCAGGGGGCAACACTCTGTACACCTTCCTAAGACCACCACAAAAAGTTATAATACTTGTCATGTTTGTAATTGTAACTTGTAATGGTGAGTAACTTGTAATGGTGGTGGTAATATTTTTATTTTATTTTATATATAAAAGTAAGGTATTGTCATTTATGCAGAGTGAGGCTGTTCTGTATATTGGCACAGAATAGAAGTATCTACTTTAGTACTTTAGTACTTTCTAGTAGTAGGTATCTACTTTATTGTGGTATTCAGTTTGACTTGTGCACGTAGCTGGGTAGTTCGGCAACGAAATAAAAAAATATTTTCGTATTAATCCAAATTGGAGTGTGAAAGTTAACACATAGGTTTGTACTTAATGAGAAGGAAAGTCCCAGAATAAAATGATAAAGTCTGAATACAGTTTAAATATTTTTATTGAATAAATAACATTTTCCGTCGACGTAGACTAGAGGGTTCACCACCAACCGCCGCTGGAGTGACCGCCGGAGTATCCGCTGGAGTACCCGGAGTACCCGCCGGAGGATCCGCCGCCGTATCCGCTGCCAGAGATGGGCACGACTTGCTTGACTGTGATGACCTGCGGCACGGAGACCACCTTGCGCACGTTGACGACCTGCGGCACGGTGACCTCGCGCTGTACGTTCACCACCTTCTGGACGGCGACCACCTGCGTGGCGGGCGCGGACAAGCCGCCGGAGGAGCCGCCGGAGTAGCCACCGCTCCAGCCCGAGCCGAGCGAGCTGGCACCGCTCCAGCCGCTGCTGTAGCCGCGCTTCTCGCGCACCGCGGCACCCGCCGCCAGCGCCACCAGCGCGCACAGGACGATCTGGAATTACACACATACATTAGTACACCATGTTAATGCCCGGTTTCTGAAGAATTTTTAAACGGAGTTTAAAGTCATAATAGCTGTTGATGCGACAAAATTATATATATATATATAAGCGAATTCCTTCCTTAGGCTTGGTTTTTGGGGTCCTCAGATAAACCCTCGATAGTAATTCACTCGGCTTTTAAACTAAGTTCTTTTTTAACAAAGTGTTCAGAACCACGATAACGAAACAATAATCGAATAAATAAACTCGGTTTAAAAACCTCAGAAACCTATTAATGACAATAATTTTGTTACGGTCGAGAATCATATTCAGATCAACATACAACCTGACACTGACCTGCACATTGCAAAAAACGAAACTAAATTTGAATTTCGGGGCTACCTGGAGCTTTCGCTTCAAAAAGTTTCTTGCTTCTTCACAAGATTTCATAACAACAAATGCATTTTTTTATTTTTTTTTTATTAAGGTACACTTTTGATTGACCAAGGAGTTTTTCAATTTAATTTTTATCATTGTAAATGAGGACCGCGCTAGGGCGCATGCGCGGTTGACCGATGATAGCTTCGTAACCATAGTAACATAATCCACATCTCTATGATTTCAGAGCCATTATTGTAACGACTACCTATTGCAGGAGGGTAGATAGAGTAGTGTATGAAACTGCACATAACTAGTATTAAAACACTCGTGTGATAGCATTAAAATCTTCGCCTACGTCTCGGTTTTTAAACACATACCCCTCATTATGCAACAGTTTTACAAACTAGTATTTAAATACATGATTAACTCACGAAAGCTTTCATGTTGTTGTAGTGGTGGGTGGTTGTTGTGTGCTGCGTGTGCCGCTCCCGACGTATATATATACACGCCGCGCGCGCTGCGCTTACGCAACGCGTCCTCCACAGACGCATCGCTCTGCAGAGAGCGACTCGTACTCGCCGCGGTTCAATGACACTTCCTTGTTGATGTCGAGTCATCAAAGAAAGGTATTGTACCATACGCTACACCCTTTCTAAGGTCAAGTTAAGTGTACGTCATGATCACGAGAATATTAATGCAGTTTATCGGCAAATCCTCTCGAACCATCCTTCTTCTTGAACCATTCATTACAAAAGCAATGCTTTTCCGTATTGTAAATATTTTTATTTTCGTAGATCTTATTGTGAGCTAATTAATAATGTCCGTGTCTGTAGAAAAACGTCCCGTAATGTGTATCTAGGATATCAAAAACGTCGACAAGATCTCATTAGTCCTCTCGAATCTCTCTGTTAGAGTTATGAGAGCCTTAATCTTTTGCCACCACCTGCGTCACGTATGTAGTTTCGTTTTTAATTTTATATTAGTTGAAAATCATTAGTTACCTACTATGTAAAAGTACTGTTAAATACATGGACCATACTAACATTTCGTACTACGGATTTGGTTTTTCGTCGGGTTACAGATTAACTGTGGAGTTTGAATTTGATTTTCTATACATTATACATCATTACTTAATATTATAAAGAGGAAAGATTTGTATTTTTGTATGCTTGCAACGAATAAACTCAAAAACTACTGGTCCGATTACAAAAGTTCTGTCACCATTAGAATGATAAATTATCCTGGAGTAATATAGGCAATATATTACTAGAAAAAATTAAGGATCCTTACTAAAAATTCAATAACGTAACGTACGAAAAAAATCGCGTTGGAAAGAAATACCTCTGAATCTTACAAAAAGTACTAGGATTACATGAATTCAAGAGAGTAGGTATATCGATTCAAGACACGAGACGTGCACAATTTCTAAGCAGTAAACCTAACAAAAAGTACTAGGCTTGCAAGAATTAACGATAATATTTGAATCATTAGTATTATGCTTCTAATAGGATTTTGATGAAATTTGGCACACAGATAGTTTATAACATGGATTAACATATAGAGTACTTTTTATCCCGGTAGTACATTTCCGTGGGTTAATTTCCGACTTCCACGCGGGTGAAGCGGCTGGGAAAAGAGAGATAGGAAAATAGAAAGTTGGAATATAATGTAATCCGCGACCGCAAAGTTAGAATGCGTATGGGTTCGCGCGAAGAAAAGAGCCTTTAATTCTGCCGCCAAGTTCTGCAAGCGGGTTTTACGTAGGGCACGTTTTCACCATGTCGGACGTATCGGGGCCCGGCTGGCTTCGCATCCTCCGGGTAGTAAACAGTTCTGGTCCCAGTCTAAAGCGGCTGAAACGAATTTCTGTCGTCCCACTTTACCTCCAATGATGAATCCTGATGGGTCGCTGGCTTTATAAATTTGCTTTCTCTGCAAGTGAGAAAGCAAATTTATTTGCAACTCTCTTTGCAAACAATTCACGTCTGGTCACTGTCTCCAAGCAACCACCTACTGTAACTCATTGTGACTTCTCGATGCCGGAGATCGCAGTTCACATGAAAGAGGTCCGAAGAGTATTGTGCAGTCTAGACGTGAACAAGGCCAGCAGGCCTGACAATATTCCAGCGAGAGTGTTGAGGCAGTGTGCGCCTGAACTGTCTCCTGTGTTGTCACGTTTGTTCCGCCTCTCTCTTGATAAAAGAACGGTGCCGAAATCCCGGAAGCTTGCAAATGTACAACCAGTGCCCAAAAAGAGCGACCGTGCAGACCCTGCCCATTACCGTCCGATCGCCATTACCTCCATTCTGTGCAAGGTTATGGAAAGGGTACAATAAGTTGCTGACCTACCTTGAAGACAATGATCTCCTCAGTGATCGTCATTATGGCTTTCGCCGGGGACGGTCAACTGGAGATCTTCTTGTGTATGTCACGCACTGTTGCGGCGAAGCCATCGAGAAACGCGGCGAAGCATTTGCTGTATCGCTTGACATCTTGAATGCCTTTGACAGGGTCTATCCCGCTGCTCTGCTCAGCAAGCTTCCTGCTTATGGCATCCCAGCTGATTTTTGTAGCTGCATATCAGATTTCCTTAGTGAACGGTCGATCAGAGTAGTTGTTGACGGCTCCTCTTCTGACCTTATGGCTATTGATGCCGGAGATCCTCAGGGGACTGTTCCCTCTGCAACTCTTTTCCTGCTGCACATCAATGACCTACTTCCGCCTGGTATTGTTGGGTACGCAGATGACAGTACAGTTTCAGAGAGATACTTGTCCAGTGCAAAAACCAGCGGTGCAGAAGTTCATTCCTTGAGAGAGGCCATGGTAGAGCGGACAGATTTGACCTTAAGCCTTGTCTCCCAGTGTTATTCCCCCAGTGATATAGTCTGGTCTCTTTTAACGCCACCAAAACACAGGCATGTCTTATTTACTGCTAAAAGGAGTCGTTTCGCCCAAATTCCTACTTTGCGGGGTACATCTGTTCCGTAACTGATCGGCTTGAGCTCCTAGGCATGGAGTTGACATCTGGTCTCAACTTCGGCGCCACCATCGAATACAAAGCCAAACAGCGGCCAAGAAGTTGGGCATCTTAAATAGGGTCAAGCGATACTTTACGCCTGGACAGCTTTTAACCCTTTACAAAGCGCATGGAGTATTGCAGCCACCTTTGGGATGGATCAGCTAAGTACCAACTAGCTGCGTTTAACTCGGTGGAACGCAGAGCTAAGAGGCTCATTGGCGACGTAGAACTGGTGGATGCCAAGCTTCATAGCTTGGCTCATCGCCGCAAGGTTGCCTGCTTGTCGGTCTTCTACAGATTGTACGTCGGTGAGTGTGCCCAAGAACTCCACGACCTGATTACACCGGCTCCCTTCTACCATCAGACATCTAGACGCACTGCCAGTTACCATCCCTACCTGGTTGATATTCCACCAATTTGCACTAAGCGTTTCCAAATGTCTGCGTTTGTGTTTTCGAGCGCATACAACCCTAATCTCTTCTTCTTTTTTTTTTATTTGTGATGGGTTTACTCTTGACTCTAGTCTAGGTCAGAGGTGACAGAGACAAAGTCGACGATGGAGTGAGCTTACCCAGAAGAAGCCTGTTCACTCTCACTTTGAAGATATTAGGGTTGTATGCGTTCGGTAACACAGACGCAGGTAGTGAGTTCCACTCCTTTGCTGTGCGCATTATAAAAGACATTTAGAAGCGCTTAGTGCGAATTGGTGGAATAGTAACTAGGTAGGTAACTAGCAGTGCGTCTAGATGTCCGGTATTAGAAGGGGGCCGGTGGAATGAGATCGTGGAGTTCTCGGGTACACTTTCCAAGTACAAATCTGTAGAAGACCGACAAGCGGGCAACCTTGCCGCGAAAACAAACAAATAGCAAATCAGATATATCGTAGTTTACAGAGAAGCCTTGCAATGATTTTTTATAGGTATTTACATTTCATTCTTATTTTCTTTCTTTTTTTACCCGACTGCGACTGCGGAAAGGTTATATTTTACTTTATATCCAATATATATAAGTAAATGAAATATTAGCTGTGAAATGTTTTATTACTGTGTCTCCACTAATCAAATCCTACTCTAATTGAAAGGTGGTGTTAGTATGTATGTACCTACATAATATGTTTGTTACTTCTTCACGCAAAAACTAATGAACCGATTGCGATGAAACTTGATAGGTATATTTAGCAAACTCTATGGCTGTTACTTTTTTTCCCGATATTCCTATTCCCATTCCCACGGAATTGAAACTTACGCGGGTGAAACCGCGGGGCGTTGCGGAGGACGTATAAGTTGCTTTCTTTGGCATGCAGGTTGGTAATTCTCCGTTTCGTGATATATTACTACTATTTAGTACTATTTTTAGGTTTTAGGATTTTTAATCCTCCAGCAATCATATCTCAATCCGTGCGCCGCTCCTCAGATACTACATATATAAGCAGCGCATGATGACATTGTTGACTTGGATTAACGCATAGGATACTTTTAATCCCGGTACGTTTCCGTGGGATATTTTCCGACATCTATGCGGGCGAAACCGTGGACAAAAGCTAGTTTTGTAATTTTATATAAATACGTTAACAGCACTTCTAGATCTAGATTCTAGAAGTTGTTTTACTGTTTGTTGTCTGATTATATTGTACTTCTATATAGGTATCATATGAGCAATATTTGTATATAGGTATATGTATAATATTTGTAAACACGTTCTCGAAAACAGCTGTTACGATTTCGATGAAAGTTGCGATATAGACCCTGTCTATATCTGGGAAAATTCGTTATGTCTATTGAGCAGAGCTCGGTCGACCAGGTATATACGTAATAATAATAATAATAATAATAACCTGGGACACTATTCACACACGGTCATCTGATCCCAAACTAAGCAGAGCTTGTACTATGAAAACCAGATAACTGATATTTACCTATATATATTTATATACAGGGTGTTCGGCGCATGGACCGACACAATTTTTTAGGGGATTGGGGGGTCATTTGCTAGATTTCACCCAAAGACCCCATGACCTAAGAGTGACAGTTTTTTCTTTGAATTACCCGAAATCTCGCATTAAATCGTTATATTTTTTTTTTGTTGTTAATGGTTATAATAGAACAAAATAACTTGCAATGTTTTTTATTTATTTATTTTATATAAATAAATATATATAAATTATTAATGACCTGCGTGCTTCCAAAGTCTTAATAATGTTTAAATGTATGAAAAATTGCAAGTTCTAAATTCATTATGGAAAAAACTAAAAGCCATTTTGAACTTACGTAGTTTTATTTAAAAAAAGTTTTTTAGCTTATACCCTTCCTAACGGCATGCTACATGCCATAGAAAACAATTATTATGTAGTCAAAACACTTGTTTGTTTCAAGAAAAGACAGGGACAGGGAGTGTTTTAAGAAAAGACTTATTACGGTAATTATGTTTTAATTTAATTTTTAATTGTTTTATAATAACAATACATTGCAGAGTATAATAAAAGTTATTTTGTTCTATTTCAACTATATACAAAAATATAACGATTCAAAGGCGAGATTTTGGTTAATTCAAAGAAAAACTAAACAAAAACATAACTCAAAATCAAAATCAAAATCAAAAGTCATTTATTCAAACTAGGCTGAGAATCAGCACTTTTCGAACGTCAAAATTACATAAGACAGTCCCCCAAAACGCCCGCCCTTCACCACTTCCTAGTGCTTTAGCTGAGGAGAAGAAGTGGCGCAACAAACTCCTCAGCAGCACAGCTGTCTGTTCAGTTAAATAAAAAAATTAAAAAAAATATATATATTCTATACAACACTGTGCAAATTACATGCAAGTACATTACGCAACACAAACATTAAATTAAATTTAATTATTTGCTATAAGTCAGCTAGCACACGCCAATATACTTAAAAAAAGAAGAAAAAAATCGAAAAATCGAAAACTATACTCAAGCAGAATCAAAATACAAAACTAAAAACGTAAGTAGAACTTTATACCTATATTAAAAGCCTCCAGTAATAAAGGGCGTGCCCACTTACATATAGCCGTAACTCGAAGTCACAGATGATAAACTAGGACCATCGAAGTAAAAAATACGAGTTAAATTACTAATAACAAAACAAAACCAAGGTCAGCAAGACGACCAGTCACCACAAGCAGCACCCGTTCACGAGCATAACGCAAAGATCAGCCATTACCCCCCTCGCCATATTTGAGGGAAGGAGGCAACCCGACCCCCGACGCTACCGCAAGCAGTGACATCTAAGGGAGCATGACGAACCTGCTGCCGGTTGCTCAGACAAGAATAATTATGATCGATTGTCGAGGTCACTAGCTAACCACATATTGCAATACCACTCATAAAAAAAACATTGTAATGAGTAGATTATGTCAATGATAAATAAAAATAAATTGACCTTTACAGTCAAAGAAAATAAATAATTATATGAACCCATATAACCTGTCAGTAGGTAAGCTAATTCTGGAGAAAGAACATAAACATTGTCTTAAGTTAAACACAGCGACCAACTATTCTTATCGTTTAAGTAATCGTTGATAGAATAGTATGCCTTTGAACAAAGGTTAGATTTTACTTTGGCTTTAAACGCATTGTAAGGCAAATCTAGCAAAGAAGAGGGTAGCTTGTTATAAATGGATATACCAAGCCCAACAAATGAGTTATGAACCTTATGAAGCCGGTGAAATGGAGCACGTAATTTGTCCTTATTTCTGGTGTTAACATTGTGAATATCACTGTTTTTAGTGTATAAATGTATATTTTGTCTAATATATAAGATGTTGGCGAAGATGAATTGTGATGCCACCGTGAGAATACCAATATGTTTAAAAAAATCTCTCAGAGAAATTCTGGCACCGAGCTGGTAAATAGCACGAACAGCTCGTTTCTGAAGAACAAATATATTTTGAATATCAGCGGCTTTGCCCCAGAGCAGAATACCGTATGACATAACGCTATGAAAATAACTAAAATAGACTAACCGAGCTGTATTAGTAATTACCGTCACACTTACGACATGGGGGTTTTTGGGTGAAACCTAGCAAACGACCTCCGTAATCCCTGAAAAAATTATGTCGATTCATGCGCCGAACACCATGTATATACTCGTATATATAAAATGATAAACTGGCTGACTGACTACAGGAGATCTCATATGATTCAATAACACTTCCTCATTGATGTAACGTAGAAATTAATAATGTAACTGCGACCGTCTTTCTCTTGTTACATTTGTATCGGTTCACTTTGTGAACATGGAGGTTTCATTTCATGTAAAACACAAGATTAACCGCATTGCGACGGTACTACGAGAGAACTAGGTATGTGTACAGGCAACAAATAGAGTTGTAGTAGATACGTGTATGTTGGTACTTATTTAGATTTACAGTAATTGCGAAATATCGATAAAATTATAAAGTTGGTACTAAATAATTAGATGATAGGAGTCAAGAGCAGAACAGAGACTACATTGTGATTTCTCAACGCCACAGGTAGGACAGAAGCTGATATAAATACAAGTTTGAGCATAAGTACATTCAAGTGGCTTACCTGACTGGACTGGCCTGTTGGTCTAGTGGTTAGTGGCCCTGACTGCTATGCCGGAGGTCGTGGGTTCGATTCCCACCCAGGACAAATGTTTGTGTGATGAGCATGATCATTTGTTCTGTGTCTGGGTGTAATTTATCTATATATGTATGTATTTAGAAATATATAAGTATGTTTATCAGTTGTCTAGTACTCATAACACAAGCTCTGCTTAGCTTGAGGCTAGACGGCGTTGTGTGATAGTTGTGGAATATTATTATATTATTATTATTATTGTCTCGCGCTGCATAGATTACTAATTTGCGAAAACCCTCTTTAGTATAAAATGCTTCTTGGGGTGATGTACAGTGCTAACCTCACTATCGATTACTTCTTGGGGTGATGTACAGTGCTAACCTCACTATCGATTACTTTTTGGGGTGATGTACTGTGCTAACCTCACTATCGATTACTTCTTGGGGTGATGTACAGTGCTAACCTCACTATCGATTACTTCTTGGGGTAATGTAAAGTGCTAACATCACTATCGATTACTTCTTGGGGTGATGTACAGTCGCGACCAAAAGTCGATAAGCAAACTCACAAACCAATAGCTTGGCGTTTAGTTTGACTTAAGACCTTCTATTTCCAAGATTACATAAACATGCAAAATTATTGTCGTCAACAACTGATTGTAGTTCATAATTTAAAAGTTATAACATGTGTAAAGATGACCTAGCGGTGAAGCGCGTGCAGATAGATGCGTGAATCAGTGAGCCGTGAGTTCAAATCTCACGCAGTACTTGATTTTTTGTAAGTTTTTACTTGATTGGAAATAATGGGACAGAAATACAATATTCTTTATCTTGTTCGCTTGGTCACTCATTTCGTAAAGTTAGAAAGGTAGATCATAGAAAACTAAATAAATAATTTCGATTTCTGTGAGGTAGACAACAAAAAATCCTATGAACGGTTACAAAAAAACTTCTTTTATCTAGTAGGAAATAAGTAAATAAAACGAATAAACATTTTTGTTACCATTCAGCACGACTTTTTTATTTCAACCTTCCATAATAAATGAACATAAACATCTAACAAGTTTTTGCTTAAAATAGTACAAATATATTATTATGGTTCCAAAGAAACAAAAAACAGTCCCACATTGTGATTAAGATTCGAACTCAGACTTCATTGATCGTGAAACCATCGCTTAGCCCAAATAGCTACCAGCACATGATATGTTTATGCGAATTTTAGCAATGCAATGGTAAAAATAGGTCGCCACTATGACGAGTATTCTAAATGCAACAGAAATATAATGTTATTTCGCGTAGTACGACGACATGCGACAATTCATTAGTGTGTGTTATCTGCGGAATGTTGAGTGAGACATCGCTCATACACGCACACGTACTGGTTCGTGCTCGCACAGTTCATAGCAATGTAATCCTTAGCATGCTTATGGACTTTTGATCGTTTACTGTACAGTGCACCCCTCACTATCGATTACTTCTTGGGGTAAGTTACAGTATGACTATGTGCAAGCCGCATGCTTCTGCCTAAGTAATAGGTGACTATATGTAAGCCGCCTGCTTCTGCCTAAGTCTTAATTCTTAGTGATTAGGATCTGATGATCTTAATTAATTAGCTATTACGAACTCATACAATTTTTAAACTATTTTTCATCCGTTTCGCTCGTGTAGAGGTCACAAACAGCACTGCTGAGAGTGGTTAGGATTCGATCCCCGGGTTACAAAAAGTGCTGTGGTTTTGTTCACCAGAACATTCTCTCCAGCAGCAGCAGCACGCTCGAGTAGGTTGTGTTACCGGTGTGTGGCGCCAGGCTAGCGTGCGTGCAACGTGAATATAATGTAACTAATTGTATTATTGCTGTGTACTATATTGTAATATAATGTCACTAATTGTAGCTATACTTACTGGACACATTTGATATAACAAAAAAGTGGGGCATAACACTTTTTATTACGCGGCGGTCTCTACCCGCTTACCCCCAGGTACAGCAGGTCCTGCAAGCTTCGTTCCAAAAATAGAAAGTATAGAGATTGTTTTAAGATGAAACAATCAAAGCAATCGATTAGATAAAATGTGTGATTTTAGATACCCGCTTATTATGTGCTTTGAGGTGATTTTCTTGTATTTGGTTATTTGACAAAAAAATATAATTGAAAATAATTATTTCAACAGAAGATTTTTTTTTTTAATTTTTTTATTTAAGATGGGTTTGCTCTTGACTCAAGTCTAGGTCGGAGGCGATAGAGACAGAGTCGACGATGGAGTAAGCTTACCCAGAAGAAACCTGTTGACTGTCACTTTGAATTGATTAGGTTTGTATGCGCTCGTAAACACAGACGCAGGTAGTAAGTTTCACCCTTTTGCTGTGCGAATTATAAAAGACATTTGGAAGCGCTCAGTGCGAATTGGTGGAATAGCAACTAGGTAGGGATGGTAACTGGCAGTGCGTCTAGATGTCCGATTGTAGAAGGGGGCCGGCGGAATGAGGTCGTGGAGTTCTTGAGCACACTCTCCGAAGTACAATCTGTAGAAGACCGACAAGCAGGCAACCTTGCGGCGATGAGCCAAGCTATGAAGCTTGGCATCCACCAGTTTTACGTCGCTAATGCGCCTCTTAGCTCTGCGTTCCACCGAGTCAAGCGTGGCTGGTTGGTACTTTTCTGATCCATCCCAAAGGTGGCTGCAATACTCCATGTAGTATCGGACTTACGCTTTGTAAAGAGTTAAAAGCTGGCCAGATTTTAATTGTCAACTCAGCCTTCTCTTCACAAGTACTTTTGGAAAAGAAGAACACTAAATGCTATACGGCAGCATGAACTGGCTCAGCGTTCAACAAACTAATTGCTCTCCTTTACTGAAGAGGCCTTAGTCGACCTTTTTACTGAGATGAATATGCTAAATAGAGAGTGCTGCCAATTTTCATATACTGATAGTGTTTAAGTCTAGAAACAAAATGAAAAACAGAAAGAAGACAAGTTGTATAAAAACATATTTTTATTAAACGAACTATAAACATATATCACATTTTTCACTGCTACTAGCGTGATCACCACCAGCCACCGCTGGAGTGACCGCCGGAGTATCCGCTGGAGTACCCAGAGTACCCGCCGGAGGATCCACCGCCGTATCCGCTGCCAGAGATGGGCACGACTTGCTTGACTGTGATGACCTGCGGCACGGAGACCACCTTGCGCACGTTGACGACCTGCGGCACGGTGACCTCGCGCTGTACGTTCACCACCTTCTGGACGGCGACCACCTGCGTGGCGGGCGCGGACAAGCCGCCGGAGTAGCCGCCGGAGGAGCCGCCGGAGTAGCCACCGCTCCAGCCCGAGCCGAGCGAGCTGGCACCGCTCCAGCCGCTGCTGTAGCCGCGCTTCTCGCGCACCGCGGCGCCCGCCGCCAGCGCCACCAGCGCGCACAGGACGATCTGGAATTACACACATACATTAGAACACCATGTCAGGTAGAGGTGACAAGAAGCTAAAGATTCTGGTATGTTCACAACTCTCAGCTAACTATACAACTATTCCGAAACACTGCGAGTGCTGCAAGAGGAGCTCTTCCACTGAACTTTGCATCATTAGTAATTTAGGATATTATTTTAAAATACATGATTAACTCACGAAAGCTTTCATGTTGTTGTAGTGGAGGGTGGATGTTGTGTGCTGCGTGTGCCGCTCCCGACGTATATATATACACGCCGCGCGCGCTGCGCTTACGCAACGCGTCCTCGACAGACGCGTCACGCAAGAGAGATAATGCAGAGCATCTCGTACGCGGTGCAGTTCAGTGAAATGTCGGTCGGTCGGGCGCATTGATGCTGATGCTCATTCAGTCCTAACAAACATGTCCCGGGATAGATACCCATTTGTAAGAGATCATTTTCTTATGCATTGTTTTGGTCTTTGTAGAATTTTATTATTTCATCGCCTATTAACGGTCGTGAGCTAATTTTTATTTATAAGCTCCATTATTGTCAAACATTAGTGTTCACACTAATCATAGTATAACTGTAGGACGGTGAATTATGAAAGGGCCTCTAGATGAGCAGCAATTATTGTTTCTAATTCTAATCGAGAGAGGAATGCTGCTGCGCATCGTCATCCCTTAAAAGGGAGTTAATAGGTTAGTTAGTGTTATGTCAAAGACATTACGTCACTGTTAGTAAATCGTTCCTCTCGAATATGAATCACAAGTGTGAGTACCAGGTATTACAACATGCGCAGCACTAGCCCTCCGGCCTACTTGAGGAGTGTTCGAACAAAAGGTAACATTTCCAATTTCCGCTCATTGCATTTTTTTTTTTGTAGAATCATACGTAAATCTAAGACCTTGTACCTTCATTCTAGTTGAATTTGGCGAATCAAATATCCTCAATTCTCAATTCTTTATTGCGTACCATAATGTATATACGAGCTATACATAGTTGGTTAGGAAATTATTATATAAGTCACAATTATGGACCCTGTCGGGCACAGCATAGAGCAAGTAGGAGAGAGGAGGAAGAGCACTGGGTGTTGAATGAGATCATTCTTATTATTGAGTAAGATAAACTGTTTTATTAATACAGAATTGGATTTAAGAATTATAATTATTATTTTATAAATTATTTACATTTATTTGTTATTTACTTTTATTTATTACGTAATTAATATTTATTATCCCTAAGGTAAGTTATGTATTGCACGCTTTATATTTATTTAAAATTTATTTTTCATATTATGAGTAGGTAGGCGTATCTTTAATAGTATTAATTATAATTTATCATTTAAGTATTCGCTTATACTATAATAACATTTGCTTACAAGGAAAAGCTTCAATTTATTGATAAAGATGTTATATTTATTTAAATTCTTTATTATTTCGGGTAATTTATTGTAATTTTTTATGGACATAACAAAGGCACTATTGGAGTGCATTTTTAGTCGCGATGTTGGTAAGTTTAGTCTGTTTTTATGTCTTAAGATAATTTTCGTTTGTATGTCCTCTCTTTTTGTAAAGAATTTCGGTTATTTACGCACGAACTTATAAACTTCAAAAATATAGAGACAAGGTAGGGACTGGAAGTGGGGTTTACAGCTATCGGTGACTTCAATATTTACCAAAATTCTAATTAGTTTTTTCTGCAAAGTAAATAGCGTGGGCGCGTCAGTGCTGTTGCCCCATAAGATGACACCGTATTTAAGCCATGCGTTGGCGTATGCGTAGTACGTTACTAGTGCAGTTTTAAGGTCTGTTGTTTTTTTGATCTCGCAGAGGGCGTATGAATATTTCGATTTTTTTGCTCTTACTTTCTGAATGTGCGACTTCCAATTTATGTGCGTATCAATGGTTAGGTCAATGGTAAGGTGAATTTATCAACTACATCTAATTTAATATTTTTAAAGTCAAAGTTTACATTTATTGGTATTTTTTGGCGAGGGTGGAATGAAATTATTTTAGTTAATTTCCAGTTTGAGTTCAGTTGAATAGTTACGATTCGCTTAGAAAAATCGTGTCGTTTCAGTTTCGGACAAAAAGGAAATCTTTTAATTACATTTTAGTAATTTCTGAAAAAAAAAAAGCAATGGTGGAAATGTTACCTTTTGTTCGAACACTCCTCACTTATGAGTCACGATCACGGAGCAGTGGCATGGACGGAGATCGTCCAAGCGTTCTCATTCAATATTTTATAAAGTACTAGCTTTTGCCCGAGGCTTCGCCCGTGTCGATGTCGGATATCATCCCACGGGAACGTACTACCGGGATAAACGTGTCCTATGTCCTAAACCAAGTCATGGCCTTCATTCATATCCGAAAGGTAACAGATAATAAATTGCAAGCCAGATAATAAATTGTAATCACTGTTGAGCCAGTGCTCCGTGGTTGCTCACAGTGGTGAAATTTATTTAAACACGTGAATGTTATCTCAAGATACGGACTATGACTATATCTCAAATCCTTTACATCTTTTAAAAATAAAAATAAATATTCTATAGGTATCACATGTGAATTTTAAAATCATCCCCTATTTTACCTTCTTGGGGATGGTTTTATAAAAGACACGTAATTGTTTATTTCTTACCAAAACCATTTTGAATGTTCATATCCCTAAATTAAGAAATACTGGTTTTCATAAACAAACTTTCAACGTTCAACTCAACCCCTCCATCACCCCGTTAGACAATCACACATAGCGACACCGCGCAGCGCAACACGACGCCGTTATGTGAATACGTAGTTATAGTTTAATAAGGATTTTAATATGTATTTGTTTATTTTTGTTGTTTATATTATTTTGTGTATTTTTTTCTATGGGCCTTATAATAAAATGATTATTATTATTATTACACAAAACTTAGCCTATGTCAACCCCTCCATCACCCTTTTTTTTTTTTTTTTTTTTCTCGCTGAGAAATGACGTTAGGCATCTCCGCTCGTCGGGGGACGACACGGAGTATGTGGGACTCCCTGCCAGAGTGGCAGTATACCCACTAAAACTCAGCGGTGTTCCCACATCGCCGTGATGGGAGGGCCATGGGAAACCGGCTCAGCCTTTACTTCCACAACCCTCCCGGCGCATGCCCGCCTAGCTGGCGGACCCCGCAGGCTGGGGGGCTACGGGAATGGCCGGGAACACCTGGCCATTCCCGTCCGACACTGGTGGAGGCCTGTAAAATACAGGCAAGGGTGCCCCCGCACCCATTGCCTGCTGGCCTCCACCTGGGAGGAGTTGGAGATGACTGTCATACTGACGTCTTCTTCGACCCCTCCTCCGCCTTCGGAGCGGCGTCGCGAGAGGGTCTTCCTCCCGCGCGCGCTCCGCCGCCTCCTTCTGGGACATGACGTGTTCCAATCCCACCACACACACAGCATCACCTTGTTGCGAGTTAACCCGGGTTTCGCCACAGTCTGTGAAGCCTGACCGGCCTTTGACCACGACCTTTTTCGCACGTTCTTGTCATACGTGATCCACTTTTCATCACCAGTTATCAGCTTCTTCAAAAATGGTTCGGTTTCATTACGTTACATTAAAATTTAAACTTTCAATGATACCAAAACCAGCCAGATACAAATAGTATAGCCAAAGAGATTTTATTACAAGTTCATACATACTATAATGCGAAAAGACTTTTTCCCCAACCTAATACATATTATAGAAAATCCTAAGGTTTGCCCAGCTTTAACCCTTAAACACTATATAGATAAAACTGCTTGCTTACGTTTTCAAGAAGATTATCAATTTATAAGTTATCAAAAACCACATAAAAAAATGGGTTCTCAAACTTTGTCTCACTGGGTAAAACAGGAAAGAGTGGCATAGATGTAAAATTGTATGGTGCGCACCGTACAAGGCACGCGTCCACGTCTGCTGCTTTCATTCTTATATGTTCGATGATTATAACAGACCAGATAAGTTAATGTTATGTTACAGTGATTAAAAAATAATAAATAGTAGTAACACGTGCCGGAAACGGCAGAATATTATGAACTTTAAAAACTATTTAACAACTCTGTAACAGTATCCTTACAAATAAATGAACAATTACTATTACTATAACATAGTATTTATCGATCGCTTCAATGTTTAATTATTTCGATGCTCTAAACATCTGCATGTAAACTGTAATCATCTTCGGGAGAGATACGAAGTATAATTAAGAATCAAACGAACTTACCTTGTGAAGTTTGATATCTAATTATACGAGTGTCTTGACCGAAGATGATTACACTCCCTCCCCCCCTGATAGTCCCAAGACCTATCGAAAAAATGTAGCTCTAAAAAATGAGTCAAGGATTGCGACGGCGACCGAGACGGTGGGTTGCACTTCAGTGGGGGAAAATAATACACTACCTTCTTTCTGATATTTATTTACTTTAAAATAAATTCTATAAACATTTTAATAACTTTAAAAGTGTGATTAGGACAGCATCATCTCGCGTGCTGCTGCATGTAAACTGTAATCATCTTCGGTCAAGACACTCGTATAATTAGATATCAAGCTTCACAAGGTAAATTCGTTTGATTCTTAATTATATTAGGGATGCTACACACTGTTCGGGTCTGAATAATTTCGCAAAGCCTAACGGTAAAATCAAACGTATTTAGGTAGATATACCTATGTTTGGGAAAAAGCCGCTTGGCTTAGCTCTAATTTATTGTGCCGAGCTGACCAGAACCAACCGAAACCAAGCCGTGCGTTTGCACGCGCACGCATCATCGCTTGACCTCTCACAATGTCATCGCAGCGCAGCGGCCGGCCGCAATTCAAATTCAAATTCAAATTATTTAATTCAGACATGAGTCTATAGTGTTCGTATAACAAAATTACTTAAAGACTAGTGTTAGTAATTCAAATAATAAAGGTATCATCCTCAACTGGTGTGGATCCTTACCCAGTGACGCAGCAGAGGGGCGTCCCACCGATCTCGGAACACACTCAGGAGACTATTAGTGGCGGTGCGCAGCCGGCCGGCCATGGATGCGGTCCTTTTTCTTATTATGGCGTAAAAATAATCTGTGTGCGCCTCCGCAAACATACCGGACGCACTACAACGCCACGACAGCCCCAACAGTATCCTGAATGCGTTATTGTATTGGACACGCAGGTCGCTGTACGCTCTCTGCGTAAAACTGGTCCAAAGACTGCACGTGTAAAAAGACTGGCAGAAAGCTTTAAAAAGAGTTACCTTTACTCGATTTGTACAACGTGCAAATCTTCGAACAAGCATGTTACATCGAACGGCCAGCGACCTGCGTTCCCTCTCTATATCTAGGTTATCTTTAAGATCCTCAGTGACCCAGTGACCCAAGTACTTAAACTTAGTCACCCATGCTAAAGGAGCGCCACAGAGCGAGACACTGGGGACATCTAAATAGTTAATGTCCCGCGCCTTAAACATCATAAGTTCGCTCTTCGTGACATTATACTTGAGCCCATGGGTCACTGCATAGGACTCACAAATCGCCACAAGCGTCCTCAAAGCGCCAATTGATGGGCTCAGCAGCACCATATCATCGGCATAACTAATATTATTCATACAAACGCCGTCAATATGACATCCAACTCTGGTGCTGCTGAGTTCACCGATTAGCCGGTTTATGTATAAGTTGAAGAGGCGGGGTGAACTTAACCCCCCCTGTCTCACCCCGCACTCCAGCTCATACACATCCGATTGAGCCTCAGCCCATCTAACACTATTCCTCTGGTTGTAGTACCAGTAGCGAAACAAGGATGTAATTTCATTCGGTAGTGTTGTCTCACTCTGCAATTTGTTCCATAGTACCTCGTAGGACACAAGGTCGAACGCCCTTGACAGGTCCAAAAAACAAGCAAAAACAGGTGTTTTTCTGGAGGTATAATATTGAACAGTTTGCTTGAGGCACAGTATGGCACTCTCCGTGGATAGACCGGGTTTGAAGCCAAACTGCGCGTCATGGAGTTCAATGTGTTTAGCCAACTGTTGATCAAGCAAACTGTCCAAGACCTTGGCGACTATCGTGGCCAACGAAATAGGCCTGTAATTGGACACCTCAGAGGCATCCCCTGTCTTGTCCTTAGTGATCGGAACTACCACAGTGTGCATAAGGTCTTCCGGTAAGTAGCGGTGACTGAGACATAAATTAAAAAGCAAAGCAAGAACCCTACACAGATGTGGCCCCGCATGCTTCAGGTGCTCGACGCTGAGGCCGTCGTGGCCTGGTGACTTACCTCTAGTCATTTTCTTAATAACAGTAGCAACCTGTTTAGCTGAGAACATTACGGTAATCTCACCAGAATCCGACAGTTTCTCTTCATCGAGCACCCGCCGCCCTGTTTGCAAGGGAGACTGCACTTTAAAGTGTCTTAGAAAAAGGTTAGCGATATCTTTCGGCTCAGTCAGACCCGCCACACTCACAGGGAGACTCGGCTTGGCATTTAATTTGTTAGTTGACTTCCAAAATTTAGCAAACTCTCTTTTGGAATGACTATTTGCCAAAATATCTAATTTAATTTGTTCTTGATTATTTTGAACAAATTTTAATTTTGTCTTAAATGCCCTTCGTGTTTCTCGCATTGTCTCATACAAAGTCCCCTGAGTGAGTGCACCATGTGTGTACGAGCCTCCCTATGAGCGTCACTGACAAATTTGTTCCAACCTGTGACATATTTTTGTCTCTTAATGCTGTTACTACCTATATATGTACACTGGGCACCCTCTTGGAGAGTTGATACTATTTCCAAATATAAGTTGTCTATTAATAATAAATGATCTTCATTTTTACACATTTTGTGAGCACACGTAATACATTGTTCGGGAAAATCTATTAATTTTAATTTATCATTACAGTACTCATAATAATTATTAATTTGTTCCCCATTTCTTTCACCCCAATACACTTTATTACTAAGAGAATTTAGGGCTAATACCCTCTTATTAATTTTAGCTAAATTACATTCAAATAAAACAGGATAGTGATCAGATTGGTAAACCCCATATGAGACTGATGCATTAGTAATCAACTTTTTCGCTGCGCTTGTAATCAAACAATGATCTGGCCAACGGCGTGAGCCGCTGGCCTGACAAACAAACGTATGTGTATCCTTCGGTAGAAGCTCATAGTCGGCGCAAAACCATGCCTGCTCATTACATACAGAGATAAGTTCATTAAAAAACCGCGATCCAGGGTTGGTCGCCGGCTGTGGTATAATGCGCGCGAGTTGAAGTTCATGCGCACGACCTCGCCGGGCCAGCGAGTGGGCGGGGCAGGTGGAAGTATCTGTATGCGTTTTCACTACGGCGACGATAACCGACTTTTAATGATTTTCAACTGAAAGTGCTTTGGAAAAAAATATATGTTAAATGAGAGCATTTTTTTAACAAAAATATTTTAAATTATGTTTATATTACAAAGTGTAATTAAATTGTAAATTATTGTTTAACGCGGATAAAAACTGAGAATCACGCAAAAACGTGTTTTTTTTTAATTTTCTTTAATTTCAGATACAATTTATTGTTAATGACTTATGACTCTGACCTGTTAAAATCCTTCATTTTTACAGTTAACCTAACCTGATTAGACCACAACCTTGAATGTTTTGTGAGTGACGTTGCAATTTCCCATTGCTTGCGAAGTTTTTCGTTAAATGCCTTCGACCGTCTTTGTGTGTTTCAAATTATTTAAAAGAGGGGACTACATACTGGACCTAACGTCAGGCCTAAGTCACTGTCGGACCCCATAGAAAAGAAAGCGGAGCGCGATGACACAACCTTGGTAATTTATTGCAAAATATGAAGCAATTATCTATTTTTTTTAAATCTATTAGTTGGCCTAAAAATTAAAACACTATTAATATGTTGCTTTAAAATAATCTACCGAAAAATCAGAAGGATTGCATATTGTATTAGTATGATTTTTAATCGTTAAAATTATAGAAGTATTTTCGTGCTTTTTTCTATCGTATCAAATTAGTTGTATTATGTTTTCAACACACTATCTAACTCAACATCAAAAGTCATTTATTCAAACTAGGCTGAGAATCAGCACTTTTCGAACGTCAAAATTACATAAGACAGTCCCCCAAAACGCCCGCCCTTCACCACTTCCTAGTGCTTTAACTGGGGAGAAGAAGTGGCGCAACAAACTCCACAGCAGCACAGCTGTCTGTTCAGTTAAATAAAAAAAAAAAAAATACCTAGCATATATCCTGAAGAATATCTTATATGTATCTCTTTTTGTTTGCTGCAGTAGGTCATATACTTTTAAGCATTATAAAACTTGTGTTTGAAGGGCATATAGCAGCGCAAAAACTAGTCGGAGTGGGACTAGGAGAGTAGTCCCAGAATAAAATGATACAGTCTGATTACAGTTTAAATATTTTTATTAAATAAATAACATTTTCCGTCGACGTAGACTAGAGGGTTCACCACCAACCGCCGCTGGAGTGACCGCCGGAGTATCCGCTGGAGTACCCGGAGTACCCGCCGGAGGATCCACCGCCGTATCCGCTGCCAGAGATGGGCACGACTTGCTTGACTGTGATGACCTGCGGCACGGAGACCACCTTGCGCACGTTGACGACCTGCGGCACGGTGATCTCGCGCTGTACGTTCACCACCTTCTGGACGGCGACCACCTGCGTGGCGGGCGCGGACAAGCCGCCGGAGTAGCCACCGCTCCAGCCCGAGCCGAGCGAGCTGGCACCGCTCCAGCCGCTGCTGTAGCCGCGCTTCTCGCGCACCGCGGCGCCCGCCGCCAGCGCCACCAGCGCGCACAGGACGATCTGGAATTACACACATACATTAGTACACCATGTCAGGTAGAGGTGACAAGAAGCTAAAGATTCTGGTATGTTCACAACTCTCAGCTAACTATACAACTATTCCGAAACACTGCGAGTGCTGCAAGAGGAGCTCTTCCACTGAACTTGGCATCATTAGTAATTTAGGATATTATTTTAAAATACATGATTAACTCACGAAAGCTTTCATGTTGTTGTAGTGGAGGGTGGATGTTGTGTGCTGCGTGTGCCGCTCCCGACGTATACACGCCGCGCGCTCTGCGCTTACGCAACGCGTCCTCGACAGACGCATCACGCAAGAGGGATAATGCAGAGCATCTCGTATGCGGTGCTGTTCAGTGAAATGTCGGTCGGGCGGGCGCATTGATGCTGATGCTCATTCAGTCCAAATCAAACATGTCCTGGGATGGATACCCATTTGTAAAAGATCATTTTCTTATGCATTGTTTTGTCTTTGTAGAATTTTATTATTTCATCGCCTATTAACGGTCGTGAGCTAATTTTTATTTATAAGCTCCATTATTGTCAAATATTAGTGTTCACACTAATCATAGTATAACTGTAGGACGGTGAATTATGAAAGGGCCTCTAGATGAGCAGCAATTATTGTTTCTAATTCTAACCGAGAGAGGAATGCTGCTGCGCATCGTCATCCCTTAAAAGGGAGTGAATAGGTTAGTTAGTGTTATGTCAAAGACATTACGTCACTGTTAGTAAATCTTTCCTCTCGAATATGAATCACAAGTGTGAGTACCAGGTATTACAACATGCGCAGTACTAGCCCTCCGGTCTACTTGAGGAGTGTTCGAACAAAAGGTAACATTTCCAATTTCCGCTCATTGCATTTTTTTTTGCAGAATCATACGTAAATCTATGACCTTGTAACTTCATCAAATAGTTACGATTCGCTTGGAAAACTCGTGTCCTTTCAGTTTCAGACAAAAATGACCTCTTTTAATTACATTTTAGTGATTTCTGAAAAAAAAGAGCAATGGTGGAAATGTTACCTTTTGTTCCTCACTTATGAGTCACGATCACGGAGCAGTGGCATGGACGGAGATCGTCCAACCGTTCTCATTCAATATTTTTATAAAGTACTAGCTTTTGCCCGAGGCTTCGCCCGTGTCGATGTCGGATATCATCCCACGGGAACGTACTACCGGGATAAACGTATCCTATGTCCTAAACCAAGTCATGGCCTTCATTCATATCCGAAAGGTAACAGATAATAAATTGCAAGCCAGATAATAAATTGTAATCACTGTTGAGCCAGTGCTCCGTGGTTGCTCACAGTGGTGAAATTTATGTAAACACGTGAATCTGTTGGGTATTTGTATATATAGTCATAGTCCGTATCTCAAGATACGGACTATGACTATATCTCAAATCCTTTACATCAATCAATCTGCGTAGCCTTTTCCCAACTATATTGGGGTCGGCTTCCAGTCTAACCGGATGCAGCTGAATACCAGTATTTCACATGGAGCGACTGCCTATCTGACCTCCACAACCCAGTTATTGGGTAATACGATACCCCTTGGTAAAACTGGTTGTCAGACTTTCGGGCTTCTGACGACCCGTAACGACTGTCAAAGATCCATGAATGACAGCCGGGACCAACGGCTTAACGTGCTTTCCGAGGCACGGAGGAATCTCGGTATGAAAAGATGGTCACCCATCCACAGACCAACCCCGGCAAGCGTAGCTTAACCTGATGGATCGACCCGTGCGGCTGTTATTACTTAGCCACGAGCTCCTCCTTAAATCCTTTACATCTTTTAAAAATAAAAATAAATATTCTATAGGTATCACATGTGAATTTTAAAATCATCCCCTATTTAACCTTCTTGAGGATGGTTTTATAAAAGACACGTAATTGTTTATTTCTTACCAAAACCATTTTGAATGTTCATATCCCTAAATTAAGAAATACTGGTTTTCATAAACAAACTTTCAACGTTTAACTCAACCCCTCCATCACCCCGTTAGACAATCACACATAGCGACACCGCGCAGCGCAACACGACGCCGTTATGTGAATACGTAGTTATAGTTTAATAAGGATTTTAATATGTATTTGTTTATTTTTGTTGTTTATATTATTTTGTGTATTTTTTCTATAGGCCTGTTATATCTGTGAGTGCCTCCCAGATACGTCATCACCATACATTCGGTTACTTTGAACGGATTGCGCAACCCAACTTGAGACATCCAATAAAACCAACCAGCAAATTCGGCGCGGGGCCTTTCGTCACATACATCGGTCGTTAGGACACCCACTTAGTACTTACTCATCTAATATTAAGAATTAATTGTAATTTCTTTATTAAATAAATTTAGTGGAAACTTTGGTGTTTTTTGGACTCCTCCGCTGCCCATCACGTAATTGGCGCAGTCGGTAGGATTGTCGAGTCAGTGCGTGCAAATCAAAGACTAATTTCACGATCGAGCTGAACATTTGGACATTTGTGCGTGCTGTTCATGTTTCAACGTGCGTCGTCGACAATCCGGAAGAACCAAAAGCAGCCGTTGGAGATCCTGTAGACCGTATCCAGACATCGATACTACGGGAACCGCCGATATGTACTATATGTGAGTTGCACAAATTCCTTACAGTCGGTCGCTATTTCCCGCCTCCAAAATTTTCCACCCACGATCATCGCGATCTACTGGGGCTATCGAACCCCTGGACAATCGGACTCTACCCGAAATTTAGAGTTAGGTAGCTTAGAAATAATAATGGAAAATCAAGACGATGTGATTGATAAAATTGTTAAAGCATTACGATTAGTACCAGAATTTGATGGTAATAGTAATACCCTAATTAGATTTTTATCATTATGTGACCAACTTGTTGAGAGATATATTAATCCAGCACCTGGTCATGAACTTACTAACTTAGCATTATTAAATGGCATATTAAATAAGGTCACCGGGAACGCCGCTAGGACATTAGTAACAAATGGTGTTCCCCGGGATTGGAACGGTATTAGGAATACATTAATTCATAATTTTTCAGACCATAGAGATGAGTCTGCTTTATATAACGATCTATCGTTACTATCTCAAGGATCGGATACGCCTCAAGTATTCTATGAACGCGTGTTAAACCTTTTAAGCACCATCATGTCCTACGTAGAAATACACGACACTGTCGCTACCACGGTCGAAGCAAAAAGAACCTTGTATAAAAAACTAGCTTTGCAGACGTATTTACGAGGCTTAGCGGAACCTCTAGGATCTAAGATTCGATGCATGAGGCCCCCTTCCCTGGAGGAAGCTTTAGAATATGCCCAAGAGGAGATGAACGTTGTTTACCTCCAACAAAAAATTATACCTTCAAGTAAAAGATTACTTCCTATATTCCCAAATTTGCTAGCTCAGTATCCTCAGATGAATAGAAATTTGATGCCTCGAAATTCTTATCCAAATCGTTTTATTCCACAGCAGCCTAGTCCATTTTATCAGGGACCGTCTAGAACCCAACAAATGTTCAAAGCTTTACCGCGATCCAATATGTCCACCGGTTTTAAAGTCAACCCTAGACCCTCAACGTCTCAGCAGGCACCGAACAACCAGCCTCGACCAATGAGCGGTGTTAGTCACCCCGTCGCACGTGTTCTGCCACCGACCAATATGCATGATTGGCGTAATTACGGTAATCCACCTCCTAGTAATTACTTTAGAACACGAGAAGCAAATGTAAATGAATTTTTTGTACAAGAACCCGACTTTGACTATTATGTCCCACAGGACTTTTACTACTGTGACTATGACTATGTCCCAGACTGTGTCCCAGCTTGTGACCCGACCACTCACTTGACATTGACACAGGACACCTCCGTAGGTGAACCCACCCCCACAGTTTCACCTGAAAATCCAAAGCCGTCAAATTTTCCAAAGGAAGCCCAGAAAAATGCCCCCGAATAGAAATTAATATACAAGGGAAAAGACAATTACCTTTTTTAAAATTAAATATTAGGCCTGACTTTCCACCTTTAAAATTTTTAATTGATACGGGAGCTAATCAGTCGTTCATAAGTCCTGAATCTGTGGCAAGGGACTATTCCGATTATGAACTTGATTATGAACCATTTATAGTCGCTAACGTGCATGCATCCACGATGAATTATTACTCAATCACCATACCCTGTTTTAAAGAATTTAAAGACAATAGACCAATTAAATTGAACGTATACAGATTCCATGATTACAATGACGGACTTATAGGGTGCGATCTTCTTGAACGGTTCTTAGCAAAAATTGACTTAAGTTCTCGGGTACTTAAAACTGAATTTTCTAGCAACCCTATACATATGTATACCTCCCAAAGTGTAAATTTGTACGAGAAAATTATTCCGGCACAATCTTCTAAAATAGTAAATTTACCCATTAGTATTGGCCAAGGAGATATACACATAGATCAGCAAAGTATACAGAGTTGTAACATAAGTGAATGTATAACTACAGCAAAAAATAATCGAGCTTTTTTAGAAATATCTAACCCTACTAATAATGACGTAATTTTATCTTTGTCAGAACCAATCGTCGCACATGTATTTAGCGAACAAACTGTACCTGCAGTGAAATCGGATCCTTTCAACATCAATACTCGTCGAACCAAGCAGGTGTTATCGCGATTGCGCATGGATCATTTAAATCCAGAGGAGACAATAAATTTAACTAACCTCTGCAGAGAATACTCGGACGTATTCTATATTGAAGATGAACCTTTAACTTTTACAAACCAAATTAAACATAGCATTAACACCACAGACGAATTACCTGTCTATAGTAAAACGTATAGGTATCCATATATTCATAAGGATGAGGTACAAACTCAAATCAGTAAAACGTTAGATCAAGGGATAATTAGGCCTTCTACTTCCGCATGGAGCGCACCTATATGGGTGGTACCAAAGAAGAGTGACGCGTCTGGAAAAACTAAGTGGCGCATAGTCATTGACTTCCGTAAGTTGAACGAGAAGACAATTGACGATAAATATCCCATCCCAAATGTCACCGATATATTAGATAAGCTAGGAAAGTGTCAATACTTCGCTACCCTTGATTTAACTAATGGATTCTACCAGGTTGAATTAGACCCTAAAGATATTCATAAAACGGCATTCAATGTGGAGCATGGACATTATGAATTTCTGCGAATGCCCATGGGCTTGAAAAATTCGCCAGCCACCTTTCAGAGAGTAATGGATAATGTACTTCAAGGACTTATAAATAAAATATGCGTTGTGTATTTAGATGATATCCTAGTCTTTGGTACTCCTTTACAGGAAATCATAGGTAGATTACATAGGTAAAGTATTTCAGCGTCTTAGGGAATCCAATTTTAAGATCCAGATGGATAAGTCCGAGTTCCTAAAACGTGAAACACCATATTTAGGACATGTTATTACCCCGGAAGGTGTCAGACCGAATCCCGACAAAATTTCGGCAATTGTAAATTACCCTATCCCAAAAACTCCGAAACAAATTAAATCATTTCTAGGCCTTATCGGTTATTACCGTAGATTCATTCCCGATTTCGCTCGTGTTACAAAATTTCTTACCACATGTCTGAAAAAAGGAGCTAAAATTAATATTACACCTAATTATGTAAAACATTTTGAACACTGTAAGACTCTTCTGACTAATGACCCGATACTGCAGTATCCAGACTTTTCAAAGGAATTCATTCTCACTACTGATGCATCCAAATTCGCACTAGGCGCTATACTATCCCAAGGTCCAATAGGAACTGATAGGCCTATAGCTTATGCATCTAGGACACTGAACGATAGCGAAACGAATTATTCAACGATCGAAAAAGAACTCCTCGCAATCGTCTGGGCCACAAAGTATTTTAGGCCATATTTATTTGGGCGCAAATTTAAAGTAGTCACCGACCATAAACCGTTGCAATGGCTAATGAATTTAAAAGAGCCTAATTCGCGTCTGACTAGGTGGAGACTAAAATTATCCGAATTCGATTTTAATGTAATTTATAAAAAGGGTAAATGTAATACAAACGCTGACGCTTTGTCGCGAATTGAAATTCATAACGATGAAACTATCTCAATGATAGTCAACATGTCACAAGCACCACGACGTCACCATAGTACGTCTTCAACGATTTCAGCACCTGAAGCTATGTCATTGGATAGTTCTTCATTGGTCCAAGATAATCACAGTTCTTCAACTCTTACAGCACCTGAAATTCAAGATATATCGGACGGTGAGACCGCTCACACTAGCGTAGAAAGCCCAATTATCGAAATTCCCATTAGTGAAGACCCCTTAAATAAATATCGTAGACAAATTATAGTTAATATAGTTAGTGACTCACCAATATCTAAGTCCATAATTAAAAAACCGTTTGATACTTACCTGCAAGTTGTAACGAATGTACGAGAATCTCATTTTTATAATGATATTGTAGACCTAATAAAAAAACGCGTAGATCCCAAATTCCGCACAGCTATTTTAGTCCAACCAATAGAGAGAATGCTTGAAATCGTTCCTGTAATTCAAAGAAATTTTAAAAGCTTATCTATGAAGTTGATTCTAGTTAAATGCCAAGTGACTAATATATCCGAATATTTAAAGCAACAGGATACTATTCGCAAGTATCACGAGGGAAAGACAAATCACCGTGGCATAAATGAGACCTATCTAGCTTTATCACGTCAATTTTTCTGGCCTAAAATGAAACCTGACATAACTAAGTACAAGTGAATGCAAGATGTGTAACTGTGCAAAATACGACCGTAATCCTATTCGCCAAGAGTTTAGAATCGTTCCACCGCCGAGTAAGCCCTTTGAAACTGCACACACCGATGTGTTAACTATCGAACAAGAAAAATATTTTACTATAATTGATTCTTTTAGTAAATATGCTCAGGCTTCCCGTATGGCAGACTGTACAGCCCCTAATATAATAAAATCACTTTTGACTTTTTGTACGCATCATGGTTACCCAATGAATTTAATAACTGACCAGGGAACCGAATTCACAAATCAAGTAGTAAGTGAATTTTTAAGATTACAGAAAGTACAACATCATACTACTGCAGCTCATACCCCGAATGAAAATGGGATGATAGAGCGTTTCCATAGCACACTTCTTGAACATTTACGCATATTAAAGCTGAAACACAAAAATGAATGTGCTATCACTTTAGTCCCTTACGCCCTTTTGGCATATAACAGTTCCATTCATAGTCTGACCAAATGTAGACCGTTTGACCTTATCGCTGGACATTTCGACCCGCGGGACCCCACAGATTTAAATCTGTCGGAAAGATTACTACAACAGTACATTCAAGATCACCGTAGTCGAATGGAAACGGTATATAGCCTTGTCCATGAATCATCGCTTGCCGAACGCGAGGCATTGATGACGCAACGTAACAGCGATAGGGAACCTGAAATTGAGTACTCAGAAAACCAGGAGATATATATACGGAACCCTACTGCATCTCGGCAAAAACTTGCCTCTCGATTTACTCAAGACAAGGTTATTGCTAATTTACCTATTCATATTTATACTTCAAGGAAACGAGGACCGGTAGCTAAAGGTAGACTGAAACGACCGAAAAAGAATAAAGACCCTCGATTGTTACAGGTACTTACTACTGACGATAACGAGCCTGGGCCGAGCTCAAGAGATCCAACTTGACAGCTTAGATGACGGACCGGGACTTTTACCTTATAATCTAGGAGACACGAAAATCGTATCCCATTATCATACGTTTTTACAGGACATTAACTTAATTCAGATAGAAGGACAGATATATGGCTTGCAACGACAATTACGTGACACTACGGACAAATTAAGTAATAATAGTTTGCTCATATTCGGTGCACAAGTTAAGTACTTACATATTAAATTAAATAAAATCCTTTTACAATTAGAAACGTTGCAACCTAGTAGAGTCAAACGTGGCTTGATAAACCCATTGGGCACTTTGATAAAATCAATTTCGGGAAATTTGGATCATGATGATGCTATAAGGTTTGAAAATGCTATGAAAATTTTAAAACGGAACGATAGACTCATTTCCAACAAAATTAATCAACATATTTCATTATTTAAAGAATTTTCTTTACAGCAAACTCATATACTGAATAATCTGACAACAAATCAGCTTAAATTAGATAAAGCCCTATCGTACGTCATCAATATGACTACGTCAGAGAGCGATCGTACTTTAAGATATGCTCACCTTGCGCAACTCTTCGTTATACTTAACGATAACGTACAAGAGTTATCCGGTGAAATAAGTAGGCTAGAAAATATATTAGCTTTTAGTCGCACGGTATCCTTGCACCATTCTATTCTATCTGTTAGGGAATTAAGAACTATGATAAGCAAATGACAGCATTTATATAGCACCGATCAGATAATAGACTTAGACATTAGATATTACTATGACATAATTAGCTTAAGTTCGTATTATGTCGATAAGAAAATCGTGGTTATCCTTCAATTCCCTATCACTCTTCCCAGTACTTTTGAACTATTTAAACTTTGTCCAGTTCCTAATAAAAACTTTGAGATCATCCTACCTTCCTATCCATATATAGCGATCAATTCAAAGGAATATGTGTACATGGAGGCTGAATGCCCGAAGGTAAATAACTGGCATATCTGCGAGCAAAAAACAAGCCACCAAATTCGCTCCAGTCAGGATTGCATAGAAAAACTCATACATTTCCAGGAGATAGATGAAACGTGTCAAATCACGCCTATTTCTCTGGCCAAGGAAGCCCTGTTGGAGCTGGATAGCAAACACTACATAGTTTCGTTCCCGAAGCCCACGAAGGTTCAACTTTACTGCGGCCCTGAAAAACATCAAATTCTGGAAGGAAGTTTTTTGGCTACAATTCCGAAGTCTTGCACAATGAAAACCCCGAAATTCACATTGGCCAACATCGATGACAAAGTCAACGGGATTTCAATTGAAATCACAGCGCTCCCACGGATGACTAATGATTCTCAGAAGATTCAACCAAATTACCAAATGACTTCAATGGATCTCAGTACATTGCACAAGATACAGAAACAATCGTCTGTTGAAATCGATACTGCGGATTCATCGAGTCTCTACCACACAACAATACCATTGTACGCGATTGTACTTGCATTGTTAAGTGCAGGTGCACTTGTTACCATCTACTTTATTCGTCGTCATCGAGCAAAAGTCGTCAAAATTGAAACGAATAAAGAAACCATCGAGTTGTCGCAGCGGAATAAGAAAGCCGCAACTTTTGCCGTAGAAATTGGCAAATAGTTACTCATCTAAGGGGGAAGGTGTTATATCTGTGAGTGCCTCCCAGATACGTCATCACCATACATTCGGTTACTTTGAACGGATTGCGAAACCCAACTTGAGACATCCAATAAAACCAACCAGCAAATTCGGCGCGGGGCCTTTCGTCACATACATCGGTCGTTAGGACACCCACTTAGTACTTACTCATCTAATATTAAGAATTAATTGTAATTTCTTTATTAAATAAATTTAGTGGAAACTTTGGTGTTTTTTGGACTCCTCCGCTGCCCATCACGTAATTGGCCTGAAAATAAAATGATTATTATTATTATTATTAGAGAATACTTAGCCTTTTTTTTTTGTCGCTGAGAAATGACATTACGCATCTCCGCTCGTCGGGGGACGACACGGAGTATGTGGGACTCCCTGCCAGAGTGGCAGTATACCCACTAAAACTCAGCGGTGTTCCCACATCGCCGTGATGGGAGGGCCATGGGAAACCGGCTCAGCCTTTACTTCCACAACCCTCCCGGCGCATGCCCGCCTAGCTGGCGGGCCCCGCATGCCCCCCAGGCTGGGGGGCTACGGGAATGGCGGGGACACCTGGCCATTCCGTCCGACACTGGTGGAGGCCTGTGCAATACAGGCAAGGGTGCCCCCGCACCCGTTGCCTGCTGGCCTCCACCAGAGAATACTTAGCCTATGTCAACCCCTCCATCACCCCCATTACACAAAACTTAGCCTATGTCAACCCCACCATCACCCCCATTAGACAAAACTCAGCCTATGTCAACCCCTCCATCACCCTCATTAGACAAAATTTAGCCTATGTCAACCCCTCCATCACCCCCTTTACACAAAACTTAGCCTATGGAACAACCCCTCCATCATCCTCATTAGACCCAACTTAGCCTATGTCAACCCCTCCATCACCCCCATTAGACCCAACTTAGCCTATGTCAACCCCACCATCACCCCCATTAGACAAAACTTAGCCTATGTCAACCCCTCCATCACCCCCTTTACACAAAACTTAGCCTATGGAACAACCTCTCCATCATCCTCATTAGACCCAACTTAGCCTATGTCAACCCCACCATCACCCCCATTAGACAAAACTTAGCCTATGTCAACCCCTTCATCAAATAAAATAATAAATTCTTTATTTCACCTAAAGATCTTAACAATATACAACAAAAGTAACACATAAAAGGCTTAATTACAAGGGTCAGTTATTAAATACTCTGACTCCTAAACTAGGTGTAAGTTCCTGTGACTTAGGAGTCAGTGATTCTCCGTAGCAACTTAGAGCCATTTTCAGTAGTTTGGAATAGTTTTAACAATTAATGGTAGAAAACAGAATTATTATTTATATAAAGATAAAGATAAAATAATACAATAAAAAAGAGAAATGATACATGGTTATGCGTGTATGATGAAGCGTGTGTGTAGTTTGTAAGTGTAACTGTAGGTGAACGTGTAGTGTATATGTAGGGTTTGTGTGTGTGTGTGTGTGTGTGTGTGTGAGTGTGTGTGTGGGTGTGTGTGTGTAGGTGCAGTATGTGGGTGTGCACGTAAAGATTTATAATTAGGTATCACTGTAAATTACCCAGTAGTAGATCCTCCGTACTATCATAATTTAATGTTTGGAGATAATCTTTAAGTAAGGTTTTACAACGAAATGTTGAGTAAGAATAAATTTTTAACTTTTTATTTAGGATGTTATACATTTTTATGCTAGAAACATAGCATTGGCGTTTGGCAAAGGCAGTCCTATGGCGTTCCAGAGGAAAAACATTGTGCTTAAGTCTACCGGACGGTTCCTCAGGGGGACGCACAGAGTGTTTACGTAGTGTCGACAGGAGCACATAAAGTTGCCTAACAGTGAGTACCCTGCAATCAGCATAGAGCTGCACAGTGGGATACCTTCGTGGACGAAAGAGCATAACCTTCAGGACAGCTCTCTGGGCTCTCTCAAGACGAATAAAAACATTTTGGGTGGCACCACCCCACACGGGCAAGCAGTACATTAGGACCGATCGACAAAGGGCAAAATAAACTAATCTGAGCGTATCATGATCAGCAGAGCTTCGTAGCTTCTTAAATATATAGATCAACTTACGGATTCGAGACGTAACTTTGTCAATTTGTGGGTGCCAGTTGAGATGTTGATCAATGAGTACTCCCAGATATCTTACAGAAGAAGATTTTGTGAGGAAGAGGCAGCTACACTGCGTTGACGAAACACAAGTGTGTGCTTTAAGGGTAAGGGAGTTTGCCGGGCACAGATTTGACCTAATTGCAAAAGGAACGTATACCGTTTTATCGACATTTAAAGTGAGCAAATTATTGGCCAAAAATTTCATCACGCAGGAAAGTGCAGCTTCAGCATTTTGGTATGTCTCAGGCCAATCGGGGCCATCTATTACAAGGGCAGTATCATCGGCATAAGTAAATATTTGACAATTTTTGAGCGAAAGTTTGCAAAGGTCATTTATATAAATGAGAAAGAGAGTAGGCCCCAGGATGCTGCCTTGAGGTACGCCATATTTAATAGGAAGCTCGTCACTTTCGTAATGGCCTATTTTCACTTTTTGGGTACGATCACTGAGGTAGTCTGCGAAGACTTTCAAAGGGTGTCCGCGTATTCCAATCCTTTCCATTTTTTTCAATAAGGCTGGGGCAGAAACGGTGTCAAATGCTTTTGACAGATCAAGGAAAATTCCCAGGCACTTGTGTTTTCTGTCTAACGTCCTAGCTACGTGATTAGATAAAGCCATAACTGCGTCCTCGGTACTTACACCATGTCTGAAACCGTATTGGTTATTGAACTTTAAGAAAACTGGTGAGATTCCTATTCAGTACGCGTTCTAAGATCTTTGACATTGATGTTAAAATCGAAATTGGACCCATCACATCACCCCCTTTACACAAAACTTAGCCTATGGAACAACCCCTCCATCATCCTCATTAGACCCAACTTAGCCTATGTCAACCCCACCATCACCCCCATTAGACAAAACTTAGCCTATGTCAACCCCTCCATCACCCTCATTAGACAAAATTTAGCCTATGTCAACCCCTCCATCACCCCCTTTACACAAAACTTAGCCCATGGAACAACCCCTCCATCATCCTCATTAGACCCAACTTAGCCTATGTCAACCCCTCCATCACCCTCATTAGACCCAACTTAGCTTATGTCAACCCCTCCATCACCCCATTATACCCAACTTCTATGTCAACCCCTCCATCACCCTCATTAGACCCAACTTCTATGTCAACCCCTCCATCACCCCATTATACCCAACTTCTATGTCAACCCCTCCATCACCCTCATTAGACCCAACTTCTATGTCAACCCCTCCATCACCCTCATTAGACACAACTTCTATGTCAACCCCTCCATCACCCTTATTAGACAAAACTGAGCCTATGTCAACCCCTCCATCACCCCCATTAGACAAAACTTAGCCTATGTCAACCCCTCCATCATCCTCATTCCCTTCGTCACCCCCATTAGACAATACTTAGCCTATGTCAACCAATTCATCACCCCATTAGACAAAAATTAGCCTATGTCAACCAATTCATCACCCCATTAGACAAAAATTAGCCTATGTCAACCCCTCCATCACCCCCATTAGACAAAACTGAGCCTATGTCAACCCCTCCATCACCCCCATTAGACAAAACTTAGCCTATGTCAACCCCTCCATCACCCCCATTAGACAAAACTTAGCCTATGTCAACCCCTCCATCACCCCCATTAGACAAAACTTAGCCTATGTCAACCCCTCCATCACCCCCATTAGACAAAACTTAGCCTATGTCAGCCCCTCCATCACCCCCATTAGACAAAACTTAGCCTATGTGAACCCCTCCATCACCCCCATTAGACAAAACTTAGCCTATGTCAACCCCTCCATCACCCCCATTAGACAAAACTGAGCCTATGTCAACCCCTCCATCACCCCCATTAGACAAAACTTAGCCTATGTCAACCCCTCCATCACCCCCATTAGACAAAACTTAGCCTATGTCAACCAATTCATCACCCCATTAGACAAAAATTAGCCTATGTCAACCCCTCCATCACCCCCCTTAGACGAAACTTAGCCTATGTCAACCCCTCCATCACCCCCATTACACAAAACTTAGCCTATGTCAACCCCTCTATCACCCCCCTTAGACAAAACTTAGCTTTTTTTTTTTTCCGCTGAGAAATGACATTACGCATCTCCGCTCGTCGGGGGACGACACGGAGTATGTGGGACTCCCTGCCAGAGTGGCAGTATACCCACTAAAACTCAGCGGTGTTCCCGCATCGCCTCGATGGGGGGGTCATGGGAATCCGGCTCAGCCTTTACGTCCTCAACCCCCCGGCGTATGCCCAACTAGCTGGCGGGCCCCGCATGTCCCCCCTACTGGGGGGCTACGGGAATGGCTGGGAACACCTAGCCATTCCCGTCCGGCACTGTTGGAAGCCTGTGCAATACAGGCGAGGGTGAAACCCCCGCACCCGTCGCCTGCTGGCTTCCACCTGGGAGGGGTCGGAGATAACTGTCATATTGACGTCTTATTCGACCCGTCCTCCGCGTTCGGAGCAGCGCCGTGAGAGGGTTATCCTCCCGCGCGCGCTCCGCCGCCTCCTTCTGGGACATGACGTGTTCACAGAAGGAGGCAACTGCCGCCCAGGACCCCCATCCCCCAGCATGGCGTTGACCAAGCCGGGGAGCGCAAGGTCCGTTCCGATCGCCGCGGTGAGACTGCGGCGCGGCCCGGACCACGACGGGCACACCTCGAGGGTGTGCTGCGCCGTGTCCTCCGCCGCACCACAGTCGTGACACGACGGCGTCTCCTCCCGCCCGATACGGTGCAGGTACGATCCAAAGCAACCGTGTCCCGACAGCACCTGCACTAGATGGAAGGAGAGGAACTCGCGTGGCCGCTCGAGCCAGTCTCGCAGGACCGGCCCAATCGCGTCGAGGGTTCGGCAGCCAAAGGCTGCGGCGGCGAGGTCCCGCGTCCAGTGGACGACTATGGGGCCCTCTGCCTCCCGCCGGACGGCCTCTCGCTCTTCCGGGGCTGGGCGTTCTCCTCTCGCCCTCCTCCGCGAGACCCAACTTAATGTCAACCCCTCCATCACCCTCATTAGACAAAACTTTTTTGAGACAAAAGTAATCTATGTTCTTTCCCTGCATGCCCTCTATCTCCTTGCTAAATTTTGTCGAAATCCGTTTAGTGGTTTAGACGTGAAAAGGTAACAGACAGATAGACAGAGCTACTTTCGAATGTATAATATTAGTATTACGATTGTTTCCAGTGTAGCATTGCATAATTAGTTTTTAAAATTGAAACAAGCCCTGGCGCTGCAACATATGAAGCTGGTTATTAGAATATCAATAAAAGTATCTCCTTCATGTCGCGCTGGCGAGCACTGTTTGTTACTAGCACATCGTGTGAGCGGCGGCGGATATGACGGCGCGGGCGCATGCAGCCGGAGCAGACTTACAGGTACTATTGCACATACACTCGTGTGTGGTCTCATTATAAAATAGGTGGTCTATTGCATCGCACATAATGTAATGCCTACTATTTTTACATTCTATTGTGAAAGATTTCATAATTAATTCTAAGCAATATTTGCGGAATTCTGAAAATCATCAATCATCGATCGGAATTATAAGCAGGTAAGCCGTTTTCCGAGTTAAAAAAATGTGCAAATGTGTTAATCCGTTTTGATTTCAATCAATAATATCGGATGTTTTTTGTTATGATAATATTATAACTTTTTTATTTTACTGAGAAGCTGCCCAGTTGACCTACAGACTCAAAGTAACGCCTGGTTTTTACGATCATGGATACATATTGCTGGTTAGTTGCTCCTCCATACTGTTTACGTTCACACACTCCTGGACATTGCACGTATCTTACGACTGTAGCACACTTCACACCCGACTGCGAGAGGTGCAAACTGAACCGAACCTTGATCTGTGTCTGTTACAACTGTGGCACGAGATTCGCATGCTAATTCAATTGATTCTAATCTCTTAGCCGAGATGTATCAGGTGATAAGATCTCTAAAATTCAAGAATGTTTCCATTTTAGCATACATTGTAGTTTGGCCTTCAGCCTAACGAACGTCTTAATCAGACCTTAACAAAGATAGCCATTCTGATTAAGTTTGTAATTGTCACTTCTGTAACTACCGTGTTGTGACAATAGTCCGGTGTGGTGTGGATGGTGAGCAATTTCTTTTATTGGTCTTTCGATGTGGTGGTAATTTGATGACCACTTACGCTTGGTAGTTGAAACTATTGTGAGAAAAGAAGTCTAGAACTGGCTGACATGACATGAAGTGGCTGATTCCTTGGTTTGCAAAATTTGTGCGACGGTAATCGTCTTTATTCCATCTAGTGCTAAGCTACGCACATGTTAGATATGTTATTATTCAGGCGGGATCATCCATTGCCACTCACAATTGCTGGGAAACAAATGAACTGTGGCATATTTTAACCCTTGGTGACGTGGTGACGTCCTGCGTAGCAGTGGGCGGTCGATAGATTAATAGACAGCCACGTGGACAAAGTCGCGGTTAAAAGCTAATCATTGAATTTCAGGCAGTAAGTCGAATGATTCGTTACGTAATCTCAGTTCGAAGTATATTATTTTACGACTACCTTGATTTGTGCTAATAGGCGTTCGTAAGATATTTGCATTAGGCCAGAATGAAAAGTGTTTTATAATTATAAATCAACCGTGACAAGTTAATAATTCTGCTATTTGAAAGCGTTGGTGTTTTAGCATTTTTGGATAGATTTATATTATAAGTTTTTGAAGTAGTGTAAGATTTTAAAGGGTTTTAATGTTTCGGTAAAATAATTGAGTCGCATCAGGTATGAGGGTGCGAGTGTTTGGGCTTACGTCATTTATCTTTCGTCATTCGGTGTAACATAGGGAACTCGAATAACATAACGAGTCCTGTATCGATCACTGAAACAACTATTAACTCAGATACAAGAGAGATTCGTTTCAGAGTCCCTCAGGGTAATGTCTTAGACCCGTTACATTCTTCTTCCGCTCTTACCTCTATCAACAATCACAATTTTATTTATTTATTTATTATCCAGTAGTTGTTCATGACGTAGATGACATTGAAGTGTTGATATCTATGTAGGTAATAATACCATATACAAATATAGATAAAGTCTGCATTAGCCACATCGATGACAGTAATGGAGGTAGGCACCATTATACTTCGTATCTCTCCCGAAGATGATTACAGTTTACATGCAGCAGCACGCGAGATGATGCTGTCCTAATCCCACTTTTAAAGCCATTAAAATGCTTATAGAATTTATTTAAAAAAATATTCATACAGTGCGCAGAAGCAAAATCAATTGGCCAGGTGTATCTCAGCAATCAGCAAAGCATTGAATGTAGCCTTGTCACAAACCAAAAACACTCCACAAGAGGTTATAAAAATACTCAGTAATGCAGGTCGGCTGATGTGCGATACGCACTACAGAGAATCTCTGTCTAGAGATTCACTATCATAAATGCCAAAAGTAAAAAAAAAGAGAAATAATAAAAATACTAAAATAGATTCATTCGTTCATTTCAAATATCTGGGTCACTGGGTCTCAGAGGATATGTGTGACAACATTGATTTGGAGAGGGAGCGCAGGGCGCTGTCTGTGCGCTGTAACATGCTGGCCCGCAGGTTTGCACGGTGTACCGAGGAAGTCAAAGTGACATTATTTAAGGCCTTCTGTCAATCTTTTTACACCTGCAGCCTGTGGACTAAGTACACGCAGCGTACATACATTGCTCTGCGAGTACAGTATAATGACGCGTTCAGGGTGCTGTTTGGGCTGCCGCGCCACTGCAGCGCTTCAGCTATGTTTGCGATGAAAAGCGTGGATGGTTTTCAGGCCATTATGCGGAAGCGTAGTGCGTCTCTTATGAAGCGCATGCGGGCCAGCTCGAACAGCCTTCTGAGCGTGTTTGTGGGCCGCTGGGACTCGCTGATGTGGCGGCACTGGATGCGACTACACACTGTGGGTGGTCGCGTCCAGGGCTTGGCTTAAACTGGCACTCCTGGGCGGTGCCACTTTGTGATTTTTATTTTTTATCTCTTTCTGTGGTTTTTTGTATGTACTAACAATAGCTATGTAAGTTTTTTTTTTGTGTTACTAACATTGTATGGACTACGTCTGAAATAAATGTCTTATTATTATTATTATTATTATTAGGTAACCTATCAGTAAAACTATAAAGGTGATTTTTTTATGCATCGGTAATTCTTATGAAAGTATGTCTTATTAACGTTGAAGCTACAAAATAATGTAAGACTAACATTAATATTATATTCACGATTTAGGTTATCTAATTGTTATTATTTGTAGCAGTGACAAGTATCTGTCAGCTCTCATAGACACGTTAACAATCTTGTATTTATCATCTGGTAACATTGACAGATACCCGTCACTAAAGTAGTAGTCGACTAATTGGAATATTGTTTGGCTATTGAGAGTTGATACTTTTGCCTCCATTTTTTATAGTGTGACAGTTCTTACTGTTGCACGTGTTTTTGCATGACACTGTAAATTGAACCGTCGAACAGAGCGTGGATATTTTGCTGTAAGAAATAAATCGAAGAATATATAAACAATCTTGGTTTCATTTCTGAGTTGAGATTGAGTTCCTACAATAATTACTATTAAAATTAGGATTTTTAATTAATGATGCCAAAAGAAAAAAATACCCAAGTAAATAATGCCTTTTCCTGGGTTTCATATTTGATTCAAGGGACATGTCCCTCACATTACCTATTGAAAAGAAAAACCGCATAAAATTAATGTCAAACAAGTTGTTACATACAAACAAATGCACAATTAGAAAACTTGCTAGATTTATAGGTTACCATCTGCATGCCCCGCCGTTAAATACGGCTGGTTATAGGTAACTAAATATATATATATATATATCTAGCGCTAAATTGTTCTAACAATTACAATAAACACATGATATTACGAGATTACATAAAAAAAATATTTAATCTGGTGGAAAGAACACATTGACTCCTCATTTTGTTCCTTTCAAACAAATGATTATACCCTTGTATAATTCAGTGACGCCTCAACCACTGGCTGGGGCGCAGTTTGCAATAACCATACCGCCCATAGACATTGGAATCATTTCCAATTATTATTACACATAAATACTATTGAATTACTTGTAGCTTTTTATAGTTTAAAAATCTTTGCGCGTCACACCTTAAATGTTTAAGAACAATAGTACAGCAATTGCCTATATCAACAAAATGGGTGGTATACAATTCACACATCTAAATTTTACAAAAGGTCGTTCGACTACAGATGCGGGTGTTGCTCTGCTGAAACACATTAAATATGTGTTTCGTATGGGAGAACTCGCAAAATGCTATTGGAGTTTTCTGTGATCTCTCCAAAGCCTTTGATTGCGTGCACCATGGCACGCTTTTGCATAAACTACATCATTACGGTGTCCAAAACGAAGCTCATTCATATTTACATAATAGGTTTCAATGTGTAGATGTTAATGGTGCGAAATCTTCCGGGTTACCAGTTCAGTTAGGTGTACCTCAAGGCTCAATACTGGGCCCATTCTTATTCTTAGTGTATATCAATGACTTACCATTCTATTTAAAGGGTATCTGTGACGTTATACTGTTTACAGATGACACCTCTCTTATTTTTAAAGTAGACAGGAACAGACAAGATTTTGACGATGTAAACAGTGCACTATCAATGGTTACGGATTGGTTTACGACAAATAACTTAGTTCTCAATGCCAAGAAAACGAAATGTGTAAAGTTTGCCTTACCGAATGTTAGAAATCTAGGACCCAACATCGTCTTAGATAAAGAGGTGCTTAAAACTGTTGACTCGGCAGTTTTCCTGGGCATAACAGTAGATGCCAAACTTCAGTGGGGCCCACATATATCAAGCCTAGCGGGAAGGCTCGGTTCAGCCGCTTACGCTGTCAGGAAAGTAAGACAATACACTGACGTTGATACAGCTCGGTTAGTCTATTTTAGTTATTTTCATAGCGTTATGTCCTACGGTATTCTGCTATGGGGCAAAGCCGCTGACATTCAAAATATATTTGTACTTCAAAAACGAGCTGTTCGAGCAATTTACCAGCTAGGTGCTAGAGTTTCTCTGAGAGATTTTTTTAAACATATTGGTATTCTCACGGTGGCACCACAATTCGCCAACATCTTATATATTAGACAAAACTTTTTAGCAAAAAATAAAACCGACTTCCAAAACAAAACACTACAAAGTCAAAAATAACTTTAATTTCGGTAGTCAGTGTCTTGGGTTTTGTATTTTCGTTTTTTGCCACCGACTTCCGAAATTAAAGTTATTTTTCACTTTGTAGTGTTTTGTTTTGGAAGTCGGTTTTATTTTTTGCTAAAAAGTTTTTATTTTTCACTTTTTAGTGGTGGAACCTACCCCACACAAATTCGAATACATAATTGAGCACAATAATTGTAGATATAGCCATGTAAATAACAGTGATAGGAAGTTATTAAAACACCATCACATCATCCACATAAAATAAGTGGGAAATAAACGCATTATTGAAGCTATTCCCGCTAAACTCCCCAAAATTTATATGGGACCACCTCGGAAGTATACCCTATCAAACAAAAAAGAATTTTCTAAATCGGTCCATCCGTCTTTGAGTAATCGCGTAACAAACATAAAAAAAACATACAGACGAATTGAGAACCTCCTCCTTTTGGAAGTCGGTTAAAAATATACATTTATACACTAAAAACAGTGATATCCACAATGTTAACACGTCCACAATGTTGGGCTTGATATATCCTTTTATAACAAGTTACCCGCTACTTTGCTAGATTTGCCCTTCAATGCGTTTAAAGCTAAAGTAAAATCTAACCTTTGTTCGAAGGGATACTATTCTACCAACGACTACTTAAACGATAAGAATAGTTGGTCGCTGTGATTAACTCAAGACAATGTTTATGTTCTTTCTCCAGAATTAGCTTACCTACTGACAGGTTATATGAGTTCATATAATTATTTATTTTCTTTGACTGTAAGGTCTTTATATCTTTGTAAGGTTTACTTAATAAATTATTTCCCAAATGATTTACTAACACTAAAAGATTTGTCGTTAAGAACTGTAACTCTTTTAGTATTAGCATCTGCAGAGAGAATGCAGACTTTATGTCTAACAAAAATACAAATAATTACTTTCGATTCAGAAAAATTCTAATTAAACTTGAGGACTTAATAAAAACCTCAAGGCCAGGCGCTTACCAACTATTGATTAATTATATTACCATACCTACGTATACATACATATTATAGAAAATCCTAAGGTTTGCCCAGCTTTAACCCTTAAACACTATATAGATAAAACTGCTTGCTTACGTTTTCAAGAAGATTATCAATTTATAAGTTATCAAAAACCACATAAAAAAATGGGTTCTCAAACTTTGTCTCACTGGGTAAAACAGGAAAGAGTGGCATAGATGTAAAATTGTATGGTGCGCACCGTACAAGGCACGCGTCCACGTCTGCTGCTTTCATTCTTATATGTTCGATGATTATAACAGGCCAGATAAGTTAATGTTATGTTACAGTGATTAAAAAATAATAAATAGTAGTAACACGTGCCGGAAACGGCAGAATATTATGAACTTTAAAAACTATTTAACAACTCTGTAACAGTATTCTTACAAATAAATGAACAATTACTATTACTATAACATAGTATTTATCGATCGCTTCAATGTTTAATTATTTCGATGCTCTAAACATCTGCATGTAAACTGTAATCATCTTCGGGAGAGATACGAAGTATAATTAAGAATCAAACGAACTTACCTTGTGAAGTTTGATATCTAATTATACGAGTGTCTTGACCGAAGATGATTACACTCCCTCCCCCCCTGATAGTCCCAAGACCTGATAGTTCCAAGGCCATACCGCTGTTAAACCCGCGATGGTTTGTGCGGTATGTTTTGAAGGCTTAAAAAATGCATGTACACTGATTTTTTATGAATAACAAACAATAAAAAAAAAAAAAAAAAACCTATCGAAAAAATGTAGCTCTAAAAATGAGTCAAGGATTGCGACGGCGACCGAGACGGTGGGTTGCACTCCAGTGGGGGACAACAATACACTACCTTCTTTCTGATATTTATTTACTTTAAAATAAATTCTATAAGCATTTTAATAGCTTTAAAAGTGTGATTAGGACAGCATCATCTCGCGTGCTGCTGCATGTAAACTGTAATGATCTTCGGTCAAGACACGTGTATAATTAGATATCAAACTTCACAAGGTAAGTTCGTTTGATTCTTAATTATATTAAGGATGCTACACACTGTTCGGGTCTGAATAATTTCGCAAAGCCTAACGGTAAAATCAAACGTGTTTAGGTAGATATACCTATGTTTGGGAAAAAGCCGCTTGGCTTAGCTCTAATTTATTGTGCCGAGCTGACCAGAACCAACCGAAACCAAGCCGTGCGTTTGCACGCGCACGCATCATCGCTTGACCTCTCACAATGTCATCGCAGCGCAGCGGCCGGCCGCAATTCAAATTCAAATTCAAATTATTTAATTCAGACATGAGTCTATAGTGTTCGTATAACAAAATTACTTAAAGACTAGTGTTAGTAATTCAAATAATAAAGGTATCATCCTCAACTGGTGTGGATCCTTACCCAGTGACGCAGCAGAGGGGCGTCCCACCGATCTCGGAACACACTCAGGAGACTATTAGTGGCGGTGCGCAGCCGGCCGGCCATGGATGCGGTCCTTTTTCTTATTATGGCGTAAAAATAATCTGTGTGCGCCTCCGCAAACATACCGGACGCACTACAACGCCACGACAGCCCCAACAGTATCCTGAATGCGTTATTGTATTGGACACGCAGGTCGCTGTACGCTCTCTGCGTAAAACTGGTCCAAAGACTGCACGTGTAAAAAGACTGGCAGAAAGCTTTAAAAAGAGTTACCTTTACTCGATTTGTACAACGTGCAAATCTTCGAACAAGCATGTTACATCGAACGGCCAGCGACCTGCGTTCCCTCTCTATATCTAGGTTATCTTTAAGATCCTCAGTGACCCAGTGACCCAAGTACTTAAACTTAGTCACCCATGCTAAAGGAGCGCCACAGAGCGAGACACTGGGGACATCTAAATAGTTAATGTCCCGCGCCTTAAACATCATAAGTTCGCTCTTCGTGACATTATACTTGAGCCCATGGGTCACTGCATAGGACTCACAAATCGCCACAAGCGTCCTCAAAGCGCCAATTGATGGGCTCAGCAGCACCATATCATCGGCATAACTAATATTATTCATACAAACGCCGTCAATATGACATCCAACTCTGGTGCTGCTGAGTTCACCGATTAGCCGGTTTATGTATAAGTTGAAGAGGCGGGGTGAACTTAACCCCCCCTGTCTCACCCCGCACTCCAGCTCATACACATCCGATTGAGCCTCAGCCCATCTAACACTATTCCTCTGGTTGTAGTACCAGTAGCGAAACAAGGATGTAATTTCATTCGGTAGTGTTGTCTCACTCTGCAATTTGTTCCATAGTACCTCGTAGGACACAAGGTCGAACGCCCTTGACAGGTCCAAAAAACAAGCAAAAACAGGTGTTTTTCTGGAGGTATAATATTGAACAGTTTGCTTGAGGCACAGTATGGCACTCTCCGTGGATAGACCGGGTTTGAAGCCAAACTGCGCGTCATGGAGTTCAATGTGTTTAGCCAACTGTTGATCAAGCAAACTGTCCAAGACCTTGGCGACTATCGTGGCCAACGAAATAGGCCTGTAATTGGACACCTCAGAGGCATCCCCTGTCTTGTCCTTAGTGATCGGAACTACCACAGTGTGCATAAGGTCTTCCGGTAAGTAGCGGTGACTGAGACATAAATTAAAAAGCAAAGCAAGAACCCTACACAGATGTGGCCCCGCATGCTTCAGGTGCTCGACGCTGAGGCCGTCGTGGCCTGGTGACTTACCTCTAGTCATTTTCTTAATAACAGTAGCAACCTGTTTAGCTGAGAACATTACGGTAATCTCACCAGAATCCGACAGTTTCTCTTCATCGAGCACCCGCCGCCCTGTTTGCAAGGGAGACTGCACTTTAAAGTGTCTTAGAAAAAGGTTAGCGATATCTTTCGGCTCAGTCAGACCCGCCACACTCACAGGGAGACTCGGCTTGGCATTTAATTTGTTAGTTGACTTCCAAAATTTAGCAAACTCTCTTTTGGAATGACTATTTGCCAAAATATCTAATTTAATTTGTTCTTGATTATTTTGAACAAATTTTAATTTTGTCTTAAATGCCCTTCGTGTTTCTCGCATTGTCTCATACAAAGTCCCCTGAGTGAGTGCACCATGTGTGTACGAGCCTCCCTATGAGCGTCACTGACAAATTTGTTCCAACCTGTGACATATTTTTGTCTCTTAATGCTGTTACTACCTATATATGTACACTGGGCACCCTCTTGGAGAGTTGATACTATTTCCAAATATAAGTTGTCTATTAATAATAAATGATCTTCATTTTTACACATTTTGTGAGCACACGTAATACATTGTTCGGGAAAATCTATTAATTTTAATTTATCATTACAGTACTCATAATAATTATTAATTTGTTCCCCATTTCTTTCACCCCAATACACTTTATTACTAAGAGAATTTAGGGCTAATACCCTCTTATTAATTTTAGCTAAATTACATTCAAATAAAACAGGATAGTGATCAGATTGGTAAACCCCATATGAGACTGATGCATTAGTAATCAACTTTTTCGCTGCGCTTGTAATCAAACAATGATCTGGCCAACGGCGTGAGCCGCTGGCCTGACAAACAAACGTATGTGTATCCTTCGGTAGAAGCTCATAGTCGGCGCAAAACCATGCCTGCTCATTACATACAGAGATAAGTTCATTAAAAAACCGCGATCCAGGGTTGGTCGCCGGCTGTGGTATAATGCGCGCGAGTTGAAGTTCATGCGCACGACCTCGCCGGGCCAGCGAGTGGGCGGGGCAGGTGGAAGTATCTGTATGCGTTTTCACTACGGCGACGATAACCGACTTTTAATGATTTTCAACTGAAAGTGCTTTGGAAAAAAATATATGTTAAATGAGAGCATTTTTTTAACAAAAATATTTTAAATTATGTTTATATTACAAAGTGTAATTAAATTGTAAATTATTGTTTAACGCGGATAAAAACTGAGAATCACGCAAAAACGTGTTTTTTTTTAATTTTCTTTAATTTCAGATACAATTTATTGTTAATGACTTATGACTCTGACCTGTTAAAATCCTTCATTTTTACAGTTAACCTAACCTGATTAGACCACAACCTTGAATGTTTTGTGAGTGACGTTGCAATTTCCCATTGCTTGCGAAGTTTTTCGTTAAATGCCTTCGACCGTCTTTGTGTGTTTCAAATTATTTAAAAGAGGGGACTACATACTGGACCTAACGTCAGGCCTAAGTCACTGTCGGACCCCATAGAAAAGAAAGCGGAGCGCGATGACACAACCTTGGTAATTTATTGCAAAATATGAAGCAATTATCTATTTTTTTTAAATCTATTAGTTGGCCTAAAAATTAAAACACTATTAATATGTTGCTTTAAAATAATCTACCGAAAAATCAGAAGGATTGCATATTGTATTAGTATGATTTTTAATCGTTAAAATTATAGAAGTATTTTCGTGCTTTTTTCTATCGTATCAAATTAGTTGTATTATGTTTTCAACACACTATCTAACTCAACATCAAAAGTCATTTATTCAAACTAGGCTGAGAATCAGCACTTTTCGAACGTCAAAATTACATAAGACAGTCCCCCAAAACGCCCGCCCTTCACCACTTCCTAGTGCTTTAACTGGGGAGAAGAAGTGGCGCAACAAACTCCACAGCAGCACAGCTGTCTGTTCAGTTAAATAAAAAAAAAAAAAATACCTAGCATATATCCTGAAGAATATCTTATATGTATCTCTTTTTGTTTGCTGCAGTAGGTCATATACTTTTAAGCATTATAAAACTTGTGTTTGAAGGGCATATAGCAGCGCAAAAACTAGTCGGAGTGGGACTAGGAGAGTAGTCCCAGAATAAAATGATACAGTCTGATTACAGTTTAAATATTTTTATTAAATAAATAACATTTTCCGTCGACGTAGACTAGAGGGTTCACCACCAACCGCCGCTGGAGTGACCGCCGGAGTATCCGCTGGAGTACCCGGAGTACCCGCCGGAGGATCCACCGCCGTATCCGCTGCCAGAGATGGGCACGACTTGCTTGACTGTGATGACCTGCGGCACGGAGACCACCTTGCGCACGTTGACGACCTGCGGCACGGTGATCTCGCGCTGTACGTTCACCACCTTCTGGACGGCGACCACCTGCGTGGCGGGCGCGGACAAGCCGCCGGAGTAGCCACCGCTCCAGCCCGAGCCGAGCGAGCTGGCACCGCTCCAGCCGCTGCTGTAGCCGCGCTTCTCGCGCACCGCGGCGCCCGCCGCCAGCGCCACCAGCGCGCACAGGACGATCTGGAATTACACACATACATTAGTACACCATGTCAGGTAGAGGTGACAAGAAGCTAAAGATTCTGGTATGTTCACAACTCTCAGCTAACTATACAACTATTCCGAAACACTGCGAGTGCTGCAAGAGGAGCTCTTCCACTGAACTTGGCATCATTAGTAATTTAGGATATTATTTTAAAATACATGATTAACTCACGAAAGCTTTCATGTTGTTGTAGTGGAGGGTGGATGTTGTGTGCTGCGTGTGCCGCTCCCGACGTATACACGCCGCGCGCTCTGCGCTTACGCAACGCGTCCTCGACAGACGCATCACGCAAGAGAGAGAGAAGAGAGAGATGATGATAATGCAGAGCATCTCGTATGCGGTGCTGTTCAGTGAAATGTCGGTCGGGCGGGCGCATTGATGCTGATGCTCATTCAGTCCAAATCAAACATGTCCTGGGATGGATACCCATTTGTAAAAGATCATTTTCTTATGCATTGTTTTGTCTTTGTAGAATTTTATTATTTCATCGCCTATTAACGGTCGTGAGCTAATTTTTATTTATAAGCTCCATTATTGTCAAATATTAGTGTTCACACTAATCATAGTATAACTGTAGGACGGTGAATTATGAAAGGGCCTCTAGATGAGCAGCAATTATTGTTTCTAATTCTAACCGAGAGAGGAATGCTGCTGCGCATCGTCATCCCTTAAAAGGGAGTGAATAGGTTAGTTAGTGTTATGTCAAAGACATTACGTCACTGTTAGTAAATCTTTCCTCTCGAATATGAATCACAAGTGTGAGTACCAGGTATTACAACATGCGCAGCACTAGCCCTCCGGTCTACTTGAGGAGTGTTCGAACAAAAGGTAACATTTCCAATTTCCGCTCATTGCATTTTTTTTTGCAGAATCATACGTAAATCTATGACCTTGTAACTTCATCAAATAGTTACGATTCGCTTGGAAAACTCGTGTCCTTTCAGTTTCAGACAAAAATGACCTCTTTTAATTACATTTTAGTGATTTCTGAAAAAAAAGAGCAATGGTGGAAATGTTACCTTTTGTTCCTCACTTATGAGTCACGATCACGGAGCAGTGGCATGGACGGAGATCGTCCAACCGTTCTCATTCAATATTTTTATAAAGTACTAGCTTTTGCCCGAGGCTTCGCCCGTGTCGATGTCGGATATCATCCCACGGGAACGTACTACCGGGATAAACGTATCCTATGTCCTAAACCAAGTCATGGCCTTCATTCATATCCGAAAGGTAACAGATAATAAATTGCAAGCCAGATAATAAATTGTAATCACTGTTGAGCCAGTGCTCCGTGGTTGCTCACAGTGGTGAAATTTATGTAAACACGTGAATCTGTTGGGTATTTGTATATATAGTCATAGTCCGTATCTCAAGATACGGACTATGACTATATCTCAAATCCTTTACATCAATCAATCTGCGTAGCCTTTTCCCAACTATATTGGGGTCGGTTTCCAGTCTAACCGGATGCAGCTGAATACCAGTATTTCACATGGAGCGACTGCCTATCTGACCTCCACAACCCAGTTATTGGGTAATACGATACCCCTTGGTAAAACTGGTTGTCAGACTTTCGGGCTTCTGACGACCCGTAACGACTGTCAAAGATCCATGAATGACAGCCGGGACCAACGGCTTAACGTGCTTTCCGAGGCACGGAGGAATCTCGGTATGAAAAGATGGTCACCCATCCACAGACCAACCCCGGCAAGCGTAGCTTAATCTGATGGATCGACCCGTGCGGCTGTTATTACTTAGCCACGAGCTCCTCCTTAAATCCTTTACATCTTTTAAAAATAAAAATAAATATTCTATAGGTATCACATGTGAATTTTAAAATCATCCCCTATTTAACCTTCTTGGGGATGGTTTTATAAAAGACACGTAATTGTTTATTTCTTACCAAAACCATTTTGAATGTTCATATCCCTAAATTAAGAAATACTGGTTTTCATAAACAAACTTTCAACGTTCAACTCAACCCCTCCATCACCCCGTTAGACAATCACACATAGCGACACCGCGCAGCGCAACACGACGCCGTTATGTGAATACGTAGTTATAGTTTAATAAGGATTTTAATATGTATTTGTTTATTTTTGTTGTTTATATTATTTTGTGTATTTTTTCTATGGGCCGGAAAATAAAATGATTATTATTATTATTATTAGAGAATACTTAGCCTATGTCAACCCCTCTATCACCCCCATTACACAAAACTTAGCCTATGTCAACCCCTCCATCACCCCCGTTACACAAAACTTAGCCTATGTCAACCCCTCCATCACCCCCATTACACAAAACTTAGCCTATGTCAACCCCACCATCACCCCCATTAGACAAAACTTAGCCTATGTCAACCCCTCCATCACCCTCATTAGACAAAATTTAGCCTATGTCAACCCCTCCATCACCCTCATTAGACAAAACTTAGCCTATGTCAACCCCTCCATCACCCTCATTAGACAAAATTTAGCCCATGTCAACCCCACCATCACCCCCATTAGACAAAACTTAGCCTATGTCAACCCCTCCATCACCCCCATTAGACAAAACTTAGCCTATGTCAACCCCTCCATCACCCTCATTAGACAAAACTTAGCCTTTGTCAACCCCTCCATCACCCTCATTAGACAAAATTTAGCCTATGTCAACCCCTTCATCACCCCCTTTACACAAAACTTAGTCTATGGAACAACCCCTCCATCATCCTCATTAGACCCAACTTAGCTTATGTCAACCCCTCCATCACCCTCATTAGTCCCAACTTAGCTTATGTCAACCCCTCCATCACCCCCATTATACCCAACTTCTATGTCAACCCCTCCATCACCCTCATTAGACCCAACTTCTATGTCAACCTCTCCATCACCCCCATTAGACCCAACTTCTATGTCAACCCCTCCATCACCCCCATTAGACCCAACTTAGCCTATGTCAACCCCTCCATCACCCCCATTAGACAAAACTTAGCCTATGGAACAACCCCTCCATCATCCTCATTAGACCCAACTTAGCCTATGTCAACCCCTTCATCACCCCCATTAGACAAAACTTAGCCTATGTCAAACCCCTCCATCACCCCCCTTTGACAAAACTTAGCCTATGTCAACCCCTCCATCACCCTTATTAGACAAAACTTAGCCTATGTCAACCCCTCCATCACCCCCATTACACACAACTTAGCCTATGTCAACCCCTCTATCACCCCCCTTAGACAAAACTTAGCCTATGTCAACCAATTCATCACCCCATTAGACAAAAATTAGCCTATGTCAAACCCCTCCATCACCCCCCTTTGACAAAACTTAGCCTATGTCAACCCCTCCATCACCCTTATTAGACAAAACTTAGCCTATGTCAACCCCTTTCATCACCCCCATTAGACAAAACTTAGCCTATGTCAAACCCCTCCATCACCCCCCTTTGACAAAACTTAGCCTATGTCAACCCCTCCATCACCCTTATTAGACAAAACTTAGCCTATGTCCACCCCTCCATCACCCCCATTAGACAAAACTTAGCCTATGTCGACCCGTCCATCACCTCCATTTTTTGAGACAAAAGTAATCTATGTTCTTTCCCTGGATGCCCTCTATCTCCTTGCTAAATTTTGTCGAAATCCGTTTAGTGGTTTAGACGTGAAAAGGTAACAGACAGATAGACAGAGCTACTTTCGAATGTATAATATTAGTATTACGATTGTTTCCAGTGTAGCATTGCATAATTAGTTTTTAAAATTGAAACAAGCCCTGGCGCTGCAACATATGAAGCTAGTTATTAGAATATCAATAAAAGTATCTCCTTCATGTCGCGCTGGCGAGCACTGTTTGTTACTAGCACATCGTGTGAGCGGCGGCGGATATGACGGCGCGGGCGCATGCAGCCGGAGCAGACTTACAGGTACTATTGCACATACACTCGTGTGTGGTCTCATTATAAAATAGGTGGTCTATTGCATCGCACATAATGTAATGCCTACTATTTTTACATTCTATTGTGAAAGATTTCATAATTAATTCTAAGCAATATTTGCGGAATTCTGAAAATCATCAATCATCGATCGGAATTATAAGCAGGTAAGCCGTTTTCCGAATTAAAAAAATGTGCAATGTTAATCCGTTTTGATTTCAATCAATAATATCGGATGTTTTTTGTTATGATAATATTATAACTTTTTTATTTTACTGAGAAGCTGCCCAGTTGACCTACAGACTCAAAGTAACGCCTGGTTTTTACGATCATGGATACATATTGCTGGTTAGTTGCTCCTCCATACTGTTTACGTTCACACACTCCTGGACATTGCACGTATCTTACGACTGTAGCACACTTCACACCCGACTGCGAGAGGTGCAAACTGAACCGAACCTTGATCTGTGTCTGTTACAACTGTGGCACGAGATTCGCATGCTAATTCAATTGATTCTAATCTCTTAGCCGAGATGTATCAGGTGATAAGATCTCTAAAATTCAAGAATGTTTCCATTTTAGCATACATTGTAGTTTGGCCTTCAGCCTAACGAACGTCTTAATCAGACCTTAACAAAGATAGCCATTCTGATTAAGTTTGTAATTGTCACTTCTGTAACTACCGTGTTGTGACAATAGTCCGGTGTGGTGTGGATGGTGAGCAATTTCTTTTATTGGTCTTTCGATGTGGTGGTAATTTGATGACCACTTACGCTTGGTAGTTGAAACTATTGTGAGAAAAGAAGTCTAGAACTGGCTGACATGACATGAAGTGGCTGATTCCTTGGTTTGCAAAATTTGTGCGACGGTAATCGTTTTTATTCCATCTAGTGCTAAGCTACGCACATGTTAGATATGTTATTATTCAGGCGGGATCATCCATTGCCACTCACAATTGCTGGCAAACAAATGAACCGTGGCATATTGTAGCCCTTGTGGTGACGTCGTGCGTAGCAGTGGGCGGTCGATAGATTAATAGACAGCCACGTGGACAAAGTCGCGGTTAAACGCTAATCATTGAATTTCAGGCAGTAAGTCGAATGATTCGTTACGTAATCTCAGTTCGAAGTATATTATTTTACGACTATCTTGATTTGTGCTAATAGGCGTTCGTAAGATATTTGCATTAGGCCAGAATGAAATCAACCGTGAGAAGTTAATAATTCTGCTATTTGAAAGCGTTGGTGTTTTAACAGTTTTGCATAGATTTATATTATAAATTTTTGAAGTAGTACAAGATTTAAAAGGGTTTTAATGTTTCGCTAAAACAATTGAGTCGCATCAGGTATGAGGGTGCGAGTGTTTGGGCTTACGTCATTTATCTTTCGTCATTCGGTGTAACATAGGGAACTCGAATAATATAACGAGTGCTATATCGATCACTGAAACAACTATTAACTCAGATACAAGAGAGATTCGCTTCAGAGTACTTCAGGGTAATATCTTAGACCCGTTACATTCTACTTTCGCTTTTACCTCTATCTCTATCAACGATACAATTTTATTTATTTTTTATTATCCAGTAGTTGTTCATGACGTAGATGACATTGAAGTGTTGATATCTATGTAGGTAATATTACCATATACAAATCTAAAAAAGGTAGTAGGACTGATCCTAGAAACTACAGGCCTATCTCCTCGCTGCCAGTCCTGTCTAAAATATTTGAAAAGATTATAAAAAACGACTTTTAGCTCACTTGCGTGAAAATAGAGTGTTAAACCAAAGACAATTCGGTTATCAAAAAGGTGTTGGCACTTCCGATGCCATATATACTTTACTAGATGACGTAATAAGAAAAATAAATAATAAAATGAGAGTAGCCGGAATCTTTCTTGACCTAAGTTCAGCGTTTGACCCTATATACGAATTACTTCTTACAAAAATGGTGCATTATGGTATAAGAGGTAAGTCCTTGAAATTATTCTCTTCATATCTCAAAAACAGAAAAATGTTCGTAGAAATTAACAAAATACAAGATGGCTCCAAGACAGTTTATAAATCAGCAAAAGTAATGATGACTACGGGTGTCCCGCAAGGATCTATATTGGGATAATAATTTTTGCAGATGACACAAATGCCATAGTAGCAGCAAATCACATAGATAAATTAACAGAGACTGTAAATGCAGCATTACAAGCATTTCACGTGTGGTTCACTATGAACAAATTGTTAACCAACACTGCAAAGAACAAAATACTATTATTTAGAACGACAGCCCGTAATAAGGACGATTTAGAGGTTGTTTTGAATGATGACAAAATCGCCCTCATTAAGGAAGTTACAATCTTAGGTATACAAATAGACGAACAGCTAAATTGGAAAACGGAATTAAATTTTATAAATGCATCAGTATGTTCTGCATGTTATGCTTTAAGTGCACTTAGAACAGAAACTAGCATTGAGCAATTGAAGATGGTATATTACGCGTTGGTAGAATCAGAAATTAGATATCTTATAATGTTTTGGGGAAAAAGTTATAACAATAATACAAAAAGAGCTTTTGTGTTACAAAAACACGCAATTCGCACACTACTCCGTATCCCGCAAAGAGAGAGTTGCCGTGAACATTTTATAAATCTGAATATTCTTACAGTGCCGAGCATTTATATATTTACACTTCTAAGTAACATGGCCAAATATATTCATGAATATGAGACAGAAGAAGAACGACAGATTAGAGAGGGCACACGTAGACAAGACATTATACGTTACAGGGTACAGCCTAAATTGAATATTGTGAAGCACAGTCCCAGATATCAATCGGTGATATTATTTAATAAGTTGCTCCTGGATATAAAACGCGCTAACTACTCAAGCTCTTTCAAAAAGCAACTTAAAAGTTTCCTGTTGAATAAGTGTCTTTATGTTGTTGAAGATCTATAATGAAATCCCGATACATGTGGTATTTATGCATTGTTGTAATATTTAACGTGTTTTTTTTTTTCTTTATGTAATTTCGTCGTCTTTTTTGTAAAATTTTTTGTTCATGAATAAATGACTTATAACTCTGACCTGTGATCCTTCATTTTTACAGTCTTAGCTCTAACCTGATTAGACCACAACCTTGAATGTTTTGTGAGTGACGTTGCAATGTCCCATTGCTTGCGAAGTTTTTCGTTAAATGCCTTCGACCGTCTTTTTGTGTTTCAAATTATTTAAAAGAGGGGACTACATACTGGACCTAACATCAGGCCTAAGTCACTGTCGGACCCCATAGAAAAGAAAGTGAAGCGCGATGACACAAACTTGGTAATTTATTCCAAAATATGAAGCAATTATCTATTTTTTTTTTAATCTATTAGTTGGCCTAAAAATTAAAACACTATTAATATGTTGCTTGTAAAATAATCTGACAAAAATCAGAATGATTGCATATTATATTAGTATGATTTTTAATGGTTAAAATAAATTTATAGAGGTATTTTCGTGCTTTTTTCTATCGTATCAAATTAGTTGTATTATGTTTTCAACACACTATCTAACAAAACATCAAAAGTCATTTATTCAAACTAGGCCTCAGCCTAGTTTGAATAAATGACATTTGATGTTGAGCACTAGGAAGTGGTGAAGGGCGGGCGTAAGAGATTACATAAGACAGTCCCCAAAACGCCCGGCCTTCACCACTTCCTAGTGCTTTAGCTGAGGAGAAGAAGTGGCGCAACAAATTCCTCAGTAGCACAGCTGTCTGTTCAGTTAAATAAAAAAATATATATACCTAGCATATATCCTGAAGCATATCATAAATGTATGTATCTCTTTTTGTTTGCTGCAGTAGGTCATATACTTTTAAGCATTATAAAACTTGCGTTTGAAGGACATATAGCAGTGCAAAGACTAGTCGGAGGCAGACGTGTGTCGCTTTAAGAGCGAATGTTCTCAATGTACCGCCTTGTCAAAATTATAATTGAATAGTCAAACGAACTTGCCTGTAAGTGAAGTTCGACGGTCATTATACTCGTTGCTGTCTAAGATTTGGTGATTGCTGTTTTATTCCGTTGATCAGTGCTGATACTCATTAAAAATATTTTCGTATTAATCCAAATTGGACTGTGAAAGTTAACACATTAGGTTTGTTCCCGTACTTAATGAGAAGGAAAGTCCCAGAATAAAATGATACAGTCTGATTACAGTTTAAATATTTTTATTGAATAAATAACATTTTCCGTCGACGTAGACTAGAGGGTTCACCACCAACCGCCGCTGGAGTGACCGCCGGAGTATCCGCTGGAGTACCCGGAGTACCCGCTGGAGGATCCGCCGCCGTATCCGCTGCCAGAGATGGGCACGACTTGCTTGACTGTGATGACCTGCGGCACGGAGACCACCTTGCGCACGTTGACGACCTGCGGCACGGTGACCTCGCGCTGTACGTTCACCACCTTCTGGACGGCGACCACCTGCGTGGCGGGCGCGGACAAGCCGCCGGAGTAGCCGCCGGAGTAGCCGCCGGAGGAGCCGCCGGAGTAGCCACCGCTCCAGCCCGAGCCGAGCGAGCTGGCACCGCTCCAGCCGCTGCTGTAGCCGCGCTTCTCGCGCACCGCGGCGCCCGCCGCCAGCGCCACCAGCGCGCACAGGACGCTACCTGGAGCTTTCGCTTTAAAAAGTTTTATTATGGTACAGATTTGTTAACAACAAATGCTATAAAATAACTTTTTGTTCTATTAAGATACACTTTGGATCGACCAAGGAGTTTTCAATTAGATTTTTATCATTGTAAATGAGGACCGCGCTAGGACGCTTGCGCATCTCTATGATTTCAGAGCCTATATTGTAACTACTACCTGTTGCAGGAGGGTATATAGTGTATGAAACTGCACATAACTAGTATTAAAACACTCGTGTGATAGCATTAAAATCCTCGCCTACGTCTCGGTTTTTAAACACATACCCCTCATTATGCAACAGTTTCACAAAATACTATTTAAATACATGATTAACTCACGAAAGCTTTCATGTTGTTGTAGTGGTGGGTGGATGTTGTGTGCTGCGTGTGCCGCTCCCGACGTATATATATACACGCCGCGCGCGCTGCGCTTACGCAACGCGTCCTCGACAGACGCATCGCTCTGCAGAGAGCGACTCGTACTCGCCGCGGTTCAATGACACTTCCTTGTTGATGTCGAGTCATCAAAGAAAGGTATTGTACCATACGCTACACCCTTTCTAAGGTCAAGTTAAGTGTACGTCATGATCTCGAGAATATTAATGCAGTTTATCGGTAAATCCTCTCGAACCATCCTTCTTCTTGAACCATTCATTACAAAAGCAATGCTTTTCCGTATTGTAAATATTTTTATTTTGATAGATCTTATTGTGAGCTAATTATTAATGTCCGTGTCCAGAACAACGTCCCGTAATGTGTATCTAGGATATCAAAAACAGGCTCACATGTGCCAAACAGGCTAGGGGCGCCCAATAGACTAGGGGTGCCACACAGGCTACGGGTGCCACACAGTCTCATGCCACACAGGCTAACGCCACACAGGCTAGTGCCACACAGGCTGCAAGTGCCACACAGGCTGTTGCCACACAGGATAGTGCCACACAGGCTAGTGCCACACAGGCTAGTGCACACAGGCTCATGCCACACAGGCCGGTACCACACAGGCTAGTGCCACACAGGCTAGTGCACACAGGCTCATGCCACACAAGCCGGTACCACACAGGCTAGTGCCACACAGGCCGGTACCACACAGGCTAGTGCCACACAGGCTAGTGCCACACAGGCTAGTGCACACAGGCTCATGCCATACAGGCCGGTACCACACAGGCTAGTGCCACACAGGCTAGTGCACACAGGCTCATGCCACACAAGCCGGTACCACACAGGCTAGTGCCACACAGGCCGGTACCACACAGGCTAGTGCCACACAGGCTAGTGCACACAGGCTCATGCCACACAAGCCGGTACCACACAGGTTAGTGCCACACAGGCCGGTACCACACAGGCTAGTGCCACACAGGCTAGTGCACACAGGCTCATGCCACACAAGCCGGTACCACACAGGCTAGTGCCACACAGGCCGGTACCACACAGGCTAGTGCCACACAGGCTAGTGCCACACAGGCTAGTGCACACAGGCTCATGCCACACAGGCCGGTACCACACAGGCTAGTGCCACACAGGCTAGTGCACACAGGCTCATGCCACACAAGCCGGTACCACACAGGCTAGTGCCACACAGGCCGGTACCACACAGGCTAGTGCCACACAGGCTAGTGCCACACAGGCTAGTGCACACAGGCTCATGCCATACAGGCCGGTACCACACAGGCTAGTGCCACACAGGCTAGTGCACACAGGCTCATGCCACACAAGCCGGTACCACACAGGCTAGTGCCACACAGGCCGGTACCACACAGGCTAGTGCCACACAGGCTAGTGCACACAGGCTCATGCCACACAAGCCGGTACCACACAGGTTAGTGCCACACAGGCCGGTACCACACAGGCTAGTGCCACACAGGCTAGTGCACACAGGCTCATGCCACACAAGCCGGTACCACACAGGCTAGTGCCACACAGGCCGGTACCACACAGGCTAGTGCCACACAGGCTAGTGCCACACAGGCTAGTGCACACAGGCTCATGCCATACAGGCCGGTACCACACAGGCTAGTGCCACACAGGCTAGTGCCACACAGGCTACTGCACACAGGCTCATGCCACACAGGCTAGTGCCACACAGGCTAGTGCACACAGGCTCATGCCACACAGGCCGGTGCCACACAGGATAGTGCCACACAGGCCGGTGCCACACATGCTAGTGCACACAGGCCGGTGCCACACAGGCTAGTGCCACACAGGCTAGTGCCACACAGGCCGGTGCCACACAGGCTAGTGCCACACAGGCTAGTGCCACACTTTTTAGTCATTTGCATCAACCTCGGAAGTACACATGTCGTCGTTTCATTTTTTTTTTTCTTTTGTTATCATCACTGTCATCTCCACGTGGGCCGTTTGAGTTGCATCACTTGCATCCCACTTCTGATGACGGATGCTCGAGCAGCTGAGACACAACTGCACGCTACATGCCATAGAAAACAATTTATTATGTAGTCAAAACACTAGTTAGAAGAGTCTGTTTGGGAGTGCTTTAAGAAACTAAAAGACTTACGCCGTCCCCGACGAATAAAATGGTAATGTGCTAAGTTTTAACTTTATTGCATATTCGACATATAGAGGTCCGATTACACCTTGTCAATTTTTTCAAACATTTCGTACGGTTATCTCAGAAAATACGAGTTTTTATCTGTATTGTAATTAATTTAACAATATTATTTGTATGTATGCATAATAGACTTATGGCAACGAATAAAATTGTTAGAGACTATTACAATACTTTCGATACGTTGCATTTCCCGTAAGATGTTCTTACCATTATATTCGCGGGAAAAATATTCAACATAATTTGCGTAAAGCTTAATACAATTTTATTCCAGTAACAGACAATTTTATTTTAAAATCGTTAAGATGTTTAAGATATATTTGATTAAAAATTAAAGAAGGTAATATTGATTACTGTATCCTTTCAATAACATTTTTTTCTGTAATCGATTTAAAGATTTACGCTGTGATAATTTTAAATAAGTAAGACGCCTCGCTCTCCCCTTTTACATGCACTTGAATAACAGAGACAGTAAGTACGAGTACTGCGCCCCGCTCCCAACACGTGCCGCAAGATCCGCGTTGTTTGTTTACGTTAAGAGGATTGTGAAGTGCCGATACGCGGCGCGATTTTTGGAGGCAATTACCTACATTTCATACAATTATTTACATAAATATTGTTTCGGGCGATAACGTTTTTACTCCCCTAAACCTTTACGAAATGAGACAACTTTGATCTCATTACATTTAGTATACTGTAATCTAGGTCTGTACGTTTTTTGTTTTTAGTAATTCAATTTAATTTAATTTAAAAAAATAAAAATGCTCGAAGATGTTTTTATGTCAAAAATATAGATATTTAGATGCAAATAACTTATATTGTATACAATATTTCTTTATAATAAAAACGTACGGACCTAGTTTTTCATTATACCTACAACATTTCCAAAAATTATGAAAATTAGATTATGTTTACGGTAAGAAAAACGTTATCTCTTTTTGTATGAAAATTTACAGCTTCACAATCCTCTTAATCAGTCGTGTTCAAGTAGGATCCTGTCATAGACAATAGCTGTTGATTTTATTCATTGTCTTTTTATTTTCGAGTGGCTATATTGATTTTATATTAATGAGAATTGGTTACAAAGGTGTTCTTAAGTTTAATAATTTTGAAAAATGGAAAAAAGAACAGTTGAAAAACCCTCGCGCGAGGCGAATGCTGGATTTATTTCATCTTGATAATATTAAAGGTAAGATTAATAGCTACCTAAGTTTATACCTCTATTACCCATGTTATTTAAAAAAAATATAATTATAATTTCAATGAATTATAGAAGCCTTGGTAGGACAGTCATTCACACAGAGTAGCTACTAGTGTTGTTTATTTTATTTTTTTATTTCAGGAAATAATTTAACCGGAGATCAGACTTCAGTTAGTCACTCTGCTAAAACAAGACAACGAGGTGTTATCTAAACTGATGAAGATAAAACACAGTCATGCGACCTAACAGGTAAATTGATTTTTCATTTTTGTTTCTGCACTACACTGAGGAAATAATGGCAGCATTATTTCATCCGTTCTGCCTTACAAACCAAAACATGTTATGAAATTTTAATAACAACGTAAACTAACTGAGCTCTAAAGATAACTGGTCACTAAACCCTCCTTGGTCTAGTGGTAAGAGTGCTAGCTTCTCGATCTGGAGGTCGCGGGTTCGATTCACGCGGGGAACAGCAACTGTAGGTGTTGTTTCTAGTTGTGCTAGGACATAGCAGGCTGATCACCTGACTGTCCGACAAGAAAGATGATCTGTGCTATCGAAGAAGCACGTAAAATAGTCGGTCCTGCGTCTGATCTCTCGCCGGTTATGCCGGTCTACATTCCCATCTTATTATGGGAGTGTTGGAATAGTGAGTAAATACATTTCTGTATTGCACGTATACTCGGGCACTCTCCAGCGCAGTTAGCTGGTTTCGATGAGATCGGGCGCCGTGTCCGAATATCGGTTGGGATACCAATTATTATTACTAAACCCTCAGGCCCTCAGTGCGTGAGTTCTTAACTCACACTTGGCGAATTGACACACCTACCTATTTTATGTTTCAGAAAATCATTCATTTGAATATCCAACTTCTTTGGTCAAAGCAGGACATGTAAATATTGATCAAGAACTGGTTACACCATGCGTAATCAAAAAATATACGAAAAAGAAACAGTCTTACGACTTAAGAGGTAAATAATTTTGTCATCCAATATATAAAAACCGGCCAAGTGCGTATCGGACCACGCACAATGAAGACTTCCGTAGTAAGGATGGATAATAATTTATCTCAAGAACAAACTTAACTTTGTAGTTGAAAAATGTTCTCCCATACATCGATATACGTCATGGTCAATTCTCCAACTGAAAATGTATTGCGTTGAATTAGAAACTTGATTGGTTTAAGAGCTCTAAGGGATCGTAGACTTACGTATTTGATATTAATTTCAACTTGATACCTCCACGCATTCCTGAGAAAAAGTGTTTTGACGGACTGACAGACGGACGGACGGGTGGACAACGGGTTCCGTTTTTTTTTTTCTTTTGAGGTACGGAACCCTAAGAGTAATGTTTGTTTGTTTGTTGGTTGCTGATTGAGCACTCGGGAAGGCTTCTGATAGAAAAAGGCATTGTGACGCATGTATAAACTGTAATTATTCTAAACCTTCAAAATTCACCCAAATCAGTTCATCCATTTAGTGTGATTCACAAACATTGATTTTATTAGATAAGTACCTACCTGAGTAATTCTTATTATAAGTACTTATTTACTGTTGCAGATTTGAAGAAAACAATATTACGATGAACGTGATAAAGACAACGAAGATTACTCTACAGATGCCTCTTCTGAGTATTTACCAAGCCCTAACCGTGAAATCCAAACACCAAGCTCCACTTCAAGATTTGGAGGAGACTCTGTTTGTATAGAAAAGCTAATTGAAACCAACAATAAGCTTTGGAGTCCATCAGTAATTTCTAACATATCCTTCGTTTTAGATAATCTTAGACGATATAGACTTTATTGCTTCTCCTGCTGCTATTTACAAAAATGGTTGTGTCGGGGCCCCTAAAGTGATATTGGAACAATACATAGACAAGAATAGCAATTTGCTTTATGCTAAAGGACTTTCTCTTACACCATCATGCCAAGAACATCAAGTGGAAGAGAATTCGGGCAACGAGACTTTAAAATCAAACGATGGAGATAAAACTTTGGACCCAAATGAAACATTAATTGAGAACAGTCTAAGTATAGATATTGCAACAAAAAATATGCATGTTATACAAAGCTCTATACCATGCGCAGAAATTGATGAAACAGTCATTAATTGTGAATTAAGTAATTGTCAAGACATTGAACTGTTACAAGAAGTCGCGCAGATTAACGACACCTATATGGTTCAATCAAATGAATTGTCTTCTTCTGATCAGGAAAATTTACAAACAGAGAATGTGCGAAATAATCAACAATTTGAACCTTCTGTAACACAAAATAAAAGTAGAAAACGAACTCGTAACATGGATGAATGGAAAGATAAAAAAAAAAACAAAGCTATGAAAAACTCTGGAAAATCTTACGAAGGGGTTCGTACTAAAAAAAACTTTTGATGCCAAGAAAATTGAACCAGCATGTACGTGTAACAAAAACTGTGTGCAGAAAAGTTTACCATGGAACAAAGGGAAAGTATATTTCAGACCTTTTATAAACTCGGGAATCGTGAACATCAATGGCAATACATTGCTCGACACACTGATGTACAACCTATAAAGCGAGTAACTTTACATAGAAAAAACAATAGAACACAAACCATAAAATATTTATTTTCTTTAAATGGCTTAATTTAACGTTTGCAAAGCATACTTTTTAAATACTATAAGAGTGTCCGAACAAACTGTCTACACAGCATTGGAAAAAATAAAAAGAAACGAAAGTTTAATCGACTAAAGTCATAAAAACAGGCCCCATAAAATGAGTGATTCTACGAAAGAAAGTGTGATTACGCATATTAAAATATTTCCTACTGTAGAATCCCACTATGTCAGGAAAGATACAAAGCGACTCTATTTGTCAGAGCACCTAAATATTTCTAAAATGTACCGATTGTATGAACTTTGGTTCCCCAATCAACATTATTCTGCAGAACACAAGGCTACAACGTCGCTTTGTAGCCTTATGAATACACTTTTAACACAGAGTTTAATTACTCGTTTGTCAAACCAAAGAAAGATTTATGCGGAATCTGCTCCCAATATGATCAAGCTAATGACATAACCAAAATTAGTCTAGAAACTAAGTATAGGGAACATTTGATGAGAAAGAATAAAGTACGTCAGTTGAAAGAAGAAGAAAAAGCTGCAGTGGACGAAAGAAGTACCACAGTTGCCATTTTTGATCTAGAAAAGGTCCTCAGTATCCCTCAGTCTGAAGTAGGGATGTTTCACTACAAGAGAAAATACCCCGTATATAATTTTACTGTCTATGACTCACTGGCATTTGTAAAAAAAAAAAATTGACAAAAGAGGATCAATTGAAATAGGCAGTTGTCTAATGAAGTTCATCGAGCAAGAAGGACTCCAAGGTATCAAAAATGTATCTTTTTATTCCGATGGCTGCGCTGGTCAGAATAAAAACAGGTACATTTTTGCATTATACATTTACGCTTTAAGAGCTTATGACCTACAAAGTATAACCCACCGGTTTTTTGAGACTGGCCACGGCCAGAACGAAGGTGATAGCATGCATTCATGCATAGAAAGGGCCATGAAAAATAAAGTGTTATATAGTCCTGAGCAAGTTTACAGTATCATCATGAATGCAAAAGTGACCGGAAAGAAATATAAGGTCCATGAGATGAAGCAGCGTGATTTTTATGATATAAAAAGCCTGATTTGTGGAAATAACTGGCTAAAAGACACTCAAGGAAACAAAATTAAATGGGCAAAAATAATGGAAGTGAAGGTGTCCTATTTAAAACCTAATATTCTTCAATTCAAGTATAACTTCGAAGAAGAGTGTGAGAGTGAACTAGACATGGAGTTGCAAATAACTAGACCAAGGCGAGGGCGAAGACCAACAGCCTCAATTGCAACAGAAGCTGAATCAGTCTGTTTGCATTTGAAGCAAGCTTATAATCAGCAAATACCCTTAAGTAAAGCGCTACATGCAGATTTAATAAGTTTGTGTACCAGCGACACAATCCCACAGCACTACCATGCGTTTTATGACTCCCTCACGAGCTGTGAGGCAAACCCGAGTGAACTTTCAGACTCTGAAGTCTCTGAACATGTAGACGACGAGGAGTAGAGCTACCCAGGGTAACTAAGGGGTAAGGGTAAGGGTGCTTCTTAATAATAAAGAATTAAGTATTTAATTTACGAGTGAGTTGATAGTTCCCAATTTGTTGATTTTTACAAACAGTTGTTATTAATTATGTATAAATAAAAAAATATTACACAGATTCCTTTTATTTCTTCGCACATTACCTTGCACACATACAAAATATTTATTCAGTATTTAATACTTGCCTCCAGTTAGTATAATATTATACATTTCCCATGGAATACACACGTAAGTTGCTATTACTGTAATTAATTGTTTGTCAGCGAATAAAATGGTAATAGTACATTACGATATGGCATCCTATCAAAATTTATCAAACAATAACATAGGAATCCATTATTACGGTAATGTATTACATGAGATTTTACGCGAATAATATCGTAATGTTGCTTTACACTTTAAGTTTATGCCTTTAATTCATGGTAAATTTAATTTAATTAATAACTACATTTCTAAGAAAGTTTCATTATTTAATATAGTATACAATTATTTTATTAAAAATCATCTTTCTTTTGGTATTTGAACAATCCCGCTATGTATGTTAGTTATTGAGATATTCACGAAAAACTGTTTTTTATTTTTCCTGTAAAATTTAGTTGTTACGATTACCATTTTATTCGTCGGGGACGGCGTTGTTACGGTAATTATATTTTTAATTGATTTAGAATAATAAGAATACATAGCAGACTATAACATAAGTTATTTTGTTCTATTTCAACCATATACTGTAGCATAATAGACTTAGTCGACTAACTAGAAAATAATCTTTGGGGATCTGTGGGATTTACCAATTAGTCATGACATTACTAATTTCACCTCCCTATAGAACTTGCTAGAAACACAAAGTCTATAAATAGACTAGACGAGAGGAACCTTTATTATACGATAGTCACTGAAGCATATTATATAGTTCCCCGAAATTGGGTGAGTACTCATAGTGTCCTTAGGAGAATCTGTATATTATTATAACTCTGTTTTTATCTTGTGTTCATTCTACATTATTATTCTTATCTTGTAAACCACTGTGATGCTAGTTTCCTCTCCACTGACCCTTTTCCTTGTCGCGGGGCTGCGGACCTCGTCTGGTTAGGCAACTACGACATCACAGAGGCTTACCGGATCTTCCTCTGAGCCCGTGAGCTCACCTCTGAGCTTACGGACGCACCCTTGCTTGTTTCCAGGGATCACTGCTTCGGGTAGATCACAGCTCAGGCTAGACCGCAGCTATGGCTAGACTACCGCCTTAACCCACTACACCGACTAGCTACCGTCCTGGACCCACATCTCCACCTACTTACTCGCCCACTACTCCGGCAGCCTACACGCCAGACGCGGTCCTCTACCCGGCGACTATATCGTCGTCGAATTCCACGTCAGCAGTTTCGTCGCCAGCGCATCCGTTGTTTGCTGAGCTTGCAGAGCGCCTCGCCAGCGCGCCCCGCAGCTCCGCGCTCGTCACCGCGGCTCCTCCACGCAGCGCCGCCCGAGCCCCTCGCCCCAACCCGCAGCCAGTACTTGAAGCCCCGCCGAAACCTCTGCAAAGGGATTTCGTTAGCGTCACTGCGAGTGCTCCTGGCGCTCCTAGTATCAAGCCCGTGCCAGAAAAGGCGCTGAATAGGGCTAATAAAGATGATGGTTGTGTGACGGTGCAAAGGAGGAAGCGCCGATCGCGACCAAACAAGAACCGCTGCGGCAAAGCTCCTACAGTGCCCGAAATGAGCCTGCGTGCCGCAAAGCCGAATACACCGGTGTACATCTCCCGCCTGCACTACACCACTAAGGCGGAAGACATCGTAGAGTACGTGCGACAAAAGACGAGGTACACGCCGAGGGTGCAGTTACTGGACTCACGCCGGAACGTCAACTTCAAGGCGTTCGTCGTGCGTGTACCGAACTGTTATCTGCCCCTCGTCATGGAAGAAGACTTTTGGCCCCAGGACGTGGTGTTCCGTCGCTTCCGCGGACAAGTTCCACAGGACAGCACAAAGTCAAGCTAGTGCAAAGTGAAGTGCTACTAACATAGTCTTAAGCCTTATTTATTAACACAAGATTTTGTTTATAAAAATATGTACGAGTATGTTTAGGTTAAGGTATTTTTCTATGGGCCTATGTCGCCTGAAATAAATGGTATTATTATTAACTTTATTCAATTTTTTTACATATAAGTTATATTTTTAAATATTAGAATTAAAAAAAAAAACATTTAAAAATATAAAAAATAGAAATCCACCGGCATGGGGAACAGGGTCCAAGCTACCGGTGGTTAGGGCCCCAGAGACAGGAACCTCCTCACAATACGCGCCGTATCAAGGAGGACTGCCTTCTGAATCTGTATTATTATTATTATTAGTCTCATTGCTCTACCCTTGAATCCACTACGTCACAATACAAAAATATTGTATATAACGATTCAAAGGCGAGATTTTGGTTAATTCAAAGGAAAACTAAAAAAGACCATAACTCAATTACCGTTACACTTACGACATGGGGGTCTTTGGGTGAAACCTAGTCTAGAAACAAAATGATACCACAAGTTGTATAAAAACATATTTTTATTAAACGAACTATAAACATATCACATTTTTCACTGTTGTTGACTAGAGGGTTCACCACCAACCGCCGCTGGAGTGACCGCCGGAGTATCCGCTGGAGTACCCGGAGTACCCGCCGGAGGATCCACCGCCGTATCCGCTGCCAGAGATGGGCACGACTTGCTTGACTGTGATGACCTGCGGCACGGAGACCACCTTGCGCACGTTGACGACCTGCGGCACGGTGACCTCGCGCTGTACGTTCACCACCTTCTGGACGGCGACCACCTGCGTGGCGGGCGCGGACAAGCCGCCGGAGTAGCCGCCGGAGGAGCCGCCGGAGTAGCCACCGCTCCAGCCCGAGCCGAGCGAGCTGGCACCGCTCCAGCCGCTGCTGTAGCCGCGCTTCTCGCGCACCGCGGCGCCCGCCGCCAGCGCCACCAGCGCGCACAGGACGATCTGGAATTACACACATACATTAGTACACCATGTCAGGTAGAGGTGAGAAGAAGCTAAAGATTCTGGTACGTTCACAACTCTCAGCTAACTATACAACTATTCCGAAACACTGCGAGTGCTGCAAGAGGAGCTCTTCCACTGAACTTTGCATCATTAGTAATTTAGGATATTATTTTAAAATACATGATTAACTCACGAAAGCTTTCATGTTGTTGTAGTGGTGGGTGGATGTTGTGTGCTGCGTGTGCCGCTCCCGACGTATATATATACACGCCGCGCGCGCTGCGCTTACGCAACGCGTCCTCGACAGACGCGTCACGCAAGAGGGATAATGCAGAGCATCTCGTACGCGCTGCGGTTCATTGACATGTCGGTCGGGCGCATTGATGCTGATGCTCATTCAGTCCAAACAAACATGTCCCGGGATAGATACCCATTTGTAAGAGATCATTTTCTTATGCATTGTTTTGTCTTTGTAGAATTTTATTATTTCATCGTCTAATTACTATTAACGATCGTAAGCTAATTTAACAACATCTTTAGGATGCTGTTGCGGTTGCCTCCCTATTGCAGTGCGTCGCTAATGTTTGCAGAAGTTCGAACGGATGGCTATCAAGCTATTATTCGAAAAAGGTTGTATCTTTAGTAAGACGAGTGAGAGACAGTAGCAATGGCATCCTCAAGATGATAGCTTCCCGCACTGACTGTCCGATCCAACATAAGTGGATGTGTGTATCCATCGGACAATGTTGACATAATTTAATTTTGTTTTAGTGTAATTTTTGTATGTACGATTTGATGTAATTAATTGATTGACTTATTAATATGTAAAATTGACATTGAATATTTAATTTAATCTTTATAAGTACTATATATCTTCATTTCTATTGTATTTGTTATTAATTGAATTATTTTGTTTTGTTAATTTTTATATGTGTAGCTGACTATTTCATTACTATATGCTTTATGGATTGATTCTGAATTAAACGTTTTATTATTATTATTATTTATTTATAAGCTCCATAATTGTCAAATATTAGTGTTCAAACTAATCATAGTATAACTGCTAGAACGGTGAATTATGAAAGGGCCTCTACATGAGCAGCTATTATTGTTTCTAATTCTAACCGAGAGAGGAATGCTGCTGCGCATCGTCATCCCTTAAAAGGGAGTGAATAGGTTAGTTAGTGTTATGTCAAAGACGTTACGTCACTGTTAGTAAAGCTTGCTTCTCGAATATGAAACACAAGTGTGAGTACAGAGTGTGCGAACAAAAGGTTTCCCATTTCGGCTCGTTGCTTTTTTTTTCAGAATCATATGTAAATCTATGAACTTCTAACTTCATTCTAGTTGAATTTGACGAATCAAATAGTTACGATTCGCTCAGAAAAATCGTGTCCTTTCAGTTTTCGAACAAAAAGGAACTCTTTTAATTACATTTTAGTGATAACTGAAAAAAAAGCAATGGTAGAAATGTTACCTTTTGTTCGAACACTCCTCACTTATGAGTCACGATCACGGAGCAGTGGCATGGACGGAGATCGTCCAACCGTTCTCATTCAATATTTTTATAAAATACTAGCTTTTGCCCGAGGCTTCACCCGTGTCGATGTCGGATATCATCCCACGGAAATGTACATACTACCAGAATAAACGTATCCTATGTCCTAAACCATGTCATGGCCTTCATTCAAATCCAAAAGGTAACAGATAATAAACTGAAAGCCAGATAATAAATTGTAATCACTGTTGAGCCAGTGCTCCGTGGTTGAGCCAGTGGTGAAATAAACACGTTATATCAAGATACTGACTATGACAAGATATGGACAATCCCTTAAATCTTTTGAAAATAAAAACTAATATTCTATAGGTATCACATGTCAATTTTAAAATTATCCCCTATTTTACCTTCTTGGGGATAAAACAACAAGACTAGTAATTCTTTATTTCTTACCAAAACCTTTTTGAATGTTCATTTCCCTAAATTAGGAAATACTGGTTTTCCTAAACAAACATTCGACGTTCAACTCCACCCCTCCATCACCCCTATTAGACAAAACTTAGCCTATGTCAACCTTTCCATCATCCCCATTAGACAAACCTTAGTCTATGTCCTTTCCTAGAATATTTGAATGTTCATATGCCTAATTTAAGAAATGCTGGGTTTGCCATACAAACTTTTACCCCCTATATGGTATCACCCCCTATAGGCTATTTTTGGGACAAAAGTAGTCTATGTCCTTTCCCAGGATGCCTTCTCTTTCCGTGCTAAATTTTGTCAAAATCCGTTTAGTGGTTTAGACGTGAAAAGGTAGACAGATAGACAGACATAGATATTCGAATTTATAATATTAGTATTACGATTGTTTCCAGTGTAGCATTGCATAATTAGTTTTTAACATTGAAACAAGCTCCGGCGCTGCAACATATGAAGCTGGTTATTAGAATATCAATAAATGTATCTCCTTCGTGTCGCGCTGGCGAGCACTGTTGTTACTAGTACATCGTGTGAGCGGCAGCGGATATGGCGGCGCGGGCGCATGCAGCCGGTTGATCAATAGGAGCAGACTTACAGGTACTATTGCACATGCACTCGTGTGTGGTCTCATTTTCAAATAGGTGGTCTATTGCATCGCACATAATGTAACGCCGACTATTTTTACATTCTAATGTGAAATATTTTATAATAAAATTAATTCTAAGCAATATTTGCGGAATTCGGAAAATTCGTTCGGAATTGTAAGCGGGTAAGCCGTTTTCCAAATTCAAAAAATGTGCAATGTTTGTTTGTTTTTGTTATGATAATATTATAACTTTTTTATTTTACTGAGAAGCTGCCCAGTTGACCTACAGACTCAAAGTAACGCCTGGTTTTTACGATCATGGATACATATTGCTGGTTTGTTGCTCCTCCATACTGTCTACGTTCACACACTCCTGGACATTGCACGTATCTTACGACTGTAGCACACTTCACACCCGACTGCGAGAGTTGCAAACTGAACCGAACCTTGATCTGTGTCTGTGTGTGGCAAGAGGTTCGCATGCTAATTCTATTGATTCTAATCTCTTAGCCTAGATGTATCAGGAGATAAGATCTCTAAAATTCAAGAATGTTTCCATTTTAACATACATTGTAGTTTGGCCTTCAGCCTAATGAACGTCTTAATCAGACCTTAACAAAGATAGCCATTCTGATTAAGTTTGTAATTGTCACTTCTGTAACTACCGTGTTGTGACAAAAGTCCGGTGTTATGTGGATGGTCAGCAATTTCTTTTATTGGTCTTTCGATGTAGTGGCACAGATATTATAATACTACGTACAGATACCCAATCCCATACAAAGAAATGACACCTCCCTAAGTCTGGCTATTGAGCTGGCTATTTTTTTTTTCCTTCATTTTTTAACAGATGGCTGCATCAGCGACTCACTAATTACCAGATACTGTAGTTTTACAACACCATCTAGGATTCAGCCTAGATACTAGGTCTTATCGATGCTAGGTGGCATCGATACTACTTAGATGGCTATATCGAGATAACTATAGATTCTCCATCTCACATCGAGTATGACGTCGTAATCGTAGGTACCGTGCGCTCAAGGACAAGTACCTAGTACAACAAAAATTATCTTGAGTTGGCGTAATTGTTTCATTAGTGTGATTGAGCTAGCCATTTTTTAGCTTTAGTAGAAGACGACGTGTTTGCGAAGCCAAATAATTATGTGAAATTTTCATGCCATGCGGCACATAGACTACATACATAATAATTCGTGCAGCTGTAAATGCGTTTTTTCCTAAACGCGCTTAATTTTATTATCTGCTTTTGTCCGCGGTAACTTACCTACTAAAATCTAAGTGGTCGCTATGCGAATGTTACCATAGGTCATGTTTCATGTAATTAATGTTCATGTTTTTAAACTATATTATCTACTCAAAACTATAAAATTGCTTGTAATCTAACCGGTAATAATGTTACTGCGGCAAGGAAATGAAATTAAATAGGTAAATAGGTACTATGAGAAAGAATAAAGAAGAAACAATACAAGTAGGTACAAGCTATGGTATGAAGTACCTACCTACATAAATAAAATAAAAACGAACGGAATATTTTTATACACATATTTTTATACTTCAATCAAGTACCTACAACATAACAATACTGCACTGATAGAACATTACAAAGTGATCAGTAGATAATAACAGGTAGGTAATAAAAACATGACGTGTGTCCCCAGCAAATATCACACCGTAGAAATATTATACAGTAATGTGACTCGGCTCCTGTTCTCGAAATAATTACCTACAGCCGCGCGGTACGTAAACACGCGATAGGGCTGCCCGCCTACAGTATTTTAATTTTATTCTACCTACCACCATCACCTGCTTGAGTTTTAGTTTTGTGATTGTAAATATTATATTTTTTATTTAAAAAAATAAAGTGCTATCCTTACAAACTTCAACACCTACCAACTTAGCCAAAATGTAAGGAACAGCTGACGAGTAATTATAATATCTTTTTTCATCTCAGCTTATTAACGTCCTCATTACCTACAGTACGGAGCAACTCGAAATAACAATTCTTTTCGTCACCCATCCGACGTCGAAATGCTCTACATAAAATCAATCATCTCATCGCATGTGCGCTACCTACAGCAATCAAATTCTCTAACTACCTACTACAAAATCTTATTTATAAAAGTAAATTATAATGTAAATCTTACTATGTCGTTACATACCATTTATTACTCTCATAATCATTTCGTAACGATATTTCATCTAACTCCTTAAGTAGCTAAGTACATATTATAAGTAAGTAGATAGCCTAGCTTAGGAAACTATCTACTAGTTTTTTTAACGCGAGCTTAGGTGGGTCACTCGTGTGTCACTTTTTTCACCCTATCCACTTATTTATTTATTAATCTTGATTCTAGGTATTTAACTCGGTGGAAAAAGCGAAATACCTCGTTCCGACCGTTTGTATGAAGATAAAATACTGTATGATATTTCTACTGTGGCTAAAACTAACAAAAAATGTAAGAAAGAACTACGTTGGGGAATCCCCAGACCTTGTTATCGTCGGGGTAAAACAAAGAATACGTGACACATACAGCTATTTTCAAGTTTAGTGCCTATCAAATTATACACTCCCAGAGACGTGCTTTATGTACATAAGAAATAAAAACTTTATTCACATTTTTGACATAGAAACATGTCTGTGACAGTTGTCTGTTTTGAATTGGAACACTACGAAATGTCATATAGTCAGAAGACCACAAAAGGTATTAGTGTTCTGTGATTCCTACGGTCGCGACAGCTCATTGGAAGACATGTCCGACTAGTTATTATAAGGAGATACACTTATGTACTTATTAATAAAACAAAATGGGAATTGGTTCATTATTTTCATTATGTAGGCAATGATCATGTAGGTAAAAACTAGTACATATCGGAAAGTCTGTTTTTGTTTGATTGACACTTCGGTTTAATTAGACTATGAGTTCTTTATGCCCCGAAGATAGCGAGGTCTGGGAATCCCTTTTGCACGAGCGGGCTTGTTTCGTCAAAGTTGAATTTGTTGTTCATACAAAATTAAGACTTAATACAACTGACGAAGAGATGTTATTATTGTACCTACATTGTTTCCGCATATTGTGAGACACAATGGCAACGACGGATAGCTGCGTGGGCACATTCACTTGTGTTTAGGGTTCCGTATCTCAAAAGGAAAAAAAAAACGGAACCCTTATAGGCTCACTCGTGTGTCTATCACAGCCGATTTGCTCCGAATCCAATGGGACGATTAAATTGTATACACGTATGAATTTTTGTGACCCAAACATGGAAGTGTATCGTAAATAAATGAATTTTGAATATGGGGTTCAATTTTGGGGCAAATAAGAAAATTATTAAAAAAAAGTTTTGCAAACTGTACCGTGTGACATATCAAATTAAAGGGCTTACTGCTTACTGCTGTGGCTTACTGTGAAGGTCTCAAATATATATATTTTATAATTTTAAAATAAATTGTTTTAAAGTTATTTAAGAAAATAGACGAAAATTGACCATTCCCCTTATCTCCGATTAGAGCATATTTTGAAATAAAAAATACTGAAAGTAGTTATATTAAAGTAGTTATATTACCTACCTATATATTACAGGAAAACTTATAAGAAGTATATGGTCTTAAAATATCATGATACGTCTCTCAATATTGTGCGTACAAACTTACATTTGCACTTGGAATGTCTCCCATATATTCCAAAAGTCGGAATGTCTCCCATACATTCCAAAAGTCGGAATGTATGGGGGAACATATTTTTCAACCTTGGGATAAATTCATCCAAACAATGGAACCCTTCACTGTGCGAGGTCCGACACGCACTTGGCCGGTTTTTTCTACTCCGTGGTGGTAAAAGTGATGACAAGTTTAATAAAACACCATCTATTCCAAATAGCTCTAAAACAAAATGCTTGACAGAAGGCTACTTTGAACTGTTTATAACATACTATTTGGTTCGGATTGAAGTAAAAGGCTTAATTTATCGTTTTTGTTGAAAATACGTGAAATATGAGTGTAAATAGATAAATCAACATTAAACAAGGAAGTTTTGATTTTTACTAATCTTACTTCAGTCAAAATCTGTCGTTTAACGCCTTTTAGTGATTGTTAATTTCATAATTGTTACCTATGCTGCCATCTATGAGTTTTTTTTCAGGACTAATTATAATTTGTTCTAGTTGAGACCCCATGGTAGTGGTAATTTGCGCAAACGTAGGTAGACTTAGTTCTCTAGTAAAAGTTATCCGATGACCACTTACACGTGGTAGTTGAAACTATTGTGAGAAAAGAAGTTTAGAACTGGCTGACATGACATGAAGTAGCTGATTCCTTGGTTTGCAAAACTTGTGCGACGATAGTCGTCTTTATTCTATCTAGTGCTAAGCTACGCATGTGTTAGATATGTTATTACTCAGGCGGGATCGTCCATTGCCACTCATAATTGCTGGCAAACAAATGAACCGTCGCATATGTAAGCCCTTGTCGTGACGTCCTGCGTAGCAGTGGGCGGTCGATAGATTAATAGACGTCCACGTTAAACGATTTGAACGTAATCTCAGTTCGAAGTATATTATTTTACAACTATCTTGATTTGTGCTAATAGGCGTTCGTAAGATATTGGCATTAGGCCAGATTGAAAAGAATTTTATAAAAATAAATCAACCGTGAGAAGGTGTTTGTAATTCTGCTATTCGAAAGCAAACGTAAAACATCAACGTTTTAGCACTTTTGCATAGATTTGCACATATATTATAAGTTTTTGAAGTAGTATAAGATTTTAAAGTGTTTTAATGTTTCGGTAAAACAATTGAGTCGCATCAGGTATGAGGGTGCGAGTGTTCGGGCTTACGTTATTTTATCTTTCGTCATTCGGTGTAACATAGGGAACTCGAATAATATAACGAGTCCTATATCGATCACTGAAACAACTATTAACTCGGACACAAGAGAGGTTCTCTTCACAGTCACTCAGGGTAGTGTCTTAGGCCCGTTACATTCTACTTCCGTTCTTACCTCTATATCTATCAACAATCACAATTTTATTTATTTATTATCCAGTAGTTGTTCATGACGTAGATGATATTGAAGTGTTGATATCTATGTAGGTAATATTACCATATACAAATCTAGATAAAGTCTGCATTAGCCACATCGATGACAGTAATGGAGGTAGGCACGATTATATTAGGGATGCTACACACTGTTCGGGTCTGAATCAAACGTATTTAGGTAGATATACCTATGTTTGGGGAAAAAGCCGCTTGGCTTAGCTCTAATTTTGCCGAGACGACCAGAACAAACCGAAACTGAGCCGTGCGCCTGCTCACGCACGCTTCATCGCTTGACCTCTCACAATATCGCCGCAGTATAGCGGCCGCAATGGTCGCCGGCTGCGGTATAATGCGCGCGAGTTGAAGTTCATGCGCACGACCTCGCCGGGCCAGCGAGTGGGCGGGGCAGGTGGAAGTATCTGTATGCGCTTTTACTACGGCGACGATAACCGACTTTTAATGATTTTAAACTGAAAATTATGTCTAACCGAAAGTGCTAATGATTTGAAAAAAATATATGTTAAATGAGAGCATTTTTTTAACAAGAATATTTTAGATTATGTTTATATTACATAGTGTAATTAAATTGTAAATGTATGTTTGTCGCGGATAAAAAACTGAGAATTACGCAAAAACTATCAAGCTATAAAACTACCATTTTAAAGATAATTTATACGTGTTTTAATAAAATATATTTTGTTTTATGTGTAATAATTTAATAATGTGTATAATTTGGGACAGTGCTCCTTGATGGGCGAGTCCTATCACTGGCTGGACGTACGACGCGTTGCTTGAGGTCAGCACAGAACACTCAAGGCCATTGGCATTTATCTGCCTGTCTATCTTCTTTTCAGTTTGTAGATACTCTAACTCAATCAGTTTAAATAGCCTGTAGTTTATCAATTTAACAAATAAGTAGTGGCTGATAATATACCTGAAAAAATTCCGGTAAAACATCCTAACTTTTTTTAATATTATAAATGAGAAAGTAAGTTTGTTTGTTACCTTTTCACGGTTAAACCACTGAACCGTGCGATGTAAAAATGAAGAAACGAAATCTCACATACATAGAGAGGTGTCTATTCTTTGTAGAGATAGAAGTGGTCATGCTGAGCCCGCTGGTATACAAAGCAAACTCGACTTAATTACATCCTAGTGAATATGTATATATATATATATATATGTTAAATGTATATTAAAATAATACCAAAAGGTAACAGTCTTAATATAATAATAATAATATATTATGTGTCTGTGTGTGTGTGTGTTATATACATAACTAACCCTGTGTTTATTGCCGCGCGCAGTCGCGTAAACAGGAGTGGAATGAATCATACGGCATCGAACAGTTGAAGGTGAAAAACATATATTTAGTATTTCTAACATATTCATTTTTGTAATACTGAAAGACTTATACCTTTAAAAGTACTTTAAGTAGGTAAAAATACAGCGTTTTTACATTAGGTTTAGACTAGTAGTTGGTAGCTCCTTTTCAGGGTTCCGTAGTCAACTAGGAACCCTTATAGTTTCGCCATGTCTGTCTGTCCGTCCGTCTGTCCGTCCTCGCTTAATCTCTGTGACCGTTAGCACTAGAAAGCTGAAATTTGGTACCAATATGTATATCAATCACGCCGACAAAGTGGTAAAATAAAAATTGGATAAATGATAAATGATTTTTATTTCTGTAAGTAGGTTTGTACAAACACTTTTACAAGTCAATATTTTTTTTTTTTAAACTAGATGAGGTCGGCGTTTCCTATCTGACTACTCTGAGAAGAAAGGCCGAAACAAACTCAGAGGTCACAGTCTCTTATAAAGTCCAGACATAATCTTGGTCACTTCATGTGAAGACTATGTAGATTGGTGTCTGAAATGGTCTTTTGAGGAAAGAACCACACAGATTGAGAGGACCTGTCCAGTCAGTGCACGCATTTGTCAGTAATCGCGCAGCTCAACTCAGAACTTAAGGAGCTCAACGATTCGACGAACAATACCAAAGAAAGTACATTGGTGTAGGCCGCATAGATTACTCAAACTGCCAGACCATGATTAAAAATAACTGAGAGAAAAAATAAAACAAACAAAAAAAAAAGCAATGACCTACATAGTCTTACAAAGTAAATATTCATGTCAACATTCATGTCAGTATGCAAAAATAAAAATAATATAAAATAAAATTGGAGCAGTTCAATCCCAAGCCTTTTTGTCCTCAATATAATCTTTAACGGTATAAAAAGCTTTCTGACACAACTTGCGTTTAATGAATAATTTGAATTTGTTAAGGCTCAGATCTTGAACGTGGCTTGGAAGTTTATTATAAAAGCGTATACATTGACACCTGAATGACCCACCTATTTTCTTGAGCCTTGTTGGAGGTACAACAAATTTGTGTTTGTTCCTAGTATTTATATTGTGGATATCACTGTATTTTTTAAACAATTTAATGTTTTTATGGGCATATAAAAGATTTTCAAAAATGTACTGAGAAGGCAAAGTCATTATATTAATCTCCTTAAATTTCTCTCTGAGAGATTGTCTCGGACTTAATTTATAAATGCATCGAACAGCTCTTTGTCAATGTCGCCTGCATTTCCCCACAACAGAATACCGTACGACATTATACTATGAAAATAGCTAAAGTACACTAAACGGGCTGTCTCTATGTTGGTTAAATTACGAATTTTCCTAACAGCGTATGCTGCGGAGCTTAGCTTTTTTGACAATTTATCTATATGTGGGCCCCACTGAAGCTTAGCATCCAAAGTTAAGCCCAAGAATACTGTGCTATCTTCAGGATGGAAAATATGTTTTATTAGGGTAGCCCCTCTATATGTAAAGTGGGAAGTGCTTTTTTTTTAATTTCAACCCTAACGTGCTATATATTGTTGGAAAGGTATTTAAAAATGAATAGGGGTTTACTAAAATCATTTTTTGATAATGTCAATAATTTCGGAAATAATCGCTCCAAAAGTAAAAAACAATGTGTCCCCCCCCTCTAACTTTTGAACCATAAGTTTAGAAAATATGAAAAAAATCTGAAAAGTAGAACTTTATAAAGACTTTCTAGGAAAATCATTTTGAACTTGATGGAAATAACAGTTGTTGTACAAAAAAGACAAAAAGTTGTACAAAATAATTTCTGGACTAAGTTTGTAGTATAATCGTATATGCAAGCATTTTTTTTAACTTCGTTTACATATTTTATTATATTTTTACGGACGGGAAACTACGGAACCCTACACTGAGCGTGGCCCGACACGCTCTTGGCCGGTTTTGTTTTTGTAACTATTAACACATTTATTTTTTATAATGACACTTTTTCACATACATGCAATTAAAACTATTCCTTAATTTCTTAAATTTAAAAACAAAAATTTTTATTTTATTTTTAGTTATTCTCTACAGTGAGGCTTTGACAAAAAGTATTAAAGAGGTACTTATGTATTTTATTTTTAAAGGCGGTTTTTGTGATACAACTGTTTATATCGTCTGGAAGGTTATTAAAAATAGTAGGGACTAAACAATTTCTACACCTTCGACCATAATAATCATTAGAAGTGGGCACTACAAATCTTCTCATATTATTGTTCCTTTGAGATCTTGTGCGTATAACATTGTTTTTAAATTATATTATTATTTTATAATTTCCTTACACCACCAGTCTGTAATTCCATTGTGATACTGGCACCTGATGAGGCAGAAATTGAACTATTAATAATGAACCTCAAAAACAGTAGTGCTACAGGATGGAATTTAATACCCGTTCAGCTCCTTAAAGAAGCTAAGTTCATTATAGTTCCACCTCTTACTAAACTTTTCGATCTATGTATAACACAAGGGGTATTTCCAGAGGTCTTTAAAAGATCGCTAATTACTCCTGTTCACAAGGGTGGGAAGCGTGACGACGTATCTAACTACAGGCCGATATCAGTTATGTCATCTCTCTCAAAAGTATTGGAAAAAATATAAAATTGCAGACTAATCAAATTTCTAGAACATAATAAATTCTTTTTTGTATCACAGTTTTGTTTTAGGTCGGGGAAAAGCACTACTGATGCCGTCATTAAATTGACTGAATTTGTTACAGCTCAGGTAGACAGTAAAAAAAAATGTTTAGGTGTATTCCTCGACCTAGCCAAAGTTTTCGATACCGTCTCAATTCCCATTCTTGTGAACAAGTTAGAACGCATCGGTATTCGTGGCAATGCGCTTATGATATTTAAAGATTTCTTGAACGACCGCACACAACCAGTTCGAATTGGTGAGCACGTTAGTTCAGATGCACCGGTCGTCTGTGGCGTCCCTGAGGGCAGTATCCTTTAATAAACGGCAAAGTGTTTACCTACGCCGACGACACTGCGTTGGTTTTTCACGGAGAGACTTGGAACGAGGTTCGTCATTATAGTACAAGCTCTGCTTAGTTTGGGATCAGATGACCGTGTGTGAACAATGTCCTAGGATGTCCTAGGATATATTATTATTATTATGCTCAGATGGGACTCCACAAAGTCAACCATTGGCTTGGCGCAAACCTATTGACGTTAAATATTTCAAAAACTTCATACATGCAGTTCTCCGTGGCAAAATCTAAACCAGAAAACATTGACCTTAAGGTTCACGTATGCAGCTACCCAAGCGATTCTGTTCCTTCCTGTTCATGCCTTGAGTTGGCTAAATCCACGAATGTCAAATATCTCGGAGTTATCTGGACGACAAGCTGAACTGGCGTTCTCATATGGATGTCATAATATCGCGCACCAGGAAACTTGTTTGGGTTTTCAAGAAGCTGAGGCACGTTGCTGATTTAGAACTCCTCCGTACAATATATTACGCGCTGGGTCAATCAGTTATTGGATATTGTATAGAAGCCTGGGGTGGCGCTTGCAAAACTTTTATGGTAAATTTGGAAAGAGCGCAGAGATCTATCCTAAAGGTTATGACTTTTAGTCCTTACAGATTTCCTACTAAAATACTGTATGAAAAATGTCAAGTACTATCAGTAAGGCAGCTATATAATATATATATATACCAGCTAGTTATCCAACAACATAAGACCACCCCGTACAATGCGGAGGAGTATAGCAAACAGCGTGTCGTAAAAAATGTATGTCCAACCGTTTTATGCCGAACAACCTCTGCTAGGCGGCAACATGGTTATAAAGCAGTATTCTTGTATAATAAAATTAATAAATTGAAAAATATTCATCCTTTAACGAATCGCGAGGCTAAATTTATTATTAAGAATTGGTTATTAGGACTAGATTATGAACAAACTGAATTGTTATTACTATAAAATCTTGTGAAACACTTACATAGTACAAACACACACAATTCACACGCATACAACACCACAAACACTCCCAGACACACTCACACATACACACTCACACATAAACACCCTCTCTGACGCCAAATCATACTACCTACCAGAATTGCCTTCTCACTTAAACGTCCCGGCTACTGCATTTATTTACATAAAAAATTATGTCATTTATGTATGTGAGAGGTAACTGAGTTCTGTAATACAGGTCTCTGAACCTAGCGCAGAAATCAGGGAACTCGTAAGTAATTCGTAATTTGTCACTTTTTATGTGAATAAAGATTTATTATTTAAATTCATTGCTACAATACTGTTCCAAAGCTACTGACATCACTACCCTCTCCGGCAGCATTTTACATTCCAAAAATAAGTCTTCGTAATCACTATTTTTACAACGGTTTTTTGTGTTTTTATCTACTAATAGTTTCAAGAATCTGATTTGCAGTTTTTTTATTTTATCCAAATAAGTTTTAAATGTGTTGCCATAGCACGCCAGCCCATAAGAAAGCAGCGAGTCCACCGGCGCATAGTAGACCATGTGCTATGTTGCCATATCCAACACAAAACTAAGGTGGTGGAATTTTTCAAGTACATACCTGAGTTTGTCACATAAGTGTGTGACAAACTCAGGTATGTACTTGTAAAATTCCACCACTTACTAAAGGTCGTTCGACTACAGATGCGGGTGCTGCTCTGCTGAAACATATATTTAACGCATGGGAGAACTCGCAAAATGCTATTGGAATTTTCTGTGATCTCTCCAGAGCCTTTGTTTGCGTGCACCATGACACGCTTTTGCGTAAACTACATCATTACTAATAATTCATTCATATTTACATAATAGGTTTCAATGTGTAGATGTAAATGGTGTGAAATCTTCCGGGATACCAGTTCAGTTAGGTGTACCTCAAGGCTCAATATTGGGTCCATTCTTGTTTTTAGTGTATAATAAAGACTTACCATTCTATTTAAAGGGTATCTGTGACGTTGTACTGTTTGCAGATGACACCTCTCTTATTTTTAAAGTGGACAGGAATAGACAAAATTTTGACGACGTAAACAGTGCACTCTAAATGGTTACAGATTGGTTTACGAAAAATAACTTAGTTCTCAATGCTAAGAAAACGAAATGTATAAAGTTTGCCTTACCGAATGTTAGAAATCTAGGACCCAACATCGTTTTAGATAAAGAGGTGCTTAAAACTGTAGACTCGGCAGTTTTTCTGGGTATAACAGTAGATGCCAAACTTCAGTGGGGCCCACATCTATCAAGCCTAGCGGGAAGGCTCAGTTCAGCCGCCTACGCCGTCAGGAAAGTAAGACAATACACTGACGTTGATACAGCTCGGTTAGTCTATTTTAGTTATTTTCATAGCGTTATGTCATACGGTATTCTGCTCTGGGGCAAAGCCGCTGATATTCAAAATATATTTGTTGTTCAGAAACGAGCTGTTCGAGCAATTTACCAGCTCGGTGCCAGAATTTCTCTGAGAGATTTTTTTAATCATATTGGTATTCTCACGGTGGCATCACAATTCATCTTCGCCAACATCTTATATATTAGACAAAATATACATTTATACACTAAAAACAGTGATATTCACAATCTTAACACCAGAAATAAGGACAAATTACGTGCTCCATTTCACCGGCTTCATAAGGTTCATAACTTATTTGTTGGGCTTGGTATATCCTTTTATAACAAGCTACCCTCTTCTTTGCTAGATTTGCCTACAATGCGTTTAAAGCCAAAGTAAAATCTAACCTTTGTTCAAAGGCATACTATTCTATCAACGATTACTTAAACGATAAGAATAGTTGGTCGCTGTGTTTAACTTAAGACAATGTTTATGTTCTTTCTCCAGAATTAGCTTACCTACTGACAGGTTATATGAGTTCATAATATTATTTATTTTCTTTGACTGTAAGGTCAATATATTTTAATTTTATTTTTATTTATCATTGACATAATCTACTCATTGGTGTGGGATGCAACCTGTGTCGACACCCTCGCGCCATCCCATCTTCTTAGCACGGCGGGTTGTGCTGGGGCGGCTGCTGCAGGAGCAGAAAACCTCAAACGGCGCAAATATAGCAACCTTGTTAGGAGTTATATGTTTGAGCCGTTTGGGGTTGAAACTCTAGGGCCTTGGGGTCCGAGTGCTCATCGACTATTTCGGGACATCACCAAGCGGTTGGTCGACTCTTCACGAGACCAGACGGCTGGCCTATTTTTAGCCCAAAGAATCAGCATTGCTATCCAACGTGGCAATGCTGCCAGCATTTTGGGCACTTTTTCCATTGACAGAGATGCCGACGAATTTTTTGATGCCCTATGAGCTTTCACCTTTTTATTTTTATGATTTTTATATACTTGTACATAATATACATATATATCTTTTAGTTTTAGCTTGTACATATAATCTAGTTTCTGTTTGAAATAAAGAATAAAATTTTTAAGTCGGTAAAATAAAAAAGTCTACTCATTACAATGTTTTGTTATGAGTGGTATTGCAATATGTGGTTAGCTAGTGACCTCGACAATTGATCATAATTATTCTTGTCTGAGCAACCGGCAGCAAGTTCGTCATGCTCCCTTAGATGTCACTGCTTGCGGTAGCGTCGGGGGTCGGGTTGCCTCCTTTCCTCAAATATGGCGAGGGGGGTAATGGCTGATCTTTGTGTTATGCTCGTGAACGGGTGCTGCTTGTGGTGAGTGGTCGTCTTGCTGACCTTGGTTTTGTTTTGCTATTAGTAATTTAACTCGTTGTTTATTTTACTTCGATGGTCCTAGTTTATCATTTGTGACTTAGAGTTACGACTACATGTACGGCTATACGAGTATGTAAGTGGGCACGCCCTTTATTACTGGATATACTTTTAATATCGGTATAAAGTTCTGCTTACGTTTTTAGTTTTGTATTTTGATTCTGCTTGAGTATAGTTTTCGATTTTTCGATTTTTTTTCTTCTTTTTTTAAGCAAATTGGCGTGGGCCAGCTGACTTATAGCAAATAATTAAATTTAATTTAATGTTTGTGTTGCGTAATGTACTTGCATGTAATTTGCACAGTGTTGTATAGAATATATATAATTATATATATTTTAATTTTTTTATTTAACTGAACAGACAGCTGTGCTGCTGAGGAGTTTGTTGCGCCACTTCTTCTCCTCAGCTAAAGCAATAGGAAGTGGTGAAGGGCGGGCGTTTTGGGGGACTGTCTTATGTAATTTTGACGTTCGAAAAGTGCTGATTCTCAGCCTAGTTTGAATAAATGACTTTTGATTTTGATTGATTTTGAGTTTACTGCAGTAGATCATATACTTTTAAGCATTATAAAACTTGCGTTTGAAGGACATATAGCAGTGCAAAGACTAGTCGGAGGCAGACGTGTGTCGTGTGTTCGCTCTTAAGAGCGAATGTTCTCAATGTACCGCCTTGTCAAAATTATAATTGAATAGTCAAACGAACTTGCCTGTAAGTGAAGTTCGACGGTCATTATACTCGTTGCTGTCTAAGATTTGGTGATTGCTGTTTTATTCCGTTGATCAGTGCTGAATCGCATAAAAACATATTATCGTATTAATCGAAATTGGACTGTGAAAGTTAACACATAGGTTTGTACTTAATGAGAAGGAAAGTCCCAGAATAAAATGATAAAGTCTGAATACAGTTTAAATATTTTTATTGAATAAATAACATTATCCGTCGACGTAGACTAGAGGGTTCACCACCAACCGCCGCTGGAGTGACCGCCGGAGTATCCACTGGAGTACCCGGAGTACCCGCCGGAGGATCCGCCGCCGTATCCGCTGCCAGAGATGGGCACGACTTGCTTGACTGTGATGACCTGCGGCACGGAGACCACCTTGCGCACGTTGATGACCTGCGGCACGGTGACCTCGCGCTGTACGTTCACCACCTTCTGGACGGCGACCACCTGCGTGGCGGGCGCGGACAAGCCGCCGGAGTAGCCGCCGGAGGAGCCGCCGGAGTAGCCACCGCTCCAGCCCGAGCCGAGCGAGCTGGCACCGCTCCAGCCGCTGCTGTAGCCGCGCTTCTCGCGCACCGCGGCGCCCGCCGCCAGCGCCACCAGCGCGCACAGGACGATCTGGAATTACACACATACATTAGTACACCATGTCAGGTAGAGGTGACAAGAAGCTAAAGATTCTGGTACGTTCACAACTCTCAGCTAACTATACAACTATTCCGAAACACTGCGAGTGCTGCAAGAGGAGCTCTTCCACTGAACTTTGCATCATTAGTAATTTAGGATATTATTTTAAAATACATGATTAACTCACGAAAGCTTTCATGTTGTTGTAGTGGAGGGTGGTTGTTGTGTGCTGCGTGTGCCGCTCCCGACGTATATATATACACGCCGCGCGCGCTGCGCTTACGCAACGCGTCCTCGACAGACGCATCGCTCTGCAGAGAGCGACTCGTACTCGTCGCGGTTCAATGACACTTCCTTGTTGATGTCGAGTCGTCAAAGAAAGGTATTGTACCATACGCTACACCCTTTCTAAGGTCAAGTTAAGTGTACGTCATGATCACGAGAATAGTAATACAGTTTATCGGCAAATCCTCTCGAACAATCCTTCTTCTTGAACCATTCATTACGAAAGCAATGCTTTTCCGTATTGTAAATATTTTTATTTTCATAGATCTTATTGTGAGCTAATTAATAATGTCCGTGTCCGTAGAACAAGGTCCCGTAATGTGTATCTAGGATATCAAAAACGTCGACAAGATCTCATTAGTCCTCTCAAATCTCTCTGTTAGAGTTATGAGAGCCTTACACTTTTGCCACCACCTGCGTCACGTATGTAGTTTCGTTTTTAATTTAATATTAGTTGAAAATCATTAGTTACCTACTATGTAAAAGTACTGTTAAATACATGAACCATACTAACATTTCATACTACGGATTTGGGTTACAGAGCAACTGTGGAGTTAGGATTTGGTTTTCTATACGTTATACATTTTATATAAATACGTTCACAGCACTTCTAGATCAAGTTGTTCTACTGTTTGTGTTCTGCTTACATTGTACTTGTATATATCATATACTGTTATATGAGCAGTATTTGTATATAGGTATATATGACGGATGCTCCAGCGGCTGGGACACAACGGGTCGCTGCTGCTCCGACATCTGCTGATCCTCCATCATGGGTATGTACGTGCAGGTGTTTAAAAAATAATACTTTCAAATTAACGCACTTAATTTGGCAGCAAGCGCCACACAGGCTGCAAGTGCCACACAGGCTGCAAGTGCCACACAGGCTGCAAGTGCCACACAGGCTGCAAGTGCCACACAGGTTGTAAGTACCACACAGGCTGCATGTGCCACACAGACCGCAAGTGCCACACAGGCTGCAAGTGCCACACAGGCTGCAAGTGCCACACAGGCTGCAAGTGCCACACAGGCTGCAAGTGCCACACAGGCTGCAAGTGCCACACAGGTTGTAAGTACCACACAGGCTGCATGTGCCACGCAGGCCACACGTGCCACACAGGCTACTGATGCCACACAGGCCGCAAGTGCCTTACAGGCTAGTGCCACACAGGCCGCAAGTGCCTCACAGGCTGTAAGTACCACACAGGCTGCAAGTACCACACAGGCTACTGATGCCACACAGGCTGTAAGTCCACACAGGCTGTAAGTACCACACAGGCTACTGATGCCACACAGGCTGCAAGTGCCACACAGGCTACTGATGCCACACAGGCTGTAAGTCCACACAGGCTACTGATGCCACACAGGCCGCAAGTGCCACAAAGGCCGCAAGTGCCACACAGGCGGTAAGTACCACACAGGCTGTAAGTGCCACACCGGCTGTAAGTACTACACAGGCTGCAAGCGCCACACAGGCTGTAAGTACCACACAGGCTGTAAGTACCACACAGGCTGTAAGTACCACACAGGCTACTGATGTCACACAGGCCGCAAGTGCCACACAGGCGGTAAGTACCACACAGGCTGTAAGTGCCACACAGGCTGCAAGCACCACACAGGCCACAAGTGCCACACAGGCTGTAAGTGCCACACAGGCTGCAAGCACCACACAGGCCGCAAGTGCCACACAGGCTGTAAGTACCACACCGGCTGTAAGTACTACACCGGCTGTAAGTACTACACAGGCTGTAAGTGCCACACAGGCTGTAAGTACCACACAGGCTGTAAGTACCACACAGGCTGTAAGTGCCATACAGCTGATTTTTTTTCGCGATTTCAGGTTTGTTCCCATAGTAAAAGTTGTTTATAATGATGAGTACAATGACCCCTTAAGAGGTTGCTGGTGTTTTACCAATAACCCTGTATATTTCTTTTTATGTATGACCACGCATATCTTTTTATAGAGTAGTTCGATTTGAAAGATTTTTGTTTTATTAGGGAGGGTATACCTCGAAGTTGGTCTCATGTAAAATTTATTAACTATGCTTGGATAGTTTTTGAGTTAGCTTCAATAATACGTACATTTCTCACTTAGTTTATATGGATGATGTTCTTAGTGGTATTCGAATGTGTGTGGGGTTAGGTACCACCACCTAAAAAGTGAAAATAAAAACTTTCACAAAAAAAAAAAAGCAAACATCCGACTTCCAAAAAAAAAAACTAATTTCGGAAGTCGGAAGAATATAACAATTAATGCAAGTTTTACTTTTTATCTGTCTAGCCTTTTCCCAACTATGGGGTCGGCTTCCAGTCTAACCGGATGCTGAATACCAGTATTTTACATTAAGCGACTACCTATCTGACCGCTTTACAACCCAGTTACTGGGTAATACGATACTCCTAAATAAAATAGTTGTTTATCGGCTTTAAAAATATTTTTATAAATACCGTACTTACTCCTATATTTCAGGGTTGTTACAAAAACCAGTCTTCGAGCCTATTGCTGATTTGTAAGTAGACCTCACAGTCACTGCATTTTGGCCAAAGCTCGGTCATCATGAGGTTTGTTTAATACCTTATTGGTTCTAAATCAGATAAACCAATACCCTCGAGTGTTTTTACTCTACTCAGTGCCACATATGCCTGTCCTTTGGCGAAGACTTTTTTACCGAGGTCGATTACCGCTTTATCAAGTGTCGTTCCTTGTAATTTGTGTACAGTGACAGCCCAACACAAAATAATCGGCAACATCCTACGCTCAATATCACCCTTCGTACCTTGAAAAGTTGTAACTACTGGAGGTATAGCAATACATTTAACTCTATCTTTCAATCTGCTTCCTAAGCTTTCATCGTCAAATTTTACTAAAATGCAATCTGGTAATTCTCCCTCCTCTAGTTGATCCCTGCGCATTGATGACCATTTAATTTTATTCACAATACCAATAGCACCGTTGACGAGGCCCTCAGATACTGATATGTTACGTCTCAGCGTAACACGGGATTCGGTAGCTAATTTTACCTCAGATAATAGGCCACCGCAATTGTTTACATCTTTTGGAACTAGATTATCTGGAGGTTTCTTTCAATAGGTAGCAACTTCACGACACTTATATATAGAACCAATTGTATAACGCGATGGTGTTTTGAATTCATAGCTTTCATTTCATTATTGTTCTCGTCAACCTGCTTGACGGTAGGGAATACTTGAACCACAACACCATCCTTGAACTCTTTACCTAAAGCCACCCTTCGCCTCTGACTGAGCAGTTCCAGTTGGTCTGTTGTCAATTCGCCTACGCGTAGATTGTTTAACAAGTCAACTAATTCGATGTCATTTTGTTGCCTCATGTTAATAGTTAATTCGCAGAAAGAAAATGCGTGCCATAAATTAACTTCTGCAGCATTCCATGGTGGCTGTGCAAAGCAACAATGTCCTTTTACCGAGGACAGTTGCATGATGTCGCCAAAGAGAATAATATTTACACCTCCAAACCACTTATCGTTGTTTTTAAACTCCTGCAGCCGCAAATGAATTATTCGTAAGTTCTCGTAAGATACCATAAAAACTCCGTCAATCACTTTCTTTTGATAGGGTGGACCGATTTGAATGAAACAAAGACTAAATGTTACCTCGATATACCTTTGGCCGAGGTAACTAAGGGTCAATCAGACATTAATAAACAGCGATGTTAATAGTATTGACGTTCCGACATTTAATCATGGATTAACGCATGGTGAAACTCTCGCTTATCTTAATGTCCCGTTAACGTTTTAGCAGAAGACAAATCTAACTAACATGGTATTGTGGAAGTAGGTCTAAGTATTTTATAATAGTTATCAAAAAAATTAGGTAGGTAAAAAGGCAATTGAAAAGCGAAAAATAAAAAACCTTTTAGTATAACTAAACTCCTAAATTAATTTAGGTTACAAATGTTGAGGCGGCGCGGCGCCAAACAAACATTCAACGAAGATCTATAATAAATAATAATAATATATGAATAAACGAAATAATAAATTGTTTATTGATCTTGAAAGTACAGATGATGAGAAAAACAAAACTTAAAAATAGTAACAATCAAGATATATAAAGTTATGTAACTACATTATTATGGTAGAACATGGTGATGTAATTACACGGTACATCTGTTGACAATTTCTGATACCCTGTCTCTTAAACTAGGGTATACCTGTATCTTAAGAGACAGTGGACGGCCATAAAGTTATGTTCTAGGTTATGTAAGTTAATAATGATTCTGTGTGATCATAGTCTTGTTGAAGTAGCCACTCTGTAAGTTTTTGTTTAATATCCCATTTTGTCAGAACAAGTATGTTTAGGTGTTTATGTATTTTTCTGTAGATGAAAGAGCTCAGAATATGATACTGATGTTTGGCAAAGGCTGTTCTATGAGGAGTACTTGGAGGGATAAAGGTTCGTTTGTCTCGGTTTGAAGGGGGTAGGGATGAATGTATTTTAAGGACTGAGTAGAGCACAAAGAGTTGACGTACTGTGAGTACTTTACAGTTGGAATACAGTTGAGCTGTTGGGTATCTGTAGGGTTTTCTCGTCATTACTTTAAGTATTGCTCTCTGTGCTCTCTCTAGTTTGAGAAGGAATGTTTTACATGCCCCTCCCCACACCGTAATACAGTATCCTAGTACCGACTGACATAGGCCAAAGTTCACTATTTTTAAAGTATCGAGGTTAGCGGATTCTCTCAGGGACTTAAAGATATGTAAGAGACGGATGGTTCTAGTGGTGAGAGCATCTATCTGTAACTTAGATTAATTTAGTAGTTTAGTTATACTAAAAGGTTTTTATTTTTCACTTTTCAGTTTTTTCGTCGGTTTAACTTTTTGTAAAAAAGTTGTATTGCAATGTATGTCATCACTGGTCTAGGAAAACATCTTGACAAAATCTCATGCAACAACGAAGAAGCACATTAAAAACACAATCATGAATAATTAATTTTTTGTATTGATAACATAAAAATAAATATTTTGACTAGTCTGTGACATCATCATCACCATCCGCTGGCATACCCAGCGCCGGTTGAGGAAGAGGCGGCGGCGGAGTACAGGGAGCCGATAGACGAGGAGGCGGAGTGAGCGTTCTGCAGCGGCACCAGCTTCTTGACGATGATGACCTTGGGCTCGCTGATGACCTTGCGCACGTTGATGACCTGTGGCACAGTGACCTCGCGCTGCACTTGCACCACCTTCTTGACGAAGATGACGCGCGTCGCGGGCGCCGAGTAAGACACGACGGGCGCCGAGTAGCTCACAGCGGGTGCCGAATAACTGATAGCTGGAGCAGAGTAGCTAACGGCCGGAGCTGAGTAGCTAGCAGCGGGTGCCGAATAGCTGATAGCGGGCACCGAGTAACTGGTGACGGGTGCCAAATAACTCGCAGCCGGTGTGGAATAGCTTTCAACTGGAGCAGCATAACTGATAGCTGGCGCCGAATATCTGGTGATGGGCGCCGAGTAGCTCACAGCTGGCGCGGCGTAGCTGACTGCCGGCGCGGAGTAGGAGCTGCTGCCCAGCCCATGCAGTCCGTGTAGGAAGCCGCGCTTGTCGCGCACGTTGCTGGCGCTGGCCGCGCATAGCAGCGCACACACTGCCACCTGAAACATGTTACTGCATCACTGCCACACTCACATGCTACTGCACTGCCACACACACTGCCGCCTGCACACTCGACATCAACACAGGTATTGGGGTGCTCACCATAGTCTTCATGTTGCAGCTTGTCATGGTGCTCGCTGATGGGTCACTGATGCGTGTTGTGTTCACTACGCACGTTATATACCACACGATGTGGCCTTCCTACGGCCCTACGAATACGATTAGCGTTGGCACTGGAGCAATATTATAATATTCATCAAATTTAAAATAGATACATTAATTTAAACTATATTAATAAATTATTTTGCCAAACTGCTAAATCATGTGTTACTTGATACATATGATAATAATGCAGCGACATGCGGCAGTGCAAGCGAGTGCAACACGTAGGCAGGTGACGGCACGGTGACAGCTCGCAATTTATGCATAAGCTTAAATTGAGTACAATGCAAAGAAGGGATGCATGCAGCAAGCAAAATAAAAAAAAAAAAAAAAATTAAATCGACTTCAAAAAGAAATAAACTCAAAATATGAAATAATTTTAATTTCGGAAGTCGGTGTCTTGGGATCTGTATTTTAATTTATTGCCACCGACTTCCGTAATTAAAATTATTTCATAATTTTCAGTTTATTTCTTTTTGAAGTCGATTTAAATTTTTAAATTATTTTTTATTTCGTAATTTTTAGTTTTTAGTAAAACCTGGAATATCTTATTGTAATAAGTAGTTAATAGTTTTGTTATAAATATTGCACTAGAATTTGACAAAGGTTTTGAGATGTTTTCCTTTTGACACCACACCCGTAGCTCGTATCAATAAGCCAGGCCGTCACACTTACACGTTGAAAGCTAGGTCATCCTAACTATTGCCATTACTGAAGTCCAATAAGCACTTACCTGGTCATCATCAGACCTTCAGGAAGAATCATGTATCAGCATCCGTGCTCAATTAGATAAATGTTGAAAGCTGGGTCATCCTAACTATTTCCGTTATTGAGGTCCAATAAGCACTTACCTGGTCATCATCAGACCTTCAGAAAGAATCATGTCGTAGCATCCGTGCTCAATTAGATAAATGTTGAAAGCTAGGTCATCCTAACTATTTCCTTTACTGAGAACCGATAAGCACTTACTTGGTCATCTTCCATTATCTTGAAAACTTACTAAACCGATTTTGATGAAACTTTCACTGTGCCCTAAGTTGGAGTAAATGTAAGCCAACAAAAAAAGAATGGTCACGATCCGATTAATAGTTTCGGAGATATGCGTGGACAAACATACATACATACAAACATACATCAATAAAATTTTGTATATTTGCTTGGAAGCCCTAATAGATCATCATATGTGAATATCTCGCAGATCCAATAATATTACATACATACGTTTCGAATTGATAACTCCTTTTTTTGAAGTCGTGAAAAATTAAATATTTATAAAAATTTACAAAAATAGGAAAAAGCAGGTATAATTATGAACGACGACTAAAGTGTAAACTGTATTATTGTTATGAATCAGTGTGGTGGATGTTAAGCGAGATTGCTGTTATGAGTGGATGTAACGTGTGTAATTATCGGGAAAACGCATCGGAAAACACGACACGAGTGCGCAAGCAAGAGCAGTTGGTAACTGTCTAGTGTCAAATGCACTATATTTTATATAAGTAGATATATATGGTGCATTTAATTATTTTGAGTTAATTACCTAGTGCTCCCTAGTGCGAAGTTTTTCTATTTGCAATATTGTGTAAGTAATCGATTACTTAATTAATCGATAATCTCACGAAATCAATCTTTCTTATATTTCTCCGCTTTCAGATTTTGATATTCTAAAGTAAAAAATATAGACAAGTTTTTTAGATCATATCTCAACTTAATACATTTAGGCCCACCATTTTCCGTCTCGTTTGGATAGTTTTGATTTTATCTTTTTGATGTGTTATTTCCAATTAATGTTTATATATATTGACAGGCCAAGTAGAGTAAATTCACGAACGATTTCTACTGTTGTGCCATTGTAGGTGAAGTTTATGTTAAATGTGGGGTTTTTTGACAAGGATGGAAGGGCATTATTTTAGATTTAGGGAAATTTATTTCTAGTTTATGGTCATTCATCCAATTTATCAATTTATTTAGTGTATTGCTTTAGGTCCTCGCTCAAGCCAACATTGTTCCGGCATGAAGTTAGAAGTGAAATATCGTCAGCAAACAAGACGCATGGCCCTTCTATGACTTTTGGAAGGTCGTTTATGTAAATAAGGAAGAGGAGGCTCCCAATTACACTTCCTTGGGGAATAGAGGCGTTAACTGTTTTGCTGTCAGACCGAATATTTTGAATCTTTTTGGTATTTTCATGACTGAGGCTGACGTGAGGCTAGTTCATTGTTATTAAGTTCATTGTTACTAACACCTATGGATGTAATTTTTGGATCTGAAATAAATAGGTATATTTGATTTGATTTGATTATTAGGTACTTACGTATACATAAAGTTTGAAACATACCGGATCTGTACTATACATAGATTCTGGACAAACATTTGTACTCACAACTTTTGACTATTGACTAAACAAACATAACTATAGTATAAAGCAAGAACTTGAACTTTTCGTCTCAAATAAAACTTAGTTTTCAGTGTGACACGCTAACTAATATGTATCACACCACATATAAACTTTGATGGTCAACATTTTTTAAATATATCAATGCACTATTTATTATTCAGTTCATCAATGATGTAGATGAGGGCAACACAATGATTTTGCTAATAATAAAACTAAAGTATTATAATTTCCCTTTAATTTATTTTCTCTTATGGTTGCAACACTTGTTTTAGGAAGTACTTAATTAAACCATTAAATATTCAGTAGCTTTTACCTTCATACATCACTGGCCATAACACACTTCAAGTAGTTTAGAAGAGAAACAATAATATTTGTTTCAGAAGTCATTTAATAAACTAGTGGTGTCACGGGTTGGATCACTTCACCACCAGCCGCTGTTGTCATCGCTGCTGGTTGAACTGGAGCCGCTGTAGTCTCTGGCGTATTCCCCGGAGTAAGCCCCGGCGTACGCACCGGAGTACGCCCCAGAGTTGGCACCGGTGTACCTGTATCCGTCCGAGTAGCCAGTAGATCCTGCGCTGCCGTAGGCGGTCGACTCCAGGTTGCCGTAGCCGGTGGATCCGCCGCTGCCGTAGCCCGAGTATCCGGTGGAAGGCACCACTTGTTTGACGGTAATGATCTTGGGCTCGCTGATGACCTTGCGCACGTTGACGACTTGCGGCACGGAGACCTCGCGCTGCACGTTCACCACCTTGCTGACGGACACCACGCGCGTGGCGGGCTCAGCGTAGCTGGGTGACGCGGCGTACGACGAGGCGGGGTATGCAGCGGGAGACGCGTAAGACGACGAGTACGAGTTTGCAGACGAAGAAGGGTAGATGTACGGCACGGCGACCGCCGCGGTGTTGCTGTAGTAGCCGGTGCCGCCGCCGTACGCGTTGCTCCGGGCTATTCCGTAGCCGCTTTTTCTGGTGCCATAGCCGTAGTCTTTGCTGTAGCCACTGTCATAGCTGTTACCGAGGCCGCTTCCGTAGCCCGTGTAACCGCCGCCTAGTAAGTTTAAGTCCAGCCCTTTGAAGAAGCTTCGCTTAACGCGCTTCTCTGTGGCAGATGTCAGAGCCGCCAGGGCGCACAGCAGGAGCTGGAGAATAACAAAAACGTTAGTTTCACGAAGCTTTGAATTGATTACAAAGGACCGGTTGCACACGTGAACACTATTTTAAAATGTGAGAATGTTTCACTTAGTTGTGACTGAACGCTATGAAACAAAACATATACAAGTAGGTAGGTCACGTTAACTAACGTATAGGTGATGTTACAGTCTATTTGTTGATGTCTCGGTAAAATCCTTGACATTAAACTGGCAAAACTTTTATATAAAATTATGAATGGTAATATTAGACCTACTTGATATTTTGTGATGAGGTGAAATTAGGGATAATTAGTAATACTCACGAAGGCTCTCATGTTGTCGCTTGATGAGTGATGCGCGGTCGAGGTCGCCGCGGCATATATAGCGGAGAGCTGTGACGTCACGACACAGGCGACGCCCTGCGCACCGGAAACTAAACGTCAAAAAAGTAATTAGGACAAAAGTATTCAATTGTAAAAATGACGTACTTTTGTGGTGAACATCATATGATAAATGCACCAATAGCAAACAAGAGGCGTCTCGAATGTGACCAGTTTTACACAAAACCTCCTTGACTCTTGACTTTTGCAAAGTCCAGCTGTGTCACTAAATCTGTTATTTTGCCCAACTTCAATATAATCATATTGAAGTTATAAGGGATCCACGTAAGTTGTTGCTGTTTCAAAAATATAATAGGAATAATATGATGCTCAGTAGTAATATTATATGGGCATATTATGGGGTACATACCTCTCTCTCTCTCTCTGGTGCGAAGCCGCTTCCTTCTCCATCAGCAGAAGTACATGTTACGTGGCACAGTCTCGGGGTACGACTAAACTATAATATCGTGTTCACCTTGGCGAGCGGTTGCAACATATTCTGCAATTAGTACATCCCACTGTTTACCAATTGTGTTTAAATTGTGTAAATGTAAATACTGCGTTTTATTATGTAGGTTTGCTGGCGCGTCTCGCACGACCGTCCACCGAACGGTTCCAGCTTGAAGGGACTGCTTTCCAAGATGTCTTTACTTTTTCATCACGTCTGACTTATGTTTTTTTTTTCTGGGGCACTTGTCTGCTACTCCTCACTCCTCGTAGTCCCCGGAAGGTAATAGGCCGGTTACCGAGAGACTTACGACTACTTTTTCATCCCAAACACTATGTTATATGGAAAATTGGAAAGCTATTGTATACTGTAGTGCACACAATATTGTTCGTGTAAATGCGCTTACATTCCTCCGCTGATTGTAGAATCGAGACTATACTGCGGGACCGGTTCCCGACTGAAGACGGCGGCAGTGTTGCTAGCCGGACTCTTATTTTATTGTTTTCGTAGTCACCATTTAATATATTATGTATGAAAGTGAAGTGTGTAAAGTTTTCTCTTTGACTGATCATTGTAGCGGTTACTGGGAGGCATGCGACACTTACGGTATTGCACGGGAATAGTGCTGACAAATCGCGAAACACATCTCTTGTGAGTAACATGAAGTAGAGACCGGCCGCGCCAGAGGCGAGCTTTAGCATGTTGTATGTATCTTGTTAAATATAATAACCTATGTATAATTAAGTCTGTTTAACACCGCAATAAAACGCAGTATTGGACTTCATCCGTTATTTTATTTGTTTTTAAATATCAATCCGACATTCAAGTATTGCGCAAGACTTGTATTTTAAAGTTTTAAGTACAACGACATTATGGTTATAGATGAATGAGTATGAATGAATACACTTTATGAGTATCGGCTGGCTTATCTGAAGTAATCAGTAAACAGGTAGGTATTGAGTTTGATATGTGTGTAGTTATGGACAAAATGAACTTCAAATATTGTATTGATATCTTAGCATTCGTTGTCGACTTGTCTCTTGAATGTTTGAGATAGTGAACATTGATGATTATCTTCAAAAATCTAATCAATTTACACGAGTATGGTTAATTAATGCGGGTCGTACTGTCATACTATTTACTAATGTAGAAATACCTACCGCGAGATGATCGCGAACGGTCGGTCAACATTGACCGCTCGTTAAATTCCAAGTTACTTCTGTTTGCTAAAGGCGACACCCTGCTCTAGCACTCGGTAACGGAGAGAATACATGATTAATTTCACCATCTTGACCACGTGGGTGTACATAAACATGACTAAGGGAGTAATTCAAAAGGATGAACAACGTATTTTCCTGAAATAAACTGAGCTGGTCCCAGCCATAGTCAGTGTGAAAGAGCAAGAGATATTTCCGGAAGATCAGGGAAGAATTTAACTATGTCTATTGTCTGTGCCTACTGTTAATCAGGATTACTCTATAATTTAATAGCAAGGAAGGGTCAATGACATGCATGAGATAATAAACTTTGCCGCAAAGATTGGCAAGCAACTAACTTCCAATCCCTCGGTGTTACCGGTGCAACCACGTCCCATCAGACACAACATCCTGTTCGTCAATCCCTCGGTGTCAATCACGTATAAACATTTTGCACAGCACGTGACATGTTGGTCGGTGTTGACGCGAATCACAAATCATAAATAACATTATAGTGCACATTGATAGCAAGCCAATTACTCTGATTACTTCGTTAATGTGTTACTTTGACTTAGTGTGGACGATCGATTAGAGAAATGAAATGGAAAGTAATCATATCGATAGTTGCACACAGCATTATGTGTATCACAGAACCAAAACAGTTGGTGCTGAAGGAAACACAACTGCAGAGTACAGTTAATCACATTAATTGTACCTACACAATACAGATTATCTAAATACACATACTTTCCGGGTCTTGCAAAAGTCCCTGTGCCTCATACCCTTTTGAAGTAACGTTGTATCATTTGCTTTCCTCACTTAGACAATATACATATTATATATTCTTGAAAGATAATAATAATAATAACTTCTCATACGCACCAGATTTGGAGTGATTACAAAATTCTTACAACAAGTTCCTTTATTGAAGGTCGGAACAAGAACCAGCACATCACGGTCTTAAACGAAGATCATTACTTTTCATAGTAAGTGTACTTACTATGAAAAGTAATGATCACGTCTCTAGCGCAGCCCTATGTTTTGTAACGTACCGCACGGCGCACCCAATGTACCAGGGGTCCATAGTGTCGTAAGAGCTAACAAAGTGTCACTGGTCTTACTAGTGTACTTCGAAGCTGTTTTCTTTAATTTAGTCATGTGGTTTAACAACTTTATTATTCCTCATTTAGAATTCACAACAAATAACCACAATAACAACACTTAGTCATGGGTGTGTTCCAATTCAAGGAAAAGAAGAACACGAGCCAATATAATATCACTTTCTTCTTTCATTCACTTGCGGTGGCCACAGAATACACCTAGTAAATAATGATCAGAATACATATTTATCGAATCATTTATGTATTGTTCGAACTTGACACAAAAGATATTAAAATGCATCTAATTAGAGGCTTGGCCTAGATGAGAGTGATGCGAATCTCAGAACTCTGCTCAAGGCCGGGGTCACGTCACTCTTGCGAGACAGGTGATATTGTCAACACATTACGCATTCATCATCCTCACATTAGGACTGCCAATATTTACACTATTTACATAATTATAAACCAATCGTGAGAATACCGATTGTGTCGCCACCGAACTGTGTGCTGGAGGGTCTTACACTTCTTTGCTTAATTTATCTTTACGACATGCATTATTTTGAGAAAGAAAAAGTTTATTTAAACTTTTATGTCACTCTGATGATCTTCAGTCTCTGGTTAGTTTTGTGTCACTCTGATGATCTTCAATCTCTGGTTAGTTTTGTGTCACTCTGATGATCTTCAGTCTCTGGTTAGTTTTGTGTCACTCTGATGATCTTCAATCTCTGGTTAGTTTTGTGTCACTCTGATGATCTTCAGTCTCTGGTTAGTTTTGTGTCACTCTGATGATCTACAATCTCTGGTTAGTTTTGTGTCACTCTGATGATCTTCAGTCTCTGGTTAGTTTTGTGTCACTCTAATGATCTTCAGTCTCTAGTTAGTTTTGTGTCACTCTAATGATCTTCAGTCTCTGGTTAGTTTTGTGTCACTCTAATGATCTTCAGTCTCTGGTTAGTTGTGTGTCACTCTGATGATCTTCAATCTCTGGTTAGTTTTGTGTCACTCTGATGATCTTCAGTCTCTGGTTAGTTTTGTGTCACTCTGATGATCTTCAGTCTCTGGTTAGTTTTGTGTCACTCTGATGATCTTCAATCTCTGGTTAGTTTTGTGTCACTCTAATGATCTTCAGTCTCTGGTTAGTTGTGTGTCACTCTGATGATCTTCAATCTCTGGTTAGTTTTGTGTCACTCTGATGATCTTCAGTCTCTGGTTAGTTTTGTGTCACTCTGATGATCTTCAATCTCTGGTTAGTTTTGTGTCGCTCTGATGATCTTCAGTCTCTGGTTAGTTTTGTGTCACTCTGATGATCTTCAATCTCTGGTTAGTTTTGTGTCACTCTGATGATCTTCAGTCTCTGGTTAGTTTTGTGTCACTCTGATGATCTTCAATCTCTGGTTAGTTTTGTGTCACTCTGATGATCTTCAATCTCTGGTTAGTTTTGTGTCACTCTGATGATCTTCAATCTCTGGTTAGTTTTGTGTCACTCTGATGATCTTCAATCTCTGGTTAGTTTTGTGTCACTCTGATGATCTTCAATCTCTGGTTAGTTTTGCAATTTTGTGCCAACTTGGAACAAAATCGTTTAATTTACCGAGCTATTAAGACTGTTTTGTTTTCACCTAATTTTATACTAATTTCGCATTCAATGACAGAACTAAAAGTAATTAGTTAAGTGATTTAGATTTAAAAGTCTAAGGCTGAGGACTTTCATTGACCTATGAGCGAGTGGTGCGAGGTTATGAACTTATAATTTATCTTCGATGATATTACTCTCTTGAACATGACTTATGTTTAGGAATACCTGATAATGTGCAGATCATCAGCATCATTCTCCTACCCTTGTCCCAATTTATTTGGGGTCGGCGCAACATGTCGTTTTCTTCTTCATATTATATACTTCTTTATTTGTCGTCATCTCGGTAGTCACTCCCTTTCTAGCCATATCATCTTTCACACAGTCCATCCATAATTTCTTTGGTCTTCCCCTACTCGTATAGACATCCACATTCATACTCAAAACTTTCCTCACGTTCCAACATACCATGACAACAGATTTCCGCACAACTTTTCAGTCAAAGACATTGTGAGGCTTCAAATGGACAAACAACAAAAAAATCTAAGCTGAACCTTCTTCAATTATGTTCTAGAATATTTCAATGTATTTGCATAAAACGATTTAGTTTTCGAAATGTTTATTGAATAAAATAGCTCGCTCGAATATAAAGCTACGTACTGAGTACTTTTGACTACTGACACTTCAACTTGCTAATTGCCTGAAATTCTTATAAAAGCAAAAAGTGTATCGTGTGGTGACAATAACTATGTCAACACCGTCACAACGACATGCCTCTCATTACATTTTATAGACACCATCAATTAATTAAAAACACACATAAAACAGATTAATATTTCCACAGCCTAAAGTGGTATAATTTGTTTAAAGTTCAAATACTTGACCTTTGCCGTGTAAGCGGTATGTGCGAGGTAAATACAGCGGCGACGGTTTATGTAATCTGATCACTATGTACTACTGCATGAGCGAGTGAGCAGTGAGACGGCCGTAGTGTACGTATCCGTTCATCCTCGTAAATTATGTGAGCATGAATGAAGCTGTCTTCATTGAAAATTTGAGGCGATTGACGTCATCACTTTCGTTTCCCACTGTCAGACATCATCATTGCTTCACTATCAAGATTTCTTGGCTTAATTTAGAATGTTCCAGGTTTTTGGGTTCCGTACCTCAAAAGGAAAAAACGGAACCCGTATAGGATCACTCGTGTATCTGTCCGTCTGTCACAGCCAATTTGCTCCGAATCTAATGGGCCGACTAAGTTGTGGTACACATAATTATGAAGTTCTGTGAACCAAACACGGACATTTAATATAAATAAAGGAATTTTGAATATGGGGGTTTGCCGGGCAGATAAGAAAAAAAAAAAGTTTTTCAAACTGCACCTGACATATCAAATAAAAGGGCTTAGGTATGAGGGTCTCAAATATATGTCTTTATAATTTTAAAATACAACATATTTTTAAAGTTTTTTTAAGAAAGTAGACGAAAATTGACCAGTCCCCCCCTTATCTCTGAAACTACTGAGCCTAAAATTTTGAAAAAATACAGAACATTGTTCTATACCTAGAGATTACAGAATAATCTATAAGAAGTCTATGGTCTTAAAATAACGTGAAAATCTCTCAATGTTTTGCGTACAAACTTACATTTGCAGTTGGAATATATGGGTGAACAGGTTTTTCAACTACAATGTTAAGTTTGCTCTTAGGATAAATTCATCCCAACTACGGAACCCTTCATTGTGCGTGGTCTGATACGCACTTGGTTGGTTTTTGTAACACGGATCAAAATGTCTATTCAATTTACAGAAGCAGCTTTAAGGCGCATTAATTGAAATATTAAATTTCTAATTTGAGCGGCAGGAATCAACATAAATTGATACTTAACTATATTTTATGCCAACAAAACATAACATGCATTAAATAGCGTAACGCGAATCGTTCAACCAATGAATATTGATAATATTGATGGAACGATTCACTTTATTTACGACGTTATATTTATACAGATACCTACCTAGTAAGTATTTACAAATATTTTAGTAAATTGATGTGCTGCAAATCATATCAAGAGCAACGTTTGGTTCCGGCTGGCTGCGGTCGAAGTAACTATGTAACCCATGGAGTGAACGTCTCTGTTTAGTTACGTCGAATCGAACGAACATAAGTTCGAGAACATTAACATTCTCAAAACAACAACAAATTAATTGGATTTAATTGGTTGATCGCTTCGGAAGAAATAATTCTAGTTGTTGATCTAATTTAGACTATAATAATTTTTAGTAAGTACTACGTTGATTCCGAAAATTATTTGTTCAAGGTGTTTAGAAAATATAGTAAACTTGCTTCTAACGCGTGGAGGTGGGAAATTACCCCACGGCAACGTACTAGCGAGATAAAAAGTATCCTATGTGGTTTAAATAATTTATCTGTGTGCCCATCCAAATTAGTTTAGCCGTTTTTCGTTAACAAACATACAAACTTACACATATACAATATGTATTAAGTAGGATTATTGTTACTCGTATTATATTGTATATCTTATACTAGCTGTCGCCCGCGACTTCGTCTGCGATCCAGAATGAAAAGTAGCCTGTGTCTTTCTCCAGGTCATGGTCTTCCTATGCGCCAAATTTCATACAAATCCGTTCAGCCGTTTTAGCGTGAAAGCGGAACAAACAAACAAACAAAGTCACTTTCGCGTTTATACCATTATAGTTACACTCGCGGTGAAACAATACGGGTCGATGACGAACATCCCTGTAACTTGCTAGTGAGTCATGACAAACAATTTTAATATCGTATGAACTAAAACCAAAGTTTTAAAAGTTAAAATTTTAAAAACCTCGAATTTGAAAATAAATTCAAATCGCGGTTGTTATACTTCTGCTTATTTTCTCAATTTTGTTTTCAATCTGTCAAATCAAAATTACAAAAGGCGATCATTGTAGTCTTTCACTATCATTATTGAATTACTATCATGTGGCTAACACCGTGCAGAAGAATATACACGTATCATCACTATCTTAAAAGAAGGCAGAAGTCAGCGAAGTACAGCAAGAACAATAGGCGTGTCACTTTCTACAGTGCAGCGAGTCGTCCAATGTTTCCGAGAAACTGGGGAGAACATAAGAAGACCAGGACGCACGACCAGCACATACCATGGTCCACTTGAAGGACCAAGTGAGGAAACCAGACCCCAACAAAATAGAACATAGAAGAAGACCAGGAACCGATTCGATTGGAGATCGATTGATTCTTACGACTACGCTCCGAAATCAGCACCTCACGGCAGTTGAAGTAAAAAATCAACTTCTGGATACCCGTAGAGACGACGTAAACGATGGGACTGTAAGGCGGCTCCTTGAAGCAAACTGTGACTCCACATAGACCCGCAAATGGTCCAAAACTTGACAGGGAACATCGGGTAGCAAGATTCCGTTACGCCCGCGAACACGCACACTGGGGAGACGAAGAACAGGTAAGAGTCCGCTAAAAAGAGTCGTTTCGCCCAAACTCCTACTTTTCGGGGTACATCTGTTCCTGTAACTGATCGACTTGAGCTCCTAGGCATGGAGTTGACATCTGGTCTCAACTTCGGCGCCACCATCGAGTACAAGGCCCAAACTGCGGCCAAGAAACTGGGCATCCTAAATAGGGTGAAGCGATACTTTACGCCTGGACAGCTTTTAACCCTTTACAAAGCGCAAGTCCGATCCTGCATGGAGTATTGCAGTCACCTTTGGGATGGATCAGCTAAGTACCAACTAGCCGCGCTTGACTCGGTGGAACGCAGAGCTAAGAGGCTCATTGGCGACGTAAAACTGGTGGATGCCAAGCTTCATAGCTTGGCTCATCGCCGCAAGGTTGCCTGCTTGTCGGTCTTCTACAGATTGTACTTCGGAGAGTGTGCCCGAGAACTCCACGACCTCATTCCACCGGCCCCCTTCTACCATCGGACATCTAGACGCACTGCCAGTTATCATCCCTACCTGGTTGCTATTCCACCAATTCGCACTAAGCGCTTCCAAATGTCTTTTATAATGCGCACAGCAAAAGAGTGGAACTCACTACCTGCGTCTGTGTTTCCGAACGTATACAACCCTAATCTCTTCAAAGTGAGAGTGAACAGGCTTCTTCTGGGTAAGCTCACTCCATCGTCGACTTTGTCTCTGTCACCTCTGACCTAGACTAGAGTCAAGAGCAAACCCATCACAAATAAAAAAATAAAAAAAGAGTAATGTTTTCTGACGAATCCAGATTTATGCTGTACTAGCTTTAGCTCGCGGCTTCGCTTGCGTGGATGTCGGAAATTATTCCTAGAGATTGTCTGAAATCGCCGCGCGCCGTCTGGCAGTAGGTGCTGTAGAGGTTTCATTCTCGCCCCTGTGTACTTTATATCAGGCCGGCAGATATCTATGACATTCGGACGGTCACTTTTAGACTTTTAGAAGAAGGCGTTGACAGTTTGATTAGACGTCAGCGAGATGGCCGGCTGGTCAATGCAGGTTGAATGCAGGAGCGTTGTTTTTAATACATATAAAATATATAATACTACTTAAATACACCAGAGTACAACGCGAGTCAGCTTTTATTTATTTGAGTACGTATAGATCCCGAGGAAGTAAAGGTCTCCTATCCGGGAACTTTTACAGTAGGTACCTACCACCATATCGATACCGGAAATTTCAATTGTCATAAAGGACAAAACACGACTTTTCAGTAGAGCCAAAAAACAAAAAAAAAATGTTTTTATCTAATATCTTTTTCAAACAAAGTAAATTTATTCATGATGTCAAAAGAACCCCCAACTATTTTTTCGTGTTCTATCCTTTTAAATTAACAAAATAAACCAAATTTAATTATTGACGAAGAGTCCTTTACAGCCCACAAAAATTTAACTTAAGTACTTTACAGCCCACAAAAATTTAACTCAAGTACTTTACAGCCCACAAAAATTTAACTCAAGTACTTTACAGCCCACAAAAATTTAACTTAAGTACTTTACAGCCCACAAAAATTTAACTTAAGTACTTTACAGCCCACAAAAATTTAACTCAAGTACTTTACAGCCCACAAAAATTTAACTTAAGTACTTTACAGCCCACAAAAATTTAACTTAAGTACTTCACAGCCCACAAAAATTTAACTTAAGTACTTTACAGCCCACAAAAATTTAACTTAAGTACTTTACAGCCCACAAAAATTTAACTTAAGTACTTTACAGCCCACAAAAATTTAACTTAAGTACTTTACAGCCCACAAAAATTTAACTTAAGTACTTCACAGCCCACAAAAATTTAACTTAAGTACTTTACAGCCCACAAAAATTTAACTTAAGTACTTTACAGCCCACAAAAAATTAACTTAAGTACTTTACAGCCCACAAAAATTTAACTTAAGTACTTTACAGCCAGGAAAAATTGGTTATAATAAAGGCACATGAGTCGCAAATGACTAATCTTGATCATCAATGGGTAGTACAAGTCAATTAAATCAGAGACTAAGGGGGTAAAAGCAACAAAAAAACTAAAGATCTAGTTAAGAAATACCTACCATCCAAACGCCTCCTGCCGGAGGCTCTACGCGGGGGTCCTGCGGTCCATGGCCCTTTACGGGGCACCAGTGTGGGCGCGTTCCTTGGGGCGGCGACCAGCCCGCCGGTTGAACGCGTCCCAAAGGGTCATGGCCATCCGGCTAGTTCGGGGATACCGCACGGTCTCCGGTGAGGCGGCGAGCCTCCTTGCCGGATTGCCGCCGTGGGATCTGGAAGCAAAAGTCCTCGCATACACATGGGAGTGGCGCGAGGAGGCAAAACGCCGGGGCGTAACTCCGCTGCCGCGAGAAATCATGGCACAGCGGACAGAGTTCCGGCGGGATCTCATGGTGACATGGAGAGTGCGACTGTCGCAACCCAGTGCTGGGCACGCCACAATTGCGGCGATAAGTCCCCTCTTTGAGGAGTGGTTGGAGAGGCCTCACGGCATCCTCACCTTCCGCCTGACGCAGGTCCTCACCGGACACGGTTGCTTCGGGAGGTTCCTGTTGCGGATAAGGCGGGAGGAAACGCCCGGGTGTTACCATTGTGTGGATCGCCCGGAGGACACGGTGGAGCATACGGTGGAGGTCTGCCCGGCCTGGGCAGAGCACCGCCGCGTCCTCACGGAGGCGATCGGCGGCGGCGATCTCTCGCGTCCGGCCCTGATACAGGCCATGGTACGGAGCGAGAGTGCATGGGAAGCCGTCACCTCCTTCTGCGAAGCAGTAATGCTCGCGAAGGAGGAGGCTGAACGCGTGAGGGAGAGGCAATCTTTGCGCCCTCACGCCCCTAGTCGCCGCAGGAGACGCCCTGGGCGTCGGGAATCGATAGCCGATTCCCAACCACCGTAGGCGCGGGCTTGCGGATGGCGAGCAATGGGTAGCTCGCCGTCCGGTAAGGACCAGGCCCGGGTCGACGGCGCGTTGTGTTCCACGCGCGCCTCAAAGAGATGTCAGCACTAGCTGAAGGGGTCCGCTAGGGCCGATGCCCGCCAGGGTTGCGGGTTGTTCGAAAGAGTTACCGTGGCCCTGGCACAGGCAACTGAAGGAACACGGGTGGGTGTTAGTCAGTAGAAGTCTGACACGCCCTCCCGCTCCACCCAGAGCGGAGAAGTTATTTGATGATTTCCCATCCACAAAAAAAAAAAAAAAGGTAGTAAAACTAAGTGAAATAAAAGGTTTTTTTATTATTATTTTTTATTCATTAACCAAAATATTTTGTAAAAAAAAGTGACAAAAATGTTATTCTAATAGGAGCTCAAAATTTAAAACAAATGTGATGCTATTTTTTAATTTAAATCGCAAATAATCGTTGCGATGCTGAAAACCAACTCATTTTTTAGAATAATCAGCTAAGTAACTAATATACTAACTAGATTTTTTTTAAATAATTATTAATGAAACTAAAACAATATTTATCAAAACAGTCTTAAAATTAATAATAAAATTGAAATAACCAAGATAATAACACATTTTGCCCACCAGAACTCAAAAATCATACAATTGACATTGTAAAGTAAATGGTAAGTAACTTCAGTCTTTTAAAACGATTAGTAGTGAAACTTCAACATTAAATATTTTTTCAAAACATAGTGGCCTTATATAATAATAAAAATAAAATAACCACTAAATATTATTCTAGTAGGAACTCAAAATTTAATCAAAATGTGATGCTATTTTTTAATTTAAAACGCATGTAACCGTTGCAATGCTGAAAAACAACTCAATTTTTAGAATAATTAGCTATTAAACTAATCTACTAATGAGTTTTTTTTTTAATAATCAAAATTAATGAAACTCAAACAATATTTAGCCAAACAGTCTTAAACTTAAAATAACCAAAATAATAACAAATTTTGCCCACTAGAACTCAGAACTCAAACAATTGACATTCCAAATAACTTCAGCCTTTTAAAATTTTTAGTAATTAAACGTAAAAATTAAATATATTTTTTAAGACATAGTGGTATTTTATAATAATAAAATTAAAATATCCGTGTCCCGCTGGGAACATTAGATAAACATATTAAAAGTAAAATCTTAATGATCAATTGTGTCGATATCGCCTTTACGACCGGACCTCATAAATAATAATTAAAACATGACTTTACGCACCCTATTGAAAACTATTTTTACGATACATCCAAAATAGTACAAAAAAATCGAGGTAGAGCTATTAGATTTTATTCCGAAATAAAAATATTATTATTATTATGTCCTTTATTTATTTTCTAAACTTATTGTATACATTTTTAAATATTTTATAACAAAAAAAAAAAACATTATAAAATATAAAAAATAGTGATCTGCCAGTAGCGGGAGCAAGGTCAAAGCTACCGGTGGTTAGGGCTGCAGAGACAGGAACCTCCTCACAATGCGAGCCGTATCTAGAAGTACTCGAAGTTGTAATATCTGTGCTCGAAGTAACGAGAGCCTCGAGAGATGTTGATCGAGGCTTTCGGCGATCAGGCCATCGGCCGTTACTACAATCGGCACAATGACAGCCGAGCTCACCTTCCACATGTCAACAACCTCGTGTGCTAAGTCTATTATCTATCTATTTATTATTATTATTGAAAATCCAGGTCGTACAGGGCTTTTTTTTAATAGATATAATTATTTCAAATATACCAAACGATAGAGGTCGCGACGCCAATTCCAAATATGTAGGTATATAACTCATTTTCGGCAAAATGTCCTTTACGACATCGATTGATCGATATATTCCGTGATACTTTGGTTGCTCTTCACATCTTTGATAATTTAATTTAAGTTAGTGCTACGATTACACTTTTGTAGGACATCGTACATTCATTCCAAACCAACAGCTTACATTGCTGCAACATTCGTCCCCGTTCGCTGTTTTTACTAATGATACAAACTGGCGGCATTTCCTCATGAGCTGAGTTTATTGCCCGTTCAAGTGCCGAATATGCCGTTCGGCCACCATTTAGCAACGTGGCGGCTGTTCTCTGGAGCCTCGTACCTCCCAGGGCATCAAAAAAAAAAAAAAAAACAGACCATCTTCACCGCTTACAATTTCTTGCACAGTAATGGAACAATTTAAAAAAATGATCAGGTCTTTATGATTGTAAATGTCTAACTTGAAAATAATATTCATTATTGTAATATTATCAACATAAGTTTGAAATAGGTACCTACTCTAGCGCCGCCTGTGAGCACGCAAGTGTGTGTAGTACGTGTCAGTTATTTTGTGACTTTAAATTGTAATTACTTTTGACCGAGTAGCCCGACTTTATTAATAATAATAACCTGGGACATTATTCACATTTGGTCATCTGATCCCAAACTAAGCAGAGCTTGTACTATGGAAACCAGATAACTGATATACTACATACACTACTTTTTATACTTACATAGATAATTATACCCAGACTCAGGACAAACAGACATGTTCATGCACACAAATGTTTGTCCTGGATGGGAATCGAACCCACGACCTGCGGCGTGATAGGTGGTATCTTAACTAACCACGCCGCCAACTGGTCTAAATGTGAAAACATTAATGAAACAAAGACTAAATGTTACCTCATTTCAGAAAAAGAGGTACAGAAGAATTTAAATATTAGGTACCTACATATATGAATGTTAAAATCATTCCCTATTTTACTCCCCTCAAGGGGTGATTTTACAAAAAAGCTGAAATATGTAAGTCTTTATTTCTTACCAAAAGCTTAAATTTGAATTTTCATATCCCTAACTTCACAAATCATGGGTTTCCCATACAAACTGTCTTCCCCTAGGTATATCACCCCCTGTGTTATTTTTAAGAAAAAAAATGTAGCCTTTGTCCGTCCCCGGTATGCCGTCTATGTCCTTGCCAAATTTTATCGAAATCCGTTCAGAAGTTTAGACGTGAAAAGGTAACATACAGACAGACAGAATTACTTTCGAATTTATAATATTAATATGGATGATTTGTTCATAAACTGTATATCTAATCAAAATGATGCTGATTGTAGACCTGTCATTTTTGTTAGAACTATTCGTACGTGTTAGCGTTGTATCGTCACCATATGATCATGTATCGTAACCGTATGATTATGAGCTTCGTTAGTATAATCTGAATTGTGAACTGCAACAGGCCATTTACAATTTAACGCATTATTTTTCGATAGTTTATAATCTATCCAAGGGAAACCGACAATTTGTGAACGAACCAGCACGTTCACAATGTGTCCGATTTTATCACTCGTAAAATTGTAAACAGTCCCTGTTTCCCTGCGGTCTTCGCGGCTGACTTGGTCGCAGTAACTAAGCCAAGGCCTGCAGTCTCGACATAGATAGCGATCGCTATACGACCGAATTCGGTCGCATAGTCCTCGTGGGGTCCCTAGACGGTTAAAATTGCATGACAAACACGAACAAATCACATGCTTGTCAAGCAATTTTGACTGTGTACTGTATAGGTACCCCACTAGGACTTAGCGACCGAATTCAGTCGTATAGCGATCGCTATCTATGTCGAGAGTGCCGCCCCAGGGTACCACGAACAAATGGGTTAGGTTACCACTTGCACTAACTATCGGAAATGAATACGTTATGTTGTAAGCAATATGGTACAGTTCACTATCGACATTTTACAATCTCGCGAGATAGATTATAAACTAACGGTGTTCACAATCATACGGGGACATACACAACCGGACACCCCAGCGAGCGCATCGTCCGCCAGGCCGCCACCTCACGCCCCCCCCCCCCCCGTACCAGACCTTGACAGTGGCAGCGCGCGCCGCTCGCGGCACCCACTCGCATGCGCTGTAACGCCATGCTCTCTATACACTTATGTAATGTTTACATTGTTTAAGTATGTATTGTAATACAAATGATGCTGTTTCGTTTATAGCTTTGTAAACAGTACTTAGTTTATTATGAATAGTTACTTACATGGTGATTAATTTGTAAAGTGGGACATTAAGTCGTGATGTATTTAAGAGTGCGTAGAGGATGTTGCGTTTCAAATGCACTAAGCAACACCTCGTGCTTAGTTACAGAACCGTACCTTTTTTTGCGTGGAGAAATACTCATGCATACTGTACTACCGAGAGGAGATAGTACATTGTGTGGGACTTCAACCCACTAAAACTCCGCGGTGGCCTTCTCTGCCGCTTGTGGCGGGAACACGGGCACGCGTTAGCACTCACCGCGAACCCGCCGCGGCTGTCCGTCACCAGACCTTCCTCTGGGGAGTACCCCCCATCACCAGAACACATTGCACGCCGTGACCACCCCAGGGATCAAACCAGCACATGGGTGCTAGACGACCCCGTGTCTAGGTACCCTTGGTTCCCTTCCGAAGCCCGGCTGCCTACCAATTTTCAGCCGCAGAGAATACGGAGAGCGGCCTGCAACGAAATACTGACTCTCCTCCTCCCCTGTGGCCCCACCGCGTCCGCCATCAGACGGTGGCAACCCTGCAAGGCCGCGGAAGGTAGGGAGAGCGGCGCACCGCAATACCTACCCTCCTCTCCCGCCGCGGCGTCCAACCCTCAGCCGCGATGCCTCCCATACGACATCGCGGCCCACCTCAGTTGCGATGTCGCCCAAGCGGCACCGCAACCTACTTATTGGCCAATCACCAGGAGGGAACAGAGCCATACCTAGAATTATATTGGAGTATGACGTTCAATGCTTAGTTTACTATTATTAACTAGGTACTTAATAAATGATAAATGATTTTTATTTCTTTAAGTAGGTTTGTACAAACACTTTTACAAGTCAATCATGTTTTTTTTTTAAACTAGATGAGGTCGGCCTTTCCTATCTGACTACTCTGAGAAGAAAGGCCGAAAAAAACTCAGAGGTCACAGTCTCTCATAAAGTCCAGACATAATCTTGGTCATTTCATATGAAGCCCATGTAGATTGGTGTCTGAAATGGTCTTTTGAGGAAAGAACCACACAGATTGAGAGGACCTGTCCAGTCAGTGCACGCATTTGTCAGTAATCGCGCAGCTCAACTCAGAACTTAAGGAGCTCAACGATTCGACGAACAATACCAAAGAAAGGACATTTGGGTAGGCCGCATAAATTACTCAAACTGCCAGACCATGATTAAAAATAACTGAGAGAGAAAATAAAACAAAAAAAAAAAGCAATGACCTACATAGTCTTCACATTCACAATAGGTAATTAAAATAATATAATACTTTACCAAGTAAATTTTCATGTCAACATTCAGTATGCAAAAATAAAAAGAGAAAAAAGAAAATTTGGAGCAGTTCAATCCCACGCCATTTTGTCCTCAATATAATCTTTAACTGTATAAAAAGCTTTCTGACACAACTTGCGTTTAATGAATGATTTGAATTTATTAAGGCTTAGATCTTAAACGTGGCTTGGAAGTTAATATAAAAGCGTATACATTGACACCTGAATGAGCGACCTATTTTCTTGAGCCTTGTTGGAGGTACAACAAATTTGTGTGTGTTCCTAGTATTTATTTTGTGGATATCACTGTATTTTTTTAATAATCGTTGTTAATAATTATTTTTTTTTAAATTAAATCAAAGAAATCACGACACTCGGGATTTTTTTTTGAGATGGGTTTGCTGTTGACTTTAGTCTAGGTCAGAGGTGACAGAGCTGAAAAAAAAACGATTAGATTAATTCCGGTTTTTGGCAATTGAAGATTTTCGTCAAAAGATCCATCCTTCTTGGCACACAAATCAACACCAACAAAGACAAAAATTGGCTGTAGTAAAAAGTCAACTAACGATTCAATGTTTCTTGGACCGGTATCGGAAAATGAGGTAAGAACAGAAATAATTTCGCTAACTAACACTAATTCAGAAGGATACGATGAAATAAACACTAAAATTATTAAATTATGCATTAATGAAATAGTTGGAATTCTTACACATTTAATTAACTTATCCTTTTCTTCTGGAACTTTCCCGGATATATTAAAACGGTCCATTATTAAACCACTTTTTAAAAAGGGACAAAAAGATGACATAAATAATTATCGGCCAATAACCTTAATACCGATTCTGTCAAAAATATTAGAAAAATGCATGTATTGACTAGTTAATTTCTGTAACAAATTTGACATTATTAATAAAGATCAATATGGCTTTCAAAAAGTAAATCTACTACATTAGCCATCTTCTCTCTGATACAAACAATACTATCCAATCTTAATAAAAACTATCTGACTACAGGATTATTCTTTGACTTGTCTAAAGCTTTTGACCTAGTGTCACATGACTTATTATTACAAAAGCTGGAGGCAAGTGGGATAAGGGGACATGCAATTCAATGGATATCGACATATCTAAATAACCGCGAGCAATGTGTTGTTATTACGAAATTAGACAAAGACAACGTCATGATACCACACTCATCCGAGTATAAATGCAACAATTATGGCGTCCCACAAGAAAGTGTCTTGGGCCCAATATTAATAATAATAATATCTTAGGACATTGTTCACAAACGGTCATCTGATCCCAAACTAAGCAGAGCTTGTACTATGGAAACCAGATAACTGATAAACTACATACACTACTTTTTTTTTGTAAATACATACTTATATAGATAATTACACCCAGACTCAGAACAAACAGACATGTTCATGCACACAAATGTTTGTCCTGGATGGGAATCGAACCCACGGCCAGCGGCATGGCAGATGGTATCTTAACCAACCACGCCATCTGGCCTGTCATATTGTTTCTACTCTATATAAATTCAATTATAGATATAACAAATCATAAATGTATACTATTCGGCGACGATATTTCCATTATAGTGACTTCCGATAAGAAGACTAATACAATTTATGACCATGAAAAAGATATTAACAACACGATTGACAAATTAATTAAATGGCTTGACATGAATAACTTAAAAAATTAATTTAGATAAGTCTGTATACATACAATTTAATAAATCTAATAATAATAAATACAATTTGAAACTTGACATACCAAAACTTAATGAAGCTACACAAACGAAATTTCTTGGAGTACTAATTGATTAAGATATAAATTGGAAAGCACAAGTAGATGATATATCTAAAAGAATAAATAAATTCGTATACGCACTCAGAAAGGTTAAAAATGTGACTAACATTAAAACTGCTATCACTACTTATCGGGCTTATGTTGAATCAATAATATGCTATGGGTTCATAATGTGGGGTACAGACAAAATTAGGGTATTTGTTGCACAAAAAAAGTGTATTCGTGCTATATATGGGCTTCAACCTGATGACTCTTGTAGAACAATATTTAAAGAGCCTGGTTTATTACCGCTACCCTCTCTCTATATAATATATGACGTGTGCATGTTTGTAAAGAAGCATAAAGACTTATTTAAAAAGGCAGAGGATGTATATCCTCGAAACCGGCGAGATCCTCACAAGCTTATATTAAATGACGTACCAAGACTGGCTAAATACAGTAAAAGTGGTTTAGCCATGTGTGTTCGTATATATAATAAAATTCCAAATGACCATAAAACTTTAGATATTAGATGGTTTAAAAACAAACTACATGTATGGTTGAACAATAACAATTTTTACAGCATTAAACAATTTACTGACGGGAAACAATTTTGTGAACGTAACACAACATTTGCATGCTATGATAATAAGCAAAACATGTATGACCTATAATGACCTTAACATCTTTATACACCATGTTTTACGCAAATAAATATTATTATTATTATTATTCTTTACGTAATACATTTACACATACGTAATACATTTGAACATTTTAAGAAATTAAGAATAATAATTGATGACCAGCTATGTTAACTAGTAAAATAGGTTGCATCTGCCGAGGACACGCTGCGACTTGTGCCTAGCTACCGGTCACTAAGCTACTTTCGGTTGTTGATCACATCAAGAATAAATAAGCGTTCAATGATAGGTATTCAGTTTAGCCTGAAACACAAGTTTCTATAAATCTAGATCGGGCAGGTCGCTAGTTCACTATGTAACATAGACCTAGATCGCGCAGGTCACTAGTTCGCTATCTAACATAAACCTAGATTGGGCAGGTCGTGACATTTTTATTCCAGAGAAGAATATCGTACTTTTCGCACCTACTCCGAGGTAAATAAAAACCAAGTCGACATTAGCGAGATTATCTAATCTGGAAGCCAACTTGATGGCTTCAAACATGATTGAGAAAGAGTAGTGTGGAGTAGTAGTGTGTGTGCAGTTTTTAGTAATCGCAGCCATTATCAAACAGTTAGTATCTCAAGGACCCCATAACTCACCGTGTGTCTGTATTCGTACTTACTGCTGTGCTGACCTCGGCTACTTAATTACGAGTAGGTATTAGCGTTGTGCTGGGGAGTTTGTTGCGCCGCTTCTTCTCCCCAGCTAGCACTAGGAAGTGGTGAAGGGCGGGCATTTTGGGGGTCTGTCTTATGTAATTTTGACGTTCAAAAAGTGCTGATTCCTTGCCTAGTTTGAATAAATGACTTTTCATTTTGATTATATTATTTTATATTAACAATAAAATCATTGGCCTCCATTCACATCACTCATTATATAATGGAATTTTCCTTAATTAAATTGTTATAAATGCACAACATAATAAAATCAACTCGGTTAATCGTATATGTCCCACTTGGACACAGGCTGACGTGCCTTCTGCATCCAGTCTTATTAAAGTGATCGGTATATCTAGCTATAGTCATCTAAGAAACCATCGCAGAACGTGTTCTGGACATAATTTTGTACTTGTGAGTAAAAACATTAGAAAACCAGTGAGGTTTATGGTCTAACTTACCACCAACAAGATCTAAGGTTTTATTCCGATACTTCTAGATTATATTGCAATGTTGCAACACCAACAGTAGAAAGGCTATGATTAATTATTATTACCACAGCCCGCGGAAACATGCCATAGTGTCGTATTACAGGTGCCACAGAGTTGCGAACACTCCTCAGGTGGCGAGTTGAGCAGGTGTGGGTGACGCTCACTGACGAGCTGACGGTGACTGCGTGTTGTAACAGGCAGGGATTATTGCAGACATGTAAGTGATGCCCTCCTCCAGCTGTAGCAGATCGGATGTCACTGTCTGCCCGGATCGAGTAATTCAAAGTCAAATAATTTCACATAAAAGGCACTTTTTGAACGTCACAATTTACAAAAAATAGAATTGATTCTAGTTGCCCCTTCCAAAAGGTAGTTTCGTATTGAGAAGAATGAGCAAGAAACTCATATATTAAGAATATAATAAGAATATAATATAATACCTAATATATAAGCACAGAACCGGTTGAAGTGGCGGTGCTTGGGGGAGGCCTGTGTTCAGCTGTGCACGTCTTTCGGCTGAAGTTACAAATAAAGCAACGACAGGTAAATAAAGTACGTGATATATAATAGATACGTGGTGCTCACATGTTTACAAACATTGAAACAATTAACAAGTCAGTGTGTAAGTTAAAAGAGAATTTAAAATCAATGTAAAAAATAATAAATTATACAATTAAATTAGCAAACAAGTTTGACTTTGTATAGACCCTAGATTGTCATATACAGCATTCTTATCTTGGATATAATCCTCTAATTTGTAATATGCTTGTTTACAAAGTGTATTTTTAATATTAATTTTAAAATTTTCTTTAATTAATTATCATAAGATATTTTGTTGTGACATTTAACACAGTACCCGATAAAAGATTTATGTACACATATACTTTACATAATCTGAAAAATGGTTGATCTATTTTATATTTATTTCTAGTATTAAAATTATGTCTATCACTTATTTTATTAAAAAGATGTTGATTTTATTTCTTACATACCTAATATTTTAATTACCTTATTTAATTTGTTTGTAAATGATTGTAGGAGCAAAGTGTTATTGTTTGTCCATTGCGGTCAGATGATAACTTATTTACAATTTGTTTGTGTAAGAAATCACAATCACAAAAAAATATTTATTTATTTCCAAAAAACTTAGTACTATTTTACAAATGGCAATGTGGCAACATATTATTACATATTATCTATACAAGTGGCAGAAGAAGCTGTTACTCGGGTTGATTCATTAAAACATTTGACAGATCAAATGACCTAATTAAAGACTTAATAATCTGATAACGGTGAAGGGCGGGCGTTTTGGGGGACTGTCTTATGTAATTTTGACGTTCAAAAAGTGCTGATTCTCAGCCTAGTTTGAATAAATGACTTTTATAATATTCCAGTTATTTTCTAACAAATTAATATTAAAATATACACACATACACATAGCATATACATATGATTATTGACTCACTACTAGTACTACGTTTCTTGAACACATCTTCATTACAGAATCAAACACAGATAGATTCTGGTAACTTGGTGCCTGTATACGCATGCTCATCAAGCTCAACCCAGGACAATTCAGTGGTGTGTTCAACAGAGTCCGATGTCTTTCTGTTCTTTAGATTTAATAGAATTTTAACTAATATTAATGACCCGCCATGTATCATAAGTTTTTGGCTGAAATGGCTAACTACACAATGATTTTCGTAATTAATTGACATACTTGATGATCTTTTAGCAATGTTTTGTTAAGCAAATGACAACAAACTTGGTATTTTCCAAAAACTATATCAAGAAAGGAATCTTAAATCAAGAAAGCAACCTTAGATATTTTAATTAAATAATTGTATGTTGCACTCCATCTGGGTTCCTATATTATGACTTAAATTGCTAGAAGATACCTATTATTCTCTAATAATGTTGGTTATTTGAAGTGGTAACTTCTGCTGTCTTACTGGCTAGAAGATTAGAATATTAAAGAGTTATCCGGACTGACCTGCACAAAAGCCCGTACGAGATCCAGCAGAAAGAGAATTCTCTATCTGACTGGTAGTGGCCTCCAAGGATGTTGGTATTATAGGTGGATCCTCCTTCGTGCAACATGATGATTTCGACCACAACATAGAAATAATCATTCTCCGGACTCTACCTACATGTTAAGTAAGACGTGTTGACTCCTATCACTCAGCTTCATAGCCTAAAATCTCATAAGTTTCTTTAAAAAATTATACATCACACTAAATTAACTTTCAACTGTAATGAACACTAGCAGAACATCAATTAATCTTGATTATGACTCGGATAATAGAAGCTTAATAAACAACACAATAAGTCTAATTCACTGTATAATTACATGATAATGAATATGATTTGTCATGATTAATGCTGATTAGATTTTGTCTGTTTTGGTAAAATAGGTACTAGGTTCTTTGATTTGCAAATATTTATAAATATGTTAATATTCCAAGAATGTCCAATTCCGAAATGTAAGACAAGTTGTTGAATATTTCGATGACATTTACGTTACTAAAATTCTGCGAGCCGCTGGATGTCGTTGTGTAGCGGTATTGGTAAATAACGTCCTAACCATAACCCTATGTTAAACCTGTTATGTCTGTTAAACCCGCGGTTATAGTCCTCAAAGCTCGTGAATAGCTTGGATATTGAGTTTGAAAACCATTTCGTAGCGCAATAGTGCGATGTTATATGTGCCCTTCGATTTTGAAGTGGAAATAAAAATAACGAACTCATTTAGCCAAGTAGGTAATGGAGGGTATCTTGTGTTGTTCTGAATCCGATACTCACTGTTATCATAACGTATATCGAATACTTACAATAAAATTAATTTTAAGGCCGAAAATGCTTTGTGTATTGCATTTATTTTTTGTGTCAATGCTAACATAATTATTTGATTATGTAATGGTGTTTTCTTTAGAGGCGAGGAAATTTAAATTGAAATTAAACACAAAAAAATGATTTTAATATCCATGAAATTGGCTTTATTTGATAGATAATTTTATGGCATTATTGTTTGAACATGATTCAGAGCATGTGGCCGCCGCGGGTGACGCGTACGTGGCGTAATCTGGAGATCAAATTTTCACACACTCTTCGCAGTAAATCAGGCTGTATTATTGCAATAACACATGGAATGTTGGCATCCAAGTGCTCAATTGTTACTTGTTTATTGGAGTAGACATGCGACTTTTTAAGAGAAAATAAAGTAATGGTTATAAATCGCACGAACGAGGTGACCAGATTTCGTGAAATTAGTCGTTTGTCAAATGTTTCCTTTAGTAAATTAAGCCAATAAAAAAGTTAAGTTTTCAGTAAACTAGGCGTTGGTGTCAGCCGCGACGGCCACATGCCCGGAATCATGTTGAAACAATAATAGCATAACATTATCTATCAAATTAAGCCTATTTCATGGATATTAATTGTCACTCATATGTTTTGATATATTAACGACGAAAACTGTAAACATTATATAATAGAACATAACATCCCGCATGTCTCCCGGCGGCGGCGGCACATCGCAGCGGTGTGCCTTCATAGTACCCCACATAGCGCCACTCATAGTGTTTTAAACAATTTTCAATTATACACACAACAAATAGTTTCGGTAGCTTCACGTCTATTTATTGCTGATTTTATTCAATCCTCGTTAAACCAGTCTGTAATCGAATGCAACAGTTCTGATCAAAGTATTCCGGCCGCGGCGTGGCTCCCGCCGTAATCATAACATTGGCTTTTAATGTACGTCTCAATCGTAGAGAACCTTTCATTTACGCAACATTTGCAAAAGTGACTGCACACAGACTACCTACCAAGTGTGGCGATTCATTTCAATTAGGGATCAATTAGAAACATGAAGTCTCAGCATTGGCCTCGACGACGCGACGACACCCATCAGACGACAACTCGTCTGCCTGCCCTTGTCCTGTGTCCAGTGCACTGGTACTTCGGGTCGGCATCAAAATGGTTTCCCCAATGAGGTCACCATGAAGAAGGTAGGTATACTTAAATTCTAGAATGTTTAGACACGAGACTAAGTTAGACTGGCCACGTAACCAGAAAACGATCGGGTTTAACCGTTATGTGCAAAACTTTATAGTTGAGAAATGGACGATTTCACTATAAGATTAGATATCTGAGAGTAATAAGATCTGGTGCACTGACTGCAGGCAGCAAGACCGCTCCGTCGGCATGAGGCGCGTCGGCCGCGTGACTCATCATCTATCTTCTTACAATGTTACGAACTGCGCTATCGACACGTCTAGTCGAGCATGGCTTGCGTATCTTGTAAGTAATCATCAATAATAAGTGCGGAAGTAATCAGTTCATTAGCTGTTTATTTGCTAATGTAATTCATACTATGTTGAGTGCCTTATGTAGTGGTCGCAAGCACGACAGCTGAACGTGGGAGTCTGGTTCCTCAGGACGGGATAAGAGTTATCTAGTTTTTCGAATAGCCATCCGGGGTTTTGATTTGCGCCCAGTTAGTGGGAACAGGCTGGCCTCTCATTACATACAGACATAATTGGAAAAATGTAGTGTTTATGTTTACGTGAGTAAAAGACTATACTGTACTTTACCAGATATCTTGAAACTGACCTGTGTGTGCAGCTTGCTCGAGGACGTTGCTATTGACATATTATGTCGATCTGTTTTTAGCCGAAAACGTTTTAGAACGAGTACAGCAACATGCTTTCCCAATCACTTAGTAAAAGTTGTTAATACTAGAGTGATTAGCTAAAATGAAACACTTTCATTACAAAATAATTGATTGCTTTTTAATAATTAACTACAAATTCATGTGTTTGCGTCCGAGTAGGTAGCTGTTACGAAACGAAGACTTGTGTTGAGCTAGACGTAGATTTAAGATTACCGAAGTGTAAGCCACAGCGAATACTTTGTAACACAAACGTTTTTTTAACAATTCGTAATTATTGTTTCGACTCGGTACGGTGTAAGTACGGCTCGGTGTGGAAGTAAGAAGGGTTCTGTTTTGAAGGATATTTATTAAAGCAAATCAAGTCTTTTTATTGCATACCGGGTGTTCCCTACAGAGACTGATGTTAGACAACACACGGGTAGGTGTCGGCGGGTAGCATGCTCGGTAGGAATATCGACAATATGATTCAATAAGAAAACAGTGTTTGGTTATCGAACACATTCGGTTTAATACAAGTCCAACAATAAATCACAGTATTTTACAAAGTTATATTTCCAACTAAACAGGCACCTGTGGGATGTGGAGAACTTGTTACTATGTATACACAATCCTCCTTCACTTCATCGGCGATGTATCTACCACCATGCCCATCCAGAACCACCGCCCCACCCAGAGCCTCCAGTCCATCCAGATCGACCAGTCCAACCGGACTTTCCTTTCCACCCTGAACCACCGCTCCATCCAGATGATCTTCCTTTCCATCCCGAACTACCAGACCATCCGGAGCCACTCCACCCTGGACTACCAGACCATCCGCTATTGCCTCTCCAGCCGGAGCCACTCCATCCACCGCCGCCACCACCACCCCCAGAGTAGATGACTACCGGACCAGACCACCCTCTCTTGATGTAGCCTGCTGAAGCTATTGTCAGCGCCACGGACAGGACTACGGCTGACACCTGAAACCACAGAGTATGGATACGTTAATATGACACGGGGCACTAAAACTTCAGCTTTTTATTATTCCTTAATAATTTTTCCAACGTCATAAATAATATTTTTTTTTACGGTTTACCCATAAAAACTAAATATCAATTTTATGCCATGGATAAAAGATATCGGACGATGGAAAAATTAGCATTAAATGTTAATAACATTGAAATATATAAAGAAAAATGCACGCAAAATATCGAATGTTCAACATGGACGAACGTCCGTACAAAAGACATCAACGCGCACACACAAGGCAAATTTTTGCACGATTAGGTATGGAACTACAGGGAAAAACCCGAATAATTTCTCCCGAATGAATGTGTTAATTTATTTAAGTGTTAACTTAGATCGTTGTCGCAACAAAGATCTGTATGATTTATCAGTGATTCTAAGTTGAACTTGATGCGATCAACACATAACTGGATGCGATACTGAGGGATCAACACATAACTTGATGCGATACTGAGGGATCAACACATAACTTGATGCGATACTGAGGGATCAACACATAACTTGATGCGATACTGAGGGATCAACACATAACTTGATGCGATTCTGAGGGATCAACACATAACCAAATAAACATGAATTTTAATTAATAACTAGCTGAATCGTCAGATGTCGTCCTGTTAAAATTTCAATTTCGATTTTTCGGCTTTGGGTTTCTCCTAATTTTCTTTTTTTTCCTAAACCACCCCGATAATAAGGAGAACAAAACAAAAAAAAATCAAATCAGTCGAGCCATTGTCGAGTTTTTGTGAGACTAATGCACGGCAATTGATTTTTATATACCTATATACAGGACAATTTTTTAAGCAGTGCGCAAAGTTTCAGAGCGTGTTCTACTCATGAATATGAACAACTTTCACTATGGGACCAACCCTGAAATCACGAAAAAAATCAGCTGTTTCATACATTTTGGTCGAATAGGTATTGAACTTTTATATGAAACAGCTGATTTTTTTAGTGATTTCAGGGTTTGTCCCATAGTGAAAGTTGTTCATATTCATGAGTAGAACACCCTGTAAAAATTTGCGCACTGCTTAAAAAAAATTGTGCTGTGTATGTATATATTTATTTATATAAGATAGATGTTGTCATAGTATCCTTAAAAGTATGAAATAAAACTGCAGCCACATTTCTAATATTGCATAAAACCATAAATTTCTAATCATAGCAAACTATTTTGCATGTATTTCTAATAAGCTCATGTTACATTAGAACAGTCCGCGAGCGTGTTGCCACACCGCGAGTACGAGACCTGTATTTGAACACAATTACTTGGACTCACTATAACATCATTCATTTCGACACGTGGCTCGTAAAGTCTCGCGAATTATCTTAAATGATCTGCGTTACTTTTGGCACAAACGTTACATAAGCAGACGTGCACTAAGCGGCGCGAGCGCATTCGGAAACCTTTTGTAATCCTACGAGTACATGGACAGTCAATGTTTTTTGTTTCTTCCTTATTGCAATTCAGTATTTCAGTCGCATTTTATTTTTGCTCATAAATTGTATTTTGTTCAAATTACATTCTCTTAGTACTTAAACGATGCTTTTCGAGGAGTATTATAGAGTAAAGGTTTTTAGTGCATGAAGTATTGTAATATGATGTGAGTTGAAATACGCAGCCGCGCGCATCAGCAAGTCGGTACCTACACATTATATTATATTATTGTCTCCCACATCACTCCGTACTCTCACACTTTAATAACATTACATGAGCGCTCATAAACTAAGCGTGCAACTATGATAAAATAACACCTTAATTTACAACACCTGCGCATGCGCTGATGCTTCAAGCTTGTCACACACGGCAAGTATTGATGCTTATTATATTTCGATGGCTGGCAGGAGGAGCTCGTGGCTAAATAATAACAGCTGCAAGGGTCGATCTATCAGGTTAAGCTACGCTTGCCGGGGTTGGTCCGTAGATGGGTAATCATTTGTGCATACTTAGACTCCTCCGTGCCTCGGAACGCACTTTAAGCCGTTGGTCCCGGCTGTCATTCGTGGGTCTTTGGCAGTCGTTACGGGTCGCCAGAAGCCCGAAAGTCTGACAACCAGTCTTACCAAGGGGTATCGTATTACCCAATAACTGGGTTGTGGAGGTCAGATAGGCAGTCGCTCCATGTAAAATACTTGTATTCAGCTACATCCGGTTAGACTGGAAGCCGACCCCAACATAGTTGGGAAAAGGCTAGACAGATTGTTTATATTAAATTTGACATCCCGACGTGTGCCTACATTTTTACATGACTCCAACGTATCGCGTATTTAGCAGGTTTTTTTTTGTCACGTCTAGATTGATCTCAATATAAACGATATCTGATACTTTAATGTATATTGTCATATCGTAACCAAGCCTTCAAGTCAATCAATCTGCCTAGCCTTTTCCCAAAAGTTGATGAAAGAGAATATATTTAATGAAATATTTCAGCAATTCCTGATTCTGGTTCTTAAGCAGATTCTGGGAATTGATGAAATATTTCATTAACGATATTCTCCTTCATCAACTTTTGGCGGAAGGTAATGACGGCGGTTAAAACGCTCGAATATTCACCCTTTACTTAGCCATGAGCTCCTCCCAAGCAAGCCTTCAAGTGAAAGATGTAAAAATATTAATGATCACTTCCATAATCCCATGTATTTAGACTCTGCTGGCAAGATGTTTAAAATAAAATGTCTTGTTAAAATATGCATTTCTTGCTGTGTGTGACGGCTTTAATCCGCAGCACGCAACCGCACGTGAGCATTGTCACTGGAGCACCGAATGTTGGTCGGTTGTGACACCTCGCGCGACTTACTGCCGGTGTAATGTCAGCTGTATCATGACAGATGGTGAGGTTTGACGCCATATTATGATCCGACAAGTTAGTGCATGCGATGATATTGTGCAACAACTACTTTAGAGTTTTGGAATAACTGTAACTGCAGAAATGATTTAGGAAACTATATTAAACGTGCACCAGTTCAGCTTCTTCAAAACTGCTTGCATTTATTTACTTTTATCGCTACAGGATCTTTTAAATCTTTCTGAATTAGTTTAAAAACAACGTATAATTGCTCAAATAGAAACTACTTTTTTTCTGGAACCGTACAGCAGACAATAATTTGCAGATATTGGAACAAGCATGATAGGCACATAAAACGTACACTTTTCGTTAGAGCGGTATCGTATCGAACTTTAAATTGACTTAACTCACACTAGCACTTATATATTATTTAACTAATTAAGAAGGGAGTTAAATGTCTCAAGTAAATGTGGGATTCATATTGTGATAATTGATAGAACTGGACTTACTAGAAGCTTCATCTTGAGGGATGTGTTGCGACACTGTGCGCCGTGTGCAGCATGTGTTCCGTCCTCATCCTTTTATATCACGTACACACCCACCTCATCACAGAACTAGCTTCACAGAATAGCTGACTTTGTTCTAAACATCAGTGTTACCAGTTCTCCGTAACCCCGGTTTATCCAAATCGTTGAGGAATATATTTACTCTGTGACGTTTTGCCTAGAGCGTAGCCAGGCTCTATTGAGGTCGAAAAATTACTAATATCAACTCCGAGATGAGATTAGAATCCATTGCTGGTTTTGTTAAGGAATAATTCGTGCCACGCTATCGACAGCCAGCGATGTATAGCGGGAATGTACTACGCATCACATCTTAGATTTTAATCTCAACGGATCTTGTGCTTTAATAGTCTCATTGATATTTGGAGGCGAGCAGCATTCAGCTCATCATCCTGGGTCACTGACTCTGAAACAACTGCAAACCACATTAGACAAACATTCGCATACATAATAATGGATATTGACTGTACTGTGGCACCTCGGCCACTCGGCGCTCGTATGTTGTTTTTTTTAAAGTATAGTTCTTTATAATCACTACATACTACAAAACAAAGTCCTCCCCCACACCGCACCCCCCGCGGCATCTGTCTGTCTGTCTGAACGCGATAAAGTAAATAAAAAAACTAAAGAATAGATTTTGATATGCTTCTCACCAACGGACGGAGTAATTCATGAAGAAGGTTTAGGTGTATAATTCATGAAAACAATGTACCTTTTGACAGGCCAGCTGGCGTGGTTGGTTAAGATACCGCCTATCATGTCGCAGGTCGTGGGTTCGATTCCCATCCAGGACAAACATTTGTGTGAATGAACATGTCTGTTTGTCCTGAGTCTGGGTGTAATTATCTATATAAGTATGTATTTACAAAAAAAAAAAGTAGTTCAGTTATCTCGTTTCCATAGTACAAGCTCTGCTTAGGATCAGATGACCGTGTGTGAATGATGTCCCAGGATATTATATTATTATTACCTATTACAGAATTATTATATTGCTTAACAAATCTAGCAGGGTACTTTTAATCCCGGTAGTACGTTCCCGTGGGATATTATCCGACATCCACGCAGGCGAAGCGCGGCCATAGGTTAGTGCAGAATATGCCCAACCATTCAGCAGCTATGTATATTTCCAACAACCTACGATGCATTTTTTACACATTCGTCTAAAAAGAAAGTTATACACTCGAGTGAACAAAAATAGAAAGTCTGGATATCCTGGCTGGAGCCACCGATTGTGTAACTAATTGTTACTTATATTGCAGAAAGCCAAACATTAAGTACAAGAAATAAACGTCTACAGAATCAGTAACACTATCCTTTGTCGAATATATCTTAGCTGTTGCACAAATGCACAGATCAACTGCCATGATCTGCAAACCACATTTAAACAAGAAGAATAAGTATACGTACTGACAATCCGACAACCGACCTACTGTATAATTGACCTCCGGCGGCGATCGCGCCCTTTGGAAAGGTGTGCAATAATGGAAAGTTCAAACAGGATCGCTAGTGTGTCTGCAGCTTTACGCAACAATAACATTGATAGACAACAACATTATGATCCATACATAATATCGCCGTTAACCTTCCTACATAATGGACTGCGGACGAACACAACGACTTCATTATGTTCTGTATGTATTATTGTCACAAGTTTTTCAAGAGTTTGCTCAGAAGTTCAAACTCAAGGTGTGCCACAGAGCGATAGAGCGTAGCATCTTAAAAATCACACTCAATTTCGCAACACTATATAATATGCTCCAAGATAGGTATCGCCGATGTCGGCAACAAGTCTGCGAGGCTGAAGTGCGATTGAGCGGGTTACACCTATACGGTGCCTCCAGACAGATGCGCCAGGATCGTCACACAGTGGGCGAAGACGCGCGTCGTCACCGAGGCAGGCCTAAGAAACGTTGGCATTAATTACGCTACACCCAATATGTATGTATGTCCGTTCCATCGTGGCCTCCTGTAGCCTAAACGGCTTGACCAAATTTGATTAATGATATGTTGTTAGTTTCATCTCTATTGCACGAGTGTCACTGGGCTACTACACCTAATATAAAAATTATTAAAAAAAATCAAACTAGCGCATTTTTTGCGTCAAAATGTATGTTTAACAATTTTTTTTTTTCGAACTCAAAACTCTTTATTGCATTCATGTGTACATTTAGTTGTTACAATATAAGTAAGTTCCAACATGAAACCCAGTTAGGGCACGGCAACTTAATAATAACCTAATATTAAAGTATGTCTGTGTGCATTCTTTTTTGCGTATTTTTACATGACTATAATTATAATATGTAATTATTTATCTAGATATCATATTGTCATGTATTGTACCTATGGACATTTCAGACTATCTCTAAAATGGCCTCACACTGTACACGTCACCGATAGCGTCACGCCACTCACTGGTGTTGCAAGAAAATAATAATGCCACAACAGTGTTGCAATATTATATTTTTAGTACTGCCAGTTTTTTTTTATTATAATCAATGTCCAAAGGTAAAAGCGTCCATAGGTACAATACATGACTATACTAAATACTTTGTTCTAGGTATTCTGCGACCGAGTAAAAACATTTTTATGTTAGATATTCTTTTATATTTATTTCATTTCATGCAGTTGGAGGCGCATCTTTGTAAAGTTAACAAGACCTGACTGAGAGACAAAATAGACTGACATGAGATTGTTTGGAGACAAAATAGACTGACATGAGATTGTTTGGAGACAAAATAGACTGACATGAGATTGTTTGGAGACAAAATAGACTGAAATGAGATTGTTTGGAGACAAAATAGACTGACACGAGATTGTTTGGAGACAAAATAGAATGACATGAGATTGTTTGGAGACAAAATAGACTGACATGAGATTGTTTGGAGACAAAATAGACTGACATGAGATTGTTTGGAGACAAAATAGACTGACATGAGATTGTTTGGAGACAAAATAGACTGACATGAGATTGTTTGGAGACCAAATAGACTGACATGATATTGTTTGGAGACAAAATAGACTGACATGAGATTGTTTGGAGACAAAATAGACTGACATGAGATTGTTTGGAGATAAAATAGACTGACATGAGATTGTTTGGAGACCAAATAGACTGACATGAGATTGTTTGGAGACAAAATAGGTCATCTTGTTTCCATCTTTCTTAACCGACTTCAAAAGAGGAGGTTCGCTATTTGACCCGTATGTATGTATGTAGTATGTATGTTTGTATGTCCACGATTTTCTCAAAAACTAATGAACCAATTTTGATTATTCTTTCACTAACGTGTCCTACATACTTTCAGGAAGGTTTTAGTATATAATACATTAGGTAATTATTCTTGTGACGAAGGTATATGCAAAATGTACTGTATTTCCGTCATTTCTAAGTGGATTTTGATGATTTTTCTTTTCGTTCGTTTTGAGCATATGGTATTTTGTATATTCAACTAAAAATATAAAATAAATTTACTTTAAAAAAAAGTAAACACCACGCCAAGCTATTAGTGCATTGAAAAACAGAAGACACTGACTTCAGAAGCAGTTAAGTTTTTTATGAAAGTTATTTTATTCGTTTTAGGTTTTCGAAGTCGGTTTTTACTTTTTTAAAGTAAATTTTTAAAGTTCACTTTTTACGCAGTTGGGATTTTTTGATTTTTTAAATTTACGTTTTTATTTTTTTGTGTGGTCCAACCAAGCTATACTTTTGTGCTAATTTCACGTCAACAGTGCAAGCGATGGGGTGTGAACAAACACACGAACTCTCACGCGCTAGTTTGTCACCTCTTCCATTGGGATATTTTCATCGGTTTATGTTGAGATGATCTTCTTTTCTAGACGGTGTCTGGTATATACTTTCCCACCACGGATAATGTCATTGACTTGTCGACAACTTCAATAGGTACTTGACAATTTGCAACGACAATCTAAACTAGCATAGACATAAAATAAGCGGTCGGCAACACAAAAAAAGCAGTATTTCATAAAAAAAATTCTAGGAATGGCACCATTTATTTGTAATAAATTACCTAATGATTTGTTAATAATAATAATAATAATAATAATCGTTTATTTACCAGAATATCGATTTTACATTTCCTTAAAAGAAAAATATACTTATATAATACAATTTCACTAAAGTAATAAAGTAAATTTCACATTGCCCGTAGAATAATTTTCTTTGAAAGGAAACATAATTAATAATATTTTAACTGTGGACTCCACACTAGGTCGGGCCTGTCTCGTGGAGTCCTTGAAAGTACTGAAGATGTAAATGTATTTAAGAAGCAACTCAATAATCTACTGATAAGTAAGACATACTACACAATTAATGAATACCTGTCAGATAGAAATTTGTGTGTTACATAAATAATTATGGTGAATACTTGAGTCCGATTAATTTTACTTTATTTTATTTTGTTTGTATTGATAACTTAATTATTATGACATTATATACTCTCACATGATTTACTAATAATTTTTTTATGATATTACTTATTGATTTATTATGATAATTTTGCATGCCTCAATTGGTGCAACACAGTGGACTGCGCATTCACTTGACACCTAGAAATTTATGATTATGTACTGTGTTGAGCAATAAACATTTAAATTTGAATTTGAAACTCTGTTGCAAAAAAAAGGGCACTTTAGATTTTTTTCTCTACTTCAATGAAGAAGAACAAGAATGAGGTTATATTAATTTGACGATGTATTGGCATGTTATTTGAAGCATCCTGGCATGATTCTTTACGTTCCATATTTAAATTTTGAAAGTAACAAAAGAAAAATAATGATTATTGTAAAATTGCTTTATTAATGGCGCGAATTGCTTAATCGATTTTTTTTACTGATTACTAAAATTTTAAAACTTTTTGGATATTTTCTGCGATTAAAACAATTTAATCTTTCTTTTTACATTAAATACCACTTTTTGACATGAGCGATAAAGCGATAAGGGCCGGTAAATTTATTGACTACCTACTTGAAGAAGGTTGGGAAGATTCCATTTTTATGGACGACAATGCTCGCCCGCACCGTTCTGGCGACGTGGAAGCGTACATGCAAGAAGTTGAGATCCGTCGTTTAGATTGGCCAGCTCGAAGTCAATTGAGCATGTCTGGGATGTTCTAAAGGGACGGGTAAGATCAGTGCAACCTGCTCCACAAAACATCAAGAAGCTAAAAAGAGTCATTGTTGTTATATAATATATATTATTGCAGAAGAGTGGGATCTTATTCCTCAAAACGTTATTAAAAACATCGTGGAAACCATGCCCAGAAGGATTCAAGCTGTGATTTTGGCAAGAGGAAGTCACACTCTATTAGGTTTTTACATTTGCCACCACTTCTTATTGTTTGGCCGTGGATATCGGTTTTAAAGAATTCATCGAAAATTTAAAAAAAAATTCAGAATTCACTTCACGCGTATTAATTTACACGATAGTAAGTATGCAGACTACGTCAAAAAATAAAATTAGTAATTAACAGTAATAATATGCAATTATTTGAGATCGCCCACAGATGCCGCTTGTTCATTAATTTTACTTGACGACCGTCGCGTCTTACAAAGTTTCTATAGTATCTTTGAATGCATCTTTGAGTTTTATTGGTGTCATAAAATATTGTATGAGATGTGATTCATCATCATAAGTCCGTAAATGTCAATTATTATTGTTTGAATAATTGATTCGTCTGATTAGTCACCTGCAAATAATGGGCGATCCTTCCTCTGCCTGTGGATTGTGTGAAACGTACTTTTTTTTTAGATGGGTTGGCTCTTGACGCTAGTCTAGGTCACGGGTGACACAGACAAAGTCGACGATGGAGTGAGCTTACCCAGAAGAAGCCTGTTCACTCTCACTTTGAAGAGATTTAGGGTTGTATGCGCTCAGAAACACAGACGCAGGTAGTGAGTTCCACTCTTTTGTTGTGTAGCTGGTTGAATCAGGTCGTGGAGTTCTTGGGCACACTCACCGAAGTACAATCTGTAGAAGACTGACAAGCAGGCAACCTTGCGGCGATGAGCCAAGCTGTGAAGCTTAGCATCCACTAGTTCTACGTCACCAATGAGCCTCTTACCTCTGCGTTCCATCGAGTCAAGCGCGGCTAGTTGATACTTAGCTGATCCATCCCAAAGGTGGCTACAATACTCCATGCAGGATCGGACTTGCGCTTTGTAAAGGGTTAAAAGCTGTTCAGGCGTAAAGTATCGCTTCACCTTGTTTAGGATGCCCAGCTTCTTGGCCGCTGTTTGGGCTTTGTACTCGATAGTGGAGCCGAAGTTGAGACCAGATGTCAACTCCATGCCTAGGAGCTCAAGCCGATCAGTTACCGAAACAGATGTACTCCAAAAAGTAGGAGTTTGGGCGAAACGACTCCTCTTAGCGGTAAAAAGACGCCTGTGTTTTCGTGGCGTTAAAAGAGACCAGATTATCATCACCCCACTGGGAGACAAGGCTTAAGGTTTAACGTATCTTAAGTTTTGCGGTTATTATGAGTAAAGAAGTCCAGGAGTGTCGTTTTAAGTACTAATTATAAGAGTTCATGATATCACCAGTAGGTACTTATATTTGCCCACTGGTAGATATATTAAAAAAATAGCCAAAGCCGTCGACACAATCTGTTCGCGCCGCCCGCCGTCATCTCAAACTGTAGCCAGAGCTAAGTCCCCAGTAAGTCGTACTTTGAGGATGCTTAACGCCCTCCTGAATGTGATCTGTTTGCTGATGAATAGAGTAGAACTATGCGTGTAGGTATGTCTGATGTTTTGTGAGAGAAAGTATGCTATGGTGCCTTCTATTAAATGTTAGTATTTGAAATATTTTTGTTTACAATACCTAGTTCAATCTCTATGTTAATTAATGTAATAAAATTGATGTTACCGTTTTAATTAACAATAAACAATAAATTTAATTTATGGTGAATCTTGATATGTGATCTGAAGGAAACTTATTTCAGCAGTCTTGAATTGTTTAAGTGCATACATATTATTATGTCTTTTCCAGAGCAAAAGTTTATCGCGTTAAACTCGCGGTATCGCAATTTTCAAATGATGACGTCTTACGTTGTCAGAGATAACCACAGCTTATTTATTGAACTGCATATCCATTAAGTGGTCAATATACAGACGTATAGTGATGATGCACTTTCTAATCACATATTAGCGCAGCTCTGATGACCTTGAACGGATTGATCCCTCACGGCCATTGCTTTTGGTCTGGAGCCCAATTATGTACTCACTCACTTGGAGAGAACCTTGGAATTCATGCGAAATCGAGATTAAAATCGTTACTATTATTTAAACTGGCGTTTTTTTGTTGTTGTACGTGTAGCGGTCGCCGACGCGGCTGGCGAGCGTGAGCTGTTCCGGAAACAGTAATTGGGGATTGCTTAGCGGTGAGAGGTAACATGCTCTGAACAAGTAAAGATAACGTTGTGTAAGGCGTATTGTCTAAGCTTGTATACAGGAAATCTGTGGGTTAGTCACATCAGAAGATCGCTGGATGTCCTGCGCGTCCAGTATAACAACATCTTCAGGATGATGGTGGGGCTGCCTCGCTTCTGTGGTGCATCGCGGATGTTTGCGCTGTATCGCATTGATGGCTTTCATGCCGTCATCCGCTTGAAAACTGTATCCCTGATCTGCAGAATGCGTGGCAGCAGCAACGGAATTCTGTAGACAGTAGCAGATAGGATCTCTTTTCCGATATGGAGATCCTTTATTAAGCGGGTAATTTGAAAGTATTTTAATTTAAATCAAACTGTATGGATCAAGTTACTTGAAATATTTTTTTTTTTTCAAACTCCTTGTTTGAATGCCCATGGTTCATCATCATCGTCGTTCATCACTTCAGCCGAAAGACGTGCAAAGCTGGACACAGGCCTCCCCCAAGCACCGCCACTTCGACCGGCTCTGTGCTTCCCGCATCCAGCGGATTCCTGTGGCCTTCACAAGGTTCACACTCCAGAACCTCTCGGCCACATCGGCCATCTGTCCTGCGAGCATTGTGCCCTGCCCACTGTCACTCACGTTTGACAATTCTGCGGGCTATGTCGGTGATATGGTTATTTTGGCAAATGTTATCCTTGCTTGCTTGGATGCTGACAGAAAATGAGGCATCGAATTAAAAATTCATCATTTTATATTTTTAATCAATTGATAGTCTGACAACCAGTCTTATCAAGGGGTATCGTATTACCCAATAACTGGGTTGTGGAGGTCAGATAGGCAGTCGCTCCATGAAAAATACTGGTATTCAGCTGCATCCGGTTAGACTGGAAGCCGACCCCAAAATAGTTGGGAAAGGGCTAGGCAGATTGATGTTTATACATATATTAATATTGACATTTCAGTTCGTGGTCAGATCTTCACAAAAAATCAGGAATCAATAATAAGGAAATTACAGAACGTAATTCATAAATTATATCCTAATGTGTAAGAGCAAGGTCGCCTGGTGGTCTGTGGCGCATCGTAAGAGTTGGTGCATCCAAACTTATTAGAACGTAGGCGGCCCGAATATGTGTAACGAAGTGCAAAAGATCCACTCCAAACATAATTAAGATGGCTCAATTAATGTAGCCATTTAAGGGAGCTCAGCCACTACGCCAATGTGTCATCCTTCTGGGATGACGGTAGGAGGATGGTGCCTTATAGTGGCTGAACGGTCACGAGGTAAATCGCCTCACACTGATTCATTAATATTTGTATGACCTACAGATGACCGCTGGAACAGAAGTACAAGAGTGTCAACTCGTCTTGCCGTACACGCCAAGGAGCAGCGACGGAAGGTCCCAGACAAGGCGTTGGACTGTCAAAGTTTACGCGAATCCTCTGGATGTGGGAGGCAAAGGAGTCAGGACCGGTCGTGCTTGGAATAGACTCTCGGCTGACTGATGATGTTCAGATAGTTCAATTACATTCGATTATTGTGTAGGTGGTTACGGACGTGAGTGTTTTTAATCGAAGTTGCTACTGTAGACATCTTTAGAGATAAGTTGGACTTCTGAATGAATTTACTTTGCGCCACCCGCCACGTATTGCACGTTCGCGATGAGTTATAGTCGGTAAGTACAATTACCTACGAATCTGCATTTACACAGTAATTATCCACCGGGCACTTTTTATTTATTTATTAAAGCAATTTACTTTGAAGTCTATGTGTAGAAAGGTTTCGGTTCATATCGTTATTACTATTAGTTACTAGTTTTATTCGTATCGATATTATTCGAGAATCAAATTGTGTCAGTTAATTTATTGTAATTATCTCTAATGTCATATGTTCACGACATGGTGTTCTCTCCAACAACTTGAAATATTTCCAGAAAACTGCGAAGAAACCACTTCAATGCGTGAATAATTATAGAACATACGCCATCCCGAAACTGTGAAATTTCCCCAATCAACCTTGAACCTAATGCTTTAGCGATAAAGTTGAATATCTATTAACGAAATTTGACAGATTGTAGTAGCTTGATGTGCTTGCGTCCGTAGATTACATCAGTGTGCCTCACAGTCTCTGTAGCGATGAGGAACGTTGCTATAAACCAGCCTATACAGCATCGTCAGTGTGTATACGTAGAGTTAGACCGATCAGTGTCGACCTAATTACTTGTTGATTGGCTTACTTCGCTTTCATAACAGTTAAACATCTGAGTCGAATTTTATGATCCTTACAAGCAATCAATTCCAAACTAGTAACCTTTTGCAGATTCCTTCGTTGATTTTCTACACGTTTTAATTTAATAGTTATAGTACCTATAGATTTTAAACTGACTCTGGCAAGGTCCTGTGATTCCCAGATGATGTAAAAAAAAATGTGGAATCTGACAGAAGTGTTGCCTGTAAAGTGTTGCCGGTACTAACTGATGTCAATCAAAGTGTCAAACACACAGCTACCCGATCACCAGCGTCAAGTTTAAGTGACTACTAGCTTTTGCCTACCCTATGTCCTAATCCAGGTCGTAGTCTACCCATGTGCCTTTCATCCAAATCCGTTCAGCGGTTTCTGTAACAATATAATTCAATAATGATTCGAAAGACACGTGGCGCCATCTATTATCATAAGAAAGTTATTGTTGTTTTACTCGGGAACAGTACTTTCTTTCGGGATAAAAGCTACCCTATGTCAACGGACAACTGTACACGTGACAACGTATATGCAAAATTTTAGGATAATCGGTTCAGTGGTTTAGGCAGGTAACAAACAAACTTACTTTCGCATTTATAATATTAGTTAGGATGACCAGCTGGCCTGACTGGTCTGACAACAGGTCTACGTTCTTCACTGGATCTTTGTACGAAGGCATGATGCCACAAATTAACTTGCCCAGCTAAACCTGCCAGCAACGAATGTACTAACTGATTAATCAATTCATGGATGTAATCTGAGTCTAATTGAGTTTTATTACCTGGTTCTGGTGGAGCCGCGGGCTCGTGTCAGATATCCTATATCTGGGGCCTCAGGCTTATGTGGCCAAATATTGTGCATAAGTGATGTAACCGCATCTCAATAAATATCAAGGCTGTCTGGATGCTGTTCGGTCGTCGTTTCCTGTCGTCGGGGTTCGGTGCCTCGTTGCAACACACGGCCTCCTTTACTCTAGGATTATTTTACCCAAATGTTGAGTGATTCGATGAAGAACTTTGCGCAACGAAGTTTCTTGTTACATCAATTTAGAAAAGGAGCATTTAGAGCAATAAATAAAAAGTTCTTCTTTGTCGAACCTATGTATATGTTATGCAACATAATACAAAACCTATTCTTACGTTTTCGTTATAAAGCTCATAAACAAGGATTTGAATAAAATAACTCTAAACTTCCGATATACCTTGTAATATTATGCTGTTTTATACACTTTGGTTAAACTAAAAGGTCAATCGTCTTTAATCATGGCACAACTTATTTAAAGGATAGGCTTTGTCATTTATAACTGAGAATAATTTGCTAGATAACACGCATCTGTAAAGTAGCAAATTATTCTCGCTGGTATGACATCATATCACTTGTATGCAAGGGAGTCCACTGTTCCATGTTAGTTTTAAATTAAATTATATACAACATAATTATTGTCAATGTTATAATTGTTTCTATGTTAATTAATGTAATTGGTGTTGTACCATTTTAATTAACTATAAATAAATAAATCACATCATGGATGCCAAAGCATTAGGATACAGGCATTCAAATACAAGCAGTGTTGAACCATCGCGTTGCCTTGTCAACAAAAGGGGTACCTGGCAGAGGGGTTATGGTCGCACGAAGAAACAACGTTTAATAATTCATTTGGCGAAGGGTTACTGATTTTAAACCAAGTTAATTCAACAAAAATAAATATTTAAATAACATTAATTGTGTTTTTAGGCTCCTTGTGACTTATTCTTTATTTCGTATACTGCCGTCGTAAGAAAAAAGGGCACAACTAACATTTTTAAAAAAAATCTACAAAAAATTGAGCAGATTAGCCTTTTTTTCTGATTCTAAATATGTATGTAACTCTTTTTTTAATGTTAGTTGTGCCCTTTTTTCTTACGACGGCAGTATAGTAATGTCTACGTGGGGATGCGCTCATTTACGATCTGATACAACAAATTCCCAAGCATAAATGAAAATGTGATTTTCTGAACAGTTCTATTAGATGTAAAGATCAATGTCGCAGATCCTTATTCAGCAGTCTTTATAAGTATTCATTTCGGTATGAAGGTGCGGGAAACCTCTTATTCTACACTCATATTTCTACACGACGGCGACGGACCAAAAAAGGAGTGTGTAACCCTCTAAAGAAGCAGTGTTATAAGTTTAACGTGTGTAGGTATCTGTCAGCGCATCGTAGCCCCCAAACGGCTGAACCGATATAGATTTTTTTGTTTTGGTTGATAGGTGACTTGATCGATAGTGTTCTTAGCTATTATGAAAATTATCAGCTCTTTTCTAGCTGATATGAGCATCTTCCACAGGTCTGCTCGAGTCGTGTCACCTGTTCATTTGACACTAAACAAGTAACCTGCATAAATTGCGTAACGAACATGCTGACGTAAACAAGCCGCGAGTCCGAGTGTGCCCCCTGGAGTGTGCAGGGTAACTAACTGTCCACGACCTTTTATAGAGTGGTGTTAACATAGCGTGAGTAGCAGCCTTCGTATACGGAGAGAGACGAAACCGTATGCAAAGTGCGTGTATTGTAAGGATGCGCCTTTTTAGAGAAATTAAACTAGTTCGGTGTTATGAAATCTATGGCCTCCTAATGAATGGTACCTAATGTTGGAACCCTTTCTCATATGTGTGTTTCTAACTAGCGAGGCGCACGCCTACTGCCAGCATGCCGCCTGGCGTCCTATGTGTCGCCATATGTGGCGTAAACTTCTAGTTCATCAGTTTTGTTTGTAAACTTTAACTGAAATATTTAGATTGTTCAAAAGTTTGTCTCTCTGTATCATGACGTCATTTTCCCCGCAGCCTGTTTTGTTCTCATCATCATTTCCTACATCTGGATGTCTCATCAAATAAAACATACGTTCGTTTTATAAATGTTTTATTATAAGTTAGCAGTCATTGCACCGCCCTCACCACCAGCCGGACGCGTACCGAGGACGTGCTTTAACCACTTTGATGATGACGGGCGCGAGACCGTGGTGTGAGCCGTGACTGCCATAGCCGTGGTGGGCGCGCAGCAGGGATGGCGAGTGGCTCGAATGCAGCAAGGAGGAGTAGCTCGGGTAACGAGGAGATGAGTGGCTTGAACGTAAGGAACAAGAGGGACTCGAACATAGGGAGGAAGAGTAGCTCGAACTTAGCGGAGAAGAATGAGATGAATAATGAGGAACGGAGTGGCTCAAACTCAGCGGTGAAGAATAACTTGAGTAATGAGGAGCGTATGAGCTCAAACTTAAAGGCGGTGAGTGTCTCAAACTCAAGGAAGGAGAATAACTAGAATAACGGGGAGTGGAGTGGCTCAAACTCAGCGGTGAAGAATGACGAGAATAATAGGGAGAAGAATGGCTTAAACTTAGGGGAGCAGAGTAACTCGAGTAATGGGGAGCATATGAGCTCGAACCTAAAGAAAGTGAGGGACTCAAACTAAGAGACGGTGAGTGGCTCAAACTAAGGGGCGCAGAGTACAAGGGGGCTGAGTGTTGCACATGTAAAGGTGCAGCATGAATAATTGGAGCAGAATGCAATGACGGGAAGTGGTCGTATGAGCTCAAGAATGGTGCTGAATGTAAACTAGACTGGGAATGGAGGGGCTCGGCACGGGAGTACAGAGGCTCAGAGAGGAGAGAAGGTGCGCTTAGCAAGGGGGCAGAATGTAGAGGCTCTGAATGGAGGGAATGAGAGCTAAGCAGAGGTGCAGGGTGATGTAAATGCACAACCCGTTCGTGTATTGGGGCACCGTATGACTGCAGCGGGGCTGAATGTAGCAAGCTGTGGGAATGTACTGGGGGTGAATGAAGAGATCCGTGTGGGTACGAAGAGAGTCCATGAGAGCTGTGTGAGAGCGCGGACCCGTGGGAACCATGTGAGTATCTCGAACTGGGGTGTGAGTGCCCTGATAAGCCTGAGATGCTGGACAGCAGGCCGTTGACTCCGCTGAGCAGGCCGCCGGGCTCGCCGAAGATGCCGCGCTTCTGTCGGGAAGCTGTGCAGCTGGCTATCAGCAGCACTGTGCAGATCTGTGGAACGACAATAATTCCAATGATATGATTGTCAGTTTTTTTTTTTGTGTTTTTTTTGTGTATTGATTTAACTACATCTGACGGATTCTGTGTGATTTTGTGAATTTTTCTGATGCGTAGAACGCGGGTCAGTGACAATAGCATCCTGAAAACTGTGGTGGAGAGTCCTTACTCCCCTTTTCCGAGGCACTATGTGTGGAGAATGGTCAGGTAGCTTATTCCTTGCTTTATCGTTCTCTGCACATCCTGCCTCAGTCACCTACTATTCTTCTCCTTGTTATTCTCTCTGTGTACTAGTAACACTAGTGATAAGTTACTTTACTAACAAAATAGACCATGTTGTTGTCTGAAGTAAATCAATCAATTAAATTGATTAAATTATCATTGGCTCTCCGTTAATTGTCTTGTCACGATGCTCAAAAATAATAAGAGACTTCTCATGCTACCTGAGTGAGCGGTGTCTTAGTAGGAAACAGACGTTAACAATGAGAATCGAAGGTGAAACAATGCATCTTAGAAAAATATATGAAATAATAGGAGTAATCAGGTTGGTGCAAGGCTAACCGCGAGTCATAACTGCGATGCCATATTTTATCATAAATTATAGTAATTTGGCAATAACGGATTTATTTCAAAGGTTACTTCAATAATAAATCACAAAATTATTCATATGCATTGGGCAATCGGATTAACTGTTTAATGAAATAATTTAATCTCTATAATATACATATATAATCTAATCTAAAAATAAAATGGTAAAGGTCAAAGATATTTTTAAAGTAAACTCTGTTTGTTTAACCCAGTAACATGTATAGTTTCAAACATATGAATCTCGTAATGTCGGCTATATGAAAGTCTTGCTTTGTACTTAAGTAAACAGGCAGCAGGCTTATCTGACAGGCCGCTGGGGTCGCGGGTTGTTTGAAAAAGATACCGTGGCCCTGGCATAGGCAACTGAAGGAACACGGGTGGGTTTTAGTCAGTAAAAGTCTGACACGCCCTTCCGCTCCACCCAGAGCGGGAGAAGTTATTTGATGATTACCCATCCACAAAAAAAAAAAGGCTTATCTGACAGGAAGTGGTTAAAGCAATCTATACCATTTATTATACTTTAGCGTCCATAAAGTATTGCATTTTTTCGTCTATGGTTTGCAACTGTCTGTAATTTTAAGACCAAACATAGCTCTAATGCATCGTTTTTGCATTCTAAATATAACATCTTTGTGTGCAGAGTTTCCCCAGAAAATAATGCCGTATCTAAGGATCGATGCTGCAAGTCCGTGATAAGCAGTAAGCAATGTATCCGTATTTACAATTGGGGCGAGTTTATGCAATGCGTAGGCAGAACTACTGATTTTCTTACAAATTTCTTCAATGTGACCTTTCCAATCAAGTTTTTTGTCAATGGTTAGTCCAAGGAATTTGGCATTATCAACTCTGCATATGGTGTGATTGTTATAGCTTAAGTTAATGTCATTTTTTACAAGTATTCTTTGACGAAAATGCAAGATTTGTGTTTTATTTAAATTAATTTTTAGATTATTATTGTTTAACCAGTTAATTATAGAAGCTAAAGCATTATTAATGTCAAGCTCATGGGTGTCATTTTTCTTACATGCTATTGTGACTGCAAAAAGTGTCATTGGATGCTCAATAGATTTCGGAAAGTCATTTATATATATAATAAATAATAATGGTCCCAGAACGCTTCCCTGGGGTACACCTAATTTCACTATACGTTCTTGAGACAAATACGTAGTCACTTTTTTGGTACAATCTATTCTAGAGATTGCTGTGATTTGCCTTCTATTGAACATATAGGATTCAATTAATTTAAGTATATTGCCTCTAACTCCATATGGTCGCTGTCAATAAATAAGGAACTTCATAGGCGTGCAAAAGTAAAATCAACGGTTGGAATGCTTAGTTGTAAAGAGTATAAAGACACATGAAACACCAAAGGGATTGGTGACACGATACAGATGTAAAACAAAAAAATTAAAAAATAAAGTATCTTTATTTCAGACCTAAATCAAAAAATCAAAGATTAAAAGTGTCTACCTAGTACCACATACCTAGCCACCTATTACCACATACCTAGGCATGTTTTAGGTTTGGTTTTAATACTCAAAGATTTAGTTTTAGAATTATTATTAATTTTAATGTTTGTTAATGGAATAGACTTAAATGCCAGAAATCTTTGTTAATGTAATCTCAGCTTTTGTGGACTTTAAATACTTCCGCTGAAGTATTGTAAGGTAACGTTTGTCCACATTATTACAATCACAACTTTGTGGGCGATAATCACATTCGCTCCTTAAACATCATGTATGAATATATGAATTAAAAAACCTATTTTGTTTACTCACAAACAGTTTCATGGTGAGTGCGTGTGATCACAATTCCGGCACAGTTTTGACGCCCAAATGATATCACACACAATATATACCGATATCCGATTAATTCGAATATTACGAAACTGCCACCGACTGCGCAGAGCCCTCGCCTGAGGCAGAGCCCTCCGCCCAAGGAAACGTCTCCAAAGGTACCATTACGTAACAGTTATCATTTAGAACCAAATTAATATAAACTAAGTTATGAATACATTGAATACGTAATGAGCTGTTAATATGCGCATGACCATGGCGCATCTTCGCTGAGATGGTTCCATATTTGGGCTTTAATGTTTGGTCAAAATGTTATAATACACATTCCTTGTTTTTATCCTCATGGTTTGAATTCATATCTTATTCATTTAAACCAAAACTTAGTAGCAAAGCTTATGAAGCGCGGAAGCCTCTTCGACTGGATGTCTGTCATTAACAACGACCTGAAGGAGGCACCAGTAATGTCTTGACGACCCAGAACAGACATGTCTTAGCTCTGGCGAAGAATTATGAGAAGAGCCGTTCCCACATGTAGGCGGAAACCGGAGATACAAAAAGAAAGGCTAAAACTTAGGATGACATTCACTACATAGGTATTTAGTACTACCTACCCATTTACTATTCATCTCATAGGATAATAGAATATATTCATAATGATTAGCGGCCATAGATATTGCGGATATTGTTAAGATAATCAAGTGAAGTAATTATTATTTAGGTAAATAATACGATTCATAGTCGCGCACGTGTCTCTCTGGACCCGTTTCCTTTAAGCAAGTATGTCAACACAGCCTGTCCGAATCCTTCCATTTCCGAAGTGGCGTTTTATCTCATAAGATTACGTATCCTATAACATTAAATGAGCAATATATACATATATATAAATGAATCTAGCTAGCTCTCATTTCTGGGAGAAATAAAATCGTTTTCTTTATTTTCATCCAAGCAAAGCTCGTTCGGCCAGGTACTTATTATGGTATGTGAGTCACTAAGAGATGGAGCGCTTGTCATCTCGGAAGGGTTTGCTTACATTGACCAAAATACAGAATTGGAATTTTACCTACGGAAATCTAAATAATAAAAATCAAAAAATCAAAAATCAAAAGTCATTTATTCAAACTAGGCTGAGAATCAGCACTTTTCGAACGTCAAAATTACATAAGACAGTCCCCCAAAACGCCCGCCCTTCACCACTTCCTAGTGCTTTAGCTGAGGAGAAGAAGTGGCGCAACAAACTCCTCAGCAGCACAGCTGTCTGTTCAGTTAAATAAAAAATTTAAAAAAATATATATATTCTATACAACACTGTGCAAATTACATGCAAGTACATTACGCAACACAAACATTAAATTAAATTTAATTATTTGCTATAAGTCAGCTAGCACACGCCAATATACTTAAAAAAAGAAGAAAAAAATCGAAAAATATACTCAAGCAGAATCAAAATACAAAACTAAAAACATAAGTAGAACTTTATACCTATATTAAAAGCCTCTAGTAATAAAGGGCGTGCCCACTTACATATAGCCGTAACTCGAAGTCACAGATGATAAACTAGGACCATCGAAGTAAAAAATACGAGTTAAATTACTAATAACAAAACAAAACCAAGGTCAGCAAGACGACCAGTCACCACAAGCAGCACCCGTTCACGAGCATAACGCAAAGATCAGCCATTACCCCCCTCGCCATATTTGAGGGAAGGAGGCAACCCGACCCCCGACGCTACCGCAAGCAGTGACATCTAAGGGAGCATGACGAACCTGCTGCCGGTTGCTCAGACAAGAATAATTATGATCAATTGTCGAGGTCACTAGCTAACCACATATTGCAATACCACTCATAAAAAAACAACATTGTAATGAGTAGATTATGTCAATGATAAATAAAAATAAAATTAAAATAAATTGACCTTTACAGTCAAAGAAAATAAATAATTATATGAACCCATATAACCTGTCAGTAGGTAAGCTAATTCTGGAGAAAGAACATAAACATTGTCTTAAGTTAAACACAGCTACCAACTATTCTTATCGTTTAAGTAATCGTTGATAGAATAGTATGCCTTTGAACAAAGGTTAGATTTTACTTTGGCTTTAAACGCATTGTAAGGCAAATCTAGCAAAGAAGAGGGTAGCTTGTTATAAAAGGATATACCAAGCCCAACAAATGAGTTATGAACCTTATGAAGCCGGTGAAATGGAGCACGTAATTTGTCCTTATTTCTGGTGTTAACATTGTGAATATCACTGTTTTTAGTGTATAAATGTATATTTTGTCTAATATATAAGATGTTGGCGAAGATGAATTGTGATGCCACCGTGAGAATACCAATATGTTTAAAAAAATCTCTCAGAGAAATTCTGGCACCGAGCTGGTAAATAGCACGAATAGCTCGTTTCTGAAGAACAAATATATTTTGAATATCAGCGGCTTTGCCCCAGAGCAGAATACCGTATGACATAACGCTATGAAAATAACTAAAATAGACTAACCGAGCTGTATCAACGTCAGTGTATTGTCTTACTTTCCTGACGGCGTAGGCGGCTGAACTGAGCCTTCCCGCTAGGCTTGATATATGTGGGCCCCACTGAAGTTTGGCATCTACTGTTATACCCAGAAAAACTGCCGAGTCTACAGTTTTAAGCACTTCTTTATCTAAAACGATGTTGGGTCCTAGATTTCTAACATTCGGTAATAAGTGTTTAGATTTCTTTTTGCGGTATACCACAATCAATTCCTAGTTAGAAATATGCTCCATGGAAGCCTTCCCCCTTTATACATCCCAATTATACAAAAATGTGTAATGTTGCTCCGCGCAGCGCCTACTTGTTCCATCATGGCGCGCACTGCCGGCGTCTGAGCCACTGACCCTGTACCACAACACATAGCAATACACACGCTGGTGTTTGTGAAGACAAAACCTCTGATTGCATGCAGGCGCTTACTAGTAAACCAAGTGTCGGTCTCAGTACTAAGAATGTTGTTCTAAAATCTAATATGAATCTTTATGATTAGTATAGATATGTAACAAATTATTATGTCCAGGCGGGACTGACACTAACAAGAGCTATATACGCAAGTTACCTCAAATACTCCAGATATATATAATGCCTACAAATGTTTAGGTGAATACCTAACAATATTAGTGTATGATACCCCAGCTCTTGTAAATAACTATTTCTTTGTTGAATGAATGACACTGCAGCTGAGCATTTCTTTCATGCTTCTATTTACGTAGAGTTAAAAATCAATGTGCCTAACCTTTTCCCAACTATGTTGGGGTCGGCTTCCAGTCTAACCGGATGCAGCTGAATACCAGTATTTTACTTGGAGCGACTGCCTATCTGACCTCCACAACCCAGTCACTGGGTAATACGATACCTCTTGGTAAGACTGGTTGTCAGACTTTCGGACTTCTGACGACCCGTAACGACTGTCAAAGATCCACGAATGACAGCCGGGACCAACGACTTAACGTGCTTTCCGAGGCACGGAGGAGTCTAGGTATGAAAAGATGGTCACCCATCCACAGACCAACCCCGGCAAGCGAAGCTTAACCTGATGGATCGACCCATGCGGCTGTTATTATTTAGCCACAAGCTCTCTTATATATTTTTTACGTAGAGTTACAGGTAGGCATTGGTTAAGAATCCAGCCCGCACTGGGCCCGCGTGCTGGATTACCGCCCACTCGCTCTCACAAAGAGGAGGTCGGTGTTGCAGCTGTGAGAACGTTACAGGCTGACTGTGCAGCTGGTCAAGAGCAGCGCAGTCCTAGTTTATCATTTGTGACTTCGAGTTATGGCTTCATATACGGATATATGTAAGTGGGCACATCCTTTATTACTGGAGGCCTTTATTTAGGTATAAAATTCTGTTTACGTTTTTACTTTTGCATTTTTATTTCTGCACAAGCAGTATAGTTATCGATTTTTTTTTTTTTTTTTTTTGGTATATTGGCGTGTGCTAGCTTACGTAAAGCAAATAATTTAATTTAATGTTATGTGTTGCGTAATGTACCTAAATTATTTTGCGCAGTGTTGTATAGATTCAATTTTTTTTAACTGAACAGACAGCTGTGCTGCTGGGGAGTTTGTTGCGCCACTTCTTCTCCCCAGCTAAAGCACTAGGAAGTGGTGAAGGGCGGGCGTTTTGGGGGACTGTCTTATGTAATTTTGACGATCAAAAAGTGCTGATTCTCAGCCTAGTTTGAATAAACGACTTTTGTTTTGGATTTGCAGCGCTAGTCAGATCATTTCATAATTACATCACAAATAAACACAACATCTGTTGGCATTGAAAATACGGGCATCTACGTTGTTGACATAAAAAAATTCCACATCGTAACAGCGCGCATTGAACTAAATCAAGATGTGTCGTATGCCACGCCCGTCATCACGATGTCATCATCCATCATGGCGGCTTTTTAGCTCACCCATCAGCGGCTCACCTGCACCGAATGTCAGAGTGACCTTACACTTCGAATGACTATTTATATGGATTGTAATTACGTCATATAGGCTTGTAAACATCCGGCGTTGAGGTCTTTATAAGCGTCGTCATCATTATCACCTGCCCAGCCTTTCCCCAACGATGTTGGAGTCGGCTACCAGTCTAACCGGATGCAGCTGAATACAAGTACTTTATATGGATCTATTCATAATTTTGTTTGATAAGTAAAGATGGACAGGATAGCATACCCTGCGATCGATAACTTGCTACAGCCATAAAAATATTTTTTACAAAAAAAAAAAATCCACCGACATCCAGAAAAAAACACTACAACGTGAAAAATAACTTTAATTTCGGAAGTCGTTGTCTTTGGATCTGCATTTTAGTTTTTTGCCACCGACTTCTGAAAATAAAGTTATTTTTCACCTTTTAGTGTGTTTTTTTTTTGGAAGCCGGTGTTTTTTTTTTTGATTTTGTGAACAAAGTTTTTATTTTTCACTTTTTAGTGGGTCTGTTTGTAATTTGTTTAAGTTACAATAGCCTAATGTCAACTGCTTTTAAAAAATATTGATTTTCCCGATCTAGGGACGCTAATTGTTAAGGAGTTCTTCTAGTAAGAACCAGAAGAACAGGAGCTGATGGTGAAGTCACCATTAAATCCATTTCACAATGTGCATTGTGATGAGCATAAATTCCTTAGCAACCATATTAAAGTAATTAATGGAATCGCAACCCGTGAAATACTTAATTATTATTGAGTAGTTCCGATGGCCATCTGTGGTCATCATCAGTTCCACTTCACCTAATAGTGCTTTCCGAAAGCAAAGGCACGAGTTACTTTAAAAATATCCAAATTGCAATAGGCCTATAAAATTTGAGGATTGCCCTCGATTTCCACGGGATCCCCATATCAGATTCTGACTTGTAAAAACGAAGTTGTTTTGTCTGACACAGGTATTTAATACGCTTGTCTGGTTGCAGAGACGCGGCCGCGGCCCCGGTCGGCGCGGGCGCGGCCCCGACCGGCGCGGGCGCGAGCGGTTACGACGCGACGCTGCGGTACACACATGGATTATGTTTTGCCAGCTGATCGTCTACCATCATCTATATTGAAAATCATTAGGCTGGGTTCAGTTACGTCTGAGTTTAAAATGAAGAAGTGAGAGTGAAGCTACAAGGAACTCCTGAGGACTGTGCGGTTAATAAGCCCTGTCTCTGTCGACCAGCTGAAGTTTAATTCAGAAAATAAAACAAGTGTATAGATACACGTTTAATGATAAAACCATTCCTTGTGTACACACATCTATTTATAAACTGCGATATAACTTTCGCAAAGTAAACAGTGGCCACCTGTCTATCGCGGCATTACACTATGGCACTTTAATAAGTGCACTACTCGCACTATATTACTTATGAAGTGCACGTAATACGGGTTTATAGAGCTCTAGATTTTATCCGTGGAACTTGCGCGCGTTTGCGTGTAGTCCACACCTTCCCCACCGATGCAATGGGTGTCGTAAGACTATTCGAAATGACTTCTGGAGGAATAGTATCAACGCTATCTATTGGGTAATATATCACACATGCATGAATTTAAAAAGTGTGACCAGTGGTTTAGAGGGATTTAGTTCG
>OX411727.1:821570-911270 GCA_948252095.1 Dicycla oo
TCATTACATCTGAAGTGATATGGAATCCTCCGTTTATAGTTGACATTTCCCAATAGAAACAATCGTGTGAACCGACAATGTTGCCAGTGCTGGCACCCGATCGTAATAATTTTGTTGATATCGAGCAGGCATTAGCATAGCATCGTGAGTGACTCTCCGTGACGATCCGGTGATCGTGACCCGAGCGCCGCGCGTGTCCCGGGTTCGGTTCAACTGCGTGTCAATCGCTTAGTTGGTCAACTCGAGCAGATATCAGTAGATAAATTATAGGTTAGATGACTGACTTCATTGAAGCTTCAGTAATCTACTTTGATAATGTTTTGAGTTAAATACCTTCTTCGTTAAGACTTAGAAAATATTAGAAAAGATTAGAAAGGATTAGGCCATGCTGGTTAGAATGGTTTGTCCATGCATTAGTTGTAATGAAAAAAACTTAATTATTTCGAACTCCAGTTATGAAAAAGTTATGTAACATAAGTGAATAAGTAAGTACTTTGAGGATGATTGTTAGAGAGTAAACTAGTCTACTGGTAGGTACTGGTGGGTGATTACAAGTGGCATTACGTTGCAACAAATTAATTTGCGCCAGATAGATTTTTAATCATTTCTGGTTACATATTAAATAATATGAATAGCGGCGTTACTACCGGCACAGGAGGCGCATCAGTTCACATTAGCACTAGAAAACTAAATAAGTAATTTGTTCAGTTACAGAATCAGTCCCTAAATGCCGTTTCTCTGTGACAACGCACGTTTCCAACTTAGGCTGATTTATGGATCGGTATTTGTCCAATGTAATAAACACTTTTTAACCCAGTCCAGCTTCCAGCATCCAGTTCTTGGTTTGAAAGGGCACCCGCTAACCATCCGACGTGATACCCGATCTAGTCACGATTGCTGGATCATTGTTATCAGCCTTATAATACTTGAATTACTTCGTTACTGATCGTTTGAGTCTCCAAAACAAATACGTACTTAGTTATAACTTATTAAATAAAAGAAATACAATAGTAACTTACAGCAGCCTTCATGTTATCAATGTGTTGGTTGGACAAGCACTAGTCCTGCGCCTGCGCCTGCGCACCTTATAACTCCTGACCGCCCGCCTACCACGACACTAAGTACTGAGTACTGCACCTCGTAGACCCTGTACCAAGACAGTGGAAATATAGTCTCGTACTTTTAAGTTTAGTTATTATGCCTAGTAACGGTGCGACTTGATTCCAACGACAATTACTTCAGATCATTCATATCTGTAATCTCTATGGGTTCATCATATACAGTATAGATATGAATGATCTATTATTAACGAGTATTCTATTCAATTACTTGAGTTTTGTTGTTCTCAAAAGCCTGGATAAGCGCTTGAGTTAAAAGTTGAAAAGCGATTGTGAAAAAAGCGCACAGGAAAAGTTACAAGCTGTACCAAGTAATAGCGTAATACAATGTGTATTGTACCTATATACAATGTCATTCGTGCAGTAAATAGGTAGCCCCTGTCAGATAGGAGGTTCTTAATTTTTCTTTGGAGGATCATTACTTTTTTTATAATTTTCCGTATCTAACCTCACTGTGTGTTCAACACAATGTGTCGATGCCGATGTAGCATCCACCAACACCGATACAGTCCGAACTCATACACAGACAGTTGTGACATTATTCATTTATTTTTTTGTTTTAAGGAGCTCGTGGCTAAGTAATAACAGCCGCACGGGTCGATCCATCAGGTTAAGCTACGCTTGCCGGGGTTGGTCCGTGTATGGGTGACCATCTTTACATACCGAGACTCCTCCGTGCCTCAGAAAGCTCGTTAAGCCGTTGGTCCCGGCTGTCATTCGTGGATCTTTGACAGTCGTTACGGGTCGTCAGAAGCCCGAAAGTCTGACAATCAGTCTTACCAAGGGGTATCGTATTATCCAGTAACTGGGTTGTGGAGGTCTGATAGGCAGTCGCTCCATGTAAAATACTGGTATTCAGCTGCATCCGGTTAGACTGGAAGTCAACCCCAACATAGTTGGGAAAAGGCTAGGCAGATTGATTTTTTTTTATTTTTTGGTCCCGTTTCGTCCTCTGATCTAAAGGTTTTATGGACAGTTCCTCAGTACATAGCTCAGAATGCTACGACTTTCAAGGATAGAAGATTCATGTAGGTGTAGATTTCATCAGCAATCTACCTATACGAACAGAAAAAGAAAGTTCAATTAAAACCTTACTAATTACCTACATTAACACAGATTGCGAGATAAGGTTGTAAGTTGGTGTGAGAATATGCAAGCAGTTCAAATATTTACCTATAATTTTGGATGTATCTTGCATTTAATTTTCAACGTATTACAGCGGAGACTTCCACACTAGTAGTATCTCCTCCCAATAAAGTTCAGCTTTCAGTCATTAAAGCTTCTTTTAAATAAATATTATGATTTGCATCCAAGGAAACTGTGCCGCAGGTACTTATAGCTCCTATAGTCATGCACATTGTGCGTGTCAATTAAAACGTACGGCTTTGCTAACTTTTTAGGACTTTTATGTTGTTTTTCCACGAGTTAGTACTAGTTTTGTCCTTGTTGCACTGGAATGACCAATAGATCTGCATAAACAAAAAATACGCGCATAGACATACAGTTCCGTTGCGGCGAGGTTGAGTAACTTGTAGCCTGACATGCACTGAATGCATTCTCCCATTAACGTTTAGTTAAATCATATTAGCAGTAACTTTACTTCGTCTGGCCTTTAAACCGTAACAATTGTAATACTCACGTAATGCTAAGAAGTTAGGGCTTTGACATATGTACATACCTACCGTTTTAATATAATTTATCTTCACTTTATTCAATTTCCACGACACTGCTAGCTATCGCACTTACTAATGTAACGATACTACACACCACATCTCATTATTTTATATAACTAATGTAATTTCTAGTTATATTATTTAAGAGGGCTGTCGCATTTTATCACCTCTCTCGCTCACACGTGACCAAATTTTTAAGAATGTTAAATGTAAAGATGTTTTTTTTAATGAAAATGTGATCAATAAACGAACTAATAAATAATCTATGGTACATCTATACAAATAAATAAAATTGAAGTGTCTGTCTGTAATGTAATGACAAAATAACAGCTTTTTACTAAATGCTTAGGAAAGTTTATGCGGAATTTATAACAAAGGAACAACTTTTAGAATTTTTGTCTGTTTGTTCCAGCAGATCTCCGAAACGGCTAAACCTATTTTGACGGGACTGTCACTGGCAGATATCTGATGCTTGATGAAAAATAATAGGATTCCGCGCAAAAAAAATAAAGATCCGATTAAAATATGGAAGTATTGACATCCACGCGGGCGAAGCTGCGGGCAATAGCTAGTTATTTTTAATTTAATAGGTCATTATTAAAAACACATTTTCACACATTCATTTTATTGTGGCATTGATTGACATGACATGTTTTTGAGATGAGTTATCATCTCAAAAACATATCATAATACTTTTTGAGCTAAGTTCATTAGAAAATACAAAAAGAAAGTGTTTTTTAAATATATCATTTACTAGTTCGCCAATTGATTACATTAAAAAAAAAACATCTTTTCATTTAACAAACTTAAAAATTTGGTCCCGTGTGAGCGAGAGAGGTGACAAAATGCGACAGCCCTCTTAAAAAGAGATTTATGAACTTTCTGAATATGTTGACTATGTTTTATTTACCCACGTTCTCGTTTCCTTCGGTGTTCTGTGTGATAGAAAAAAGTTACGTACAACATTGAGGCTAATAAGTTATGTATGTTTAATTTGAGGGTTCTGACTGGTTTGCAGAGGTCCCTTATGTCCAAGTCCTAACTCCTAGGCATAGGTTCAGCGGGCCCCACAATAGGGCACAATGAGTCACTCGTGCGAGCGGCCCATTGTTCCACGCAGTTATATTGATTAGCCAACCTTACTATTGATACCAGAGAATGAAGCCGAGCTGCTATTCTATTGTCCATTAATACCAAGTAATCTGACTTTTTATTAGGCGCATTGTAAATCGAAAGAATTACTTACTTGTATGTGTACTAGTTACCTAACTTTATATACGACAGTAAAACTTATATAGGTATATGTAAAGTTATCTGTTGAAAAGTCACTGCCTTCTCAGGCGGTTTTACACCAGCGAGGCGAGGCGTGGATGGGAAGGGCGAGAAATGAAATCACGCTTAGCCTTTTACACCGAAAGATCGCTATACAGAGCCGTGTCGCGATGGCCGGCGCTAACTCGCGCCGGCTCGCGCTATCACGAGCCGCCCGGTGAGCCATGTCTCGCGTGCTGGCCGGGAGCTGGAGAGTATAGTATGCAGCAATGTCTCGGGATGGTCGGAGCGAACCGGCACGTGCCAGCGTGTATAAGCGCGAGCCATCGCGAGACTTCGCAAGTCATCGCTTGACGGAGAGAAACCGTGCGGGTCCTCGATAGCCGTTGCGAGATTTGTATATCCGCTTTACAAAGTAAATAAATACTCTATTCTTAGAGCAATTAAGTTCAATATTGTATATTAACAAATATTTTAATTCTTGCCTTACACATCCTCGCGCATCTACAACTTTTTACACCAAATATGCGCAAGGCGTGGATATAAATTTTGCCATACAAATTAAAATTTTCTCCCATCCCATACCCCTACAGTACTCGAATAGAGTTTTATGGGTGCTCCGGCTCCGGTCGTATTGAGGTACTTCATTACCTGAATGTACATATACTTCAGCAATCAGTTTCAACTCCACAGCTGGCGTATCGTATCGCTTCCTTACTTCTCCTACGCTACCATGTAGCTCTGAAATGTGAAAATGCACTGCGATTAAACATCGCATATTTTCGTTCGCATTAGTCAAAGCTACTCTATAAAACAGTCGTATATGGTGTGTTTGCGATACGGTTGCCAAACATAGTCCTCGTAAATGCCTGTACAGGGTGGCACGGAGCCAGGCAGACATTGAGCCTGAGTTATTTGTTAGTGCATGTTGCGAAGCTTTACTAGAGGTAGGATAGTTCTCATATTTCTTGTTGTATTTGGCAGCAAGTTCCTTTTTTTTGTAACGGGACTAGCATAAATTCACACGTAGAGCAGCGTATTGATTCCATTTGACCTGCACACACTGTAGCATGAAAGGTAGCATAGATAACACCAACAATATCTGTCACCAATCCAATTCATTTCCTTCAAGATTTTTTTTTTTGCAACATTTGAGTAGCTGTTTGAAACAGTGCATGTAACCTGCAATGCAGCATAGCATAGTGCTCTACACAGGTATAAACAGGCCTGTATACAATCGAAGCATTTCATCTCATGGAGGCATCAAAGAGTTCCATAATAATGTGAGCTTGGAAAGTGGGAACCCTAGTATCAACCAACAAACTGTCAACTGTTTCCTCTCGACACTATCAGCCGTATGAGTAAATCGCCCAAACGACTTAATTGCGTTGTTTCAGCCTTGTGTTTATTACACACGGTTGATATCTCAGCGTGTGTCGTTCCTTTCTAATCTGTATCCTGGCAGGATATAACGCGCGCCCGGTCAGCTCCGCTCACCTGCCGCCATCACCTCGCTCGGTACTCCCTGAGGGTAAATCTGCACGTTTGTATATCATGTCCCTGTTTCAGTGGTTTCGGTCGTGTTGATGTTGCACTCACGACTTTAGTCGTTAATGTATTTGTAGTTACTGTTTAATATTTAGTCTAATTATTTGCACAAGGGATTGTCTTACTGTGTTTCTTAGCAGACAAAGAATACGGGTCAGTACGAAAAACTAAAATTATTATATTATATTATATTATTAATATTGCTCTTTTGTGAGAAGCCAATTTAAATATGCGTCACAATGAAATCCGTGTTATGGTAAATACGTTCATCGTATTGAGAATATACAAAACAGATTTGTTCGTATTCTATGTCTCCGGCTACGTATATCATACCATTCTGATAATTACTTAAATCTTTGCGGGAAATTTCACCTACAGCCACTAATACATCGTCGTTAACTAGCCGATTGCACTTTTCCTTTAAAAAAATATATCGAACGAGACTGATTGTCCTGATCTTCTGCAAAAACTGCGTTTCAATATCCTGGGGGATATCAGTTAATAATAATAATAATAATAAAGATTTATTTTTTCTCCCACAAAGTACTTACAAAATAGAGGTCTTATAAATATTTGAGGTACAAAGGTTTGTGGGAGTCAGGAATCCAAACTAGGATACCCTGTGCTATGGACTCCTGGCCCCCCTCGCCGAGATTGAGATTATCAAAGTTAGATTTAATCCACCTATCTCCATTTCTTTTTCCTCTTCTAACTACAGGCAAAACTCATACATAGTGCGAGGAAGTAAGGATTTTAATATTCTTTGTAAAGAGTTCTCATTTGACCCATTTACCACCAAAGCCTATTTATTCCGCACGCAGCCGGCTGAACGCTGAAGTCTTTAAAAGTGCTTAGTACTTATATATAATATGTATATTCTTTTATGTCGTGCTTGTTAGTGATCCTATGATTTCTTTAACTTTTTTCTGTTTTTACCCGGGAGTACCTGTAATTCGCTTTATGTTTTATATACAATTGTTATTCAGCTGTTGGTTCTCCTATAAATAAATAAATGCTGAATGAAACTGTATTTTGTAGATAATATACCAGTTAATAAAGCAACACCAAAAGTTGGAAACATTATTAGTTTAATGGTCTAAATTACAATTAGTAAAAAAAAAAAACCAAAATATCAATAATTTTTACGTTGAATAAATAATAGTTGGTACCTCACATACTCCACAAAAACGAACTTTAAAACAAAATTAATACTTTGTATCGCCTCCACAGGCTCTTCTCACAGCTGCCATTAAGTTCCTTACGCGATGTTGCGGGCTATTGATCCATTCTTCCACTAACGCATGTTTCAGGTCTCCAGGTGTAGCTGGGCCGGGGTTTCAGGTCTCCAGGTGTAGCTGGGCCGGGGTTTCAGGTCTCCAGGTAAAGCTGGGCCGGGGTTTCAGGTCACCAGGTGTAGCTGGGCCGGGGTTTCAGGTCTCCAGGTGTAGCTGGGCCGGGGTTTCGATTTCTTACACACCCCAAGCTCGTCCCAAGCGTGTACAATTTGTTCAGTTCATGCGATTGATGCCAACGTCCTGAAAATACTCATTTACAATTTGAGCTGTATGTGGCCTGGCGTTGTCATGCATGAATATCGAATTTTCACCCATATTCATTAATTAAAGGCGACATGCTTATTAAGAATTTCTTCCACATATCTTGCACTAGTTAGCATACCATTTTCCATCAGCACTAACTATATGCGACTCTCTGAAGAGATTCCAGCGCAAACCATAACAGCTCCAATGCCGAAGGGCACTTTTTCCTCAAAACAAGCTGGAATAAAACATTTCCCTAGCCGTCGTCGGTGATGAACTCTTAGCGAACCGTCATGTGCATACAGCATAATGATGGAATCGTCAAAAACATTACTCTTGCCCCTTCGCCGTCTCCCCATTGTGTGTCCGCGGGCGTAACGTAATCTACCCGATGTTCCCTTTCAAGTTTGCACCAGCTAGCTACCTAACTCTTGTAACATACATTGTGTGTCCGCGGGCGTAACGTAATCTACCCGATGTTCCCCTTCAAGTTTGCACCAGCTAGCTACCTAACTCTTGTAACATACATTGTGTGTCCGCGGGCGTAACGTAATCTACCCGATGTTCCCTTTCAAGTTTGCACCAGCTAGCTACCTAACTCTTGTAACATACATTGTGTGTCCGCGGGCGTAACGTAATCTACCCGATGTTCCCTTTCAAGTTTGCACCAGCTAGCTACCTAACTCTTGTAACATACATTGTGTGTCCGCGGGCGTAACGTAATCTACCCGATGTTCCCTTTCAAGTTTGCACCAGCTAGCTACCTAACTCTTGTAACATACATTGTGTGTCCGCGGGCGTAACGTAATCTACCCGATGTTCCCTTTCAAGTTTGCACCAGCTAGCTACCTAACTCTTGTAACATACATTGTGCGTCCGCGGGCGTAACGTAATCTACCCGATGTTCCCTTTCAAGTTTGCACCAGCTAGCTACCTAACTCTTGTAACATACATTGTGTGTCCGCGGGCGTAACGTAATCTACCCGATGTTCCCTTTCAAGTTTGCACCAGCTAGCTACCTAACTCTTGTAACATACATTGTGTGTCCGCGGGCGTAACGTAATCTACCCGATGTTCCCTTTCAAGTTTGCACCAGCTAGCTACCTAACTCTTGTAACATACATTGTGTGTCCGCGGGCGTAACGTAATCTACCCGATGTTCCCCTTCAAGTTTGCACCAGCTAGCTACCTAACTCTTGTAACATACATTGTGCGTCCGCGGGCGTAACGTAATCTACCCGATGTTCCCTTTCAAGTTTGCACCAGCTAGCTACCTAACTCTTGTAACATACATTGTGTGTCCGCGGGCGTAACGTAATCTACCCGATGTTCCCCTTCAAGTTTGCACCAGCTAGCTACCTAACTCTTGTAACATACATTGTGCGTCCGCGGGCGTAACGTAATCTACCCGATGTTCCCTTTCAAGTTTGCACCAGCTAGCTACCTAACTCTTGTAACATACATTGTGTGTCCGCGGGCGTAACGTAATCTACCCGATGTTCCCTTTCAAGTTTGCACCAGCTAGCTACCTAACTCTTGTAACATACATTGTGTGTCCGCGGGCGTAACGTAATCTACCCGATGTTCCCCTTCAAGTTTGCACCAGCTAGCTACCTAACTCTTGTAACATACATTGTGCGTCCGCGGGCGTAACGTAATCTACCCGATGTTCCCTTTCAAGTTTGCACCAGCTAGCTACCTAACTCTTGTAACATACATTGTGTGTCCGCGGGCGTAACGTAATCTACCCGATGTTCCCTTTCAAGTTTGCACCAGCTAGCTACCTAACTCTTGTAACATACATTGTGTGTCCGCGGGCGTAACGTAATCTACCCGATGTTCCCTTTCAAGTTTGCACCAGCTAGCTACCTAACTCTTGTAACATACATTGTGTGTCCGCGGGCGTAACGTAATCTACCCGATGTTCCCCTTCAAGTTTGCACCAGCTAGCTACCTAACTCTTGTAACATACATTGTGCGTCCGCGGGCGTAACGTAATCTACCCGATGTTCCCTTTCAAGTTTGCACCAGCTAGCTACCTAACTCTTGTAACATACATTGTGTGTCCGCGGGCGTAACGTAATCTACCCGATGTTCCCTTTCAAGTTTGCACCAGCTAGCTACCTAACTCTTGTAACATACATTGTGTGTCCGCGGGCGTAACGTAATCTACCCGATGTTCCCCTTCAAGTTTGCACCAGCTAGCTACCTAACTCTTGTAACATACATTGTGTGTCCGCGGGCGTAACGTAATCTACCCGATGTTCCCCTTCAAGTTTGCACCAGCTAGCTACCTAACTCTTGTAACATACATTGTGCGTCCGCGGGCGTAACGTAATCTACCCGATGTTCCCTTTCAAGTTTGCACCAGCTAGCTACCTAACTCTTGTAACATACATTGTGTGTCCGCGGGCGTAACGTAATCTACCCGATGTTCCCTTTCAAGTTTGCACCAGCTAGCTACCTAACTCTTGTAACATACATTGTGTGTCCGCGGGCGTAACGTAATCTACCCGATGTTCCCCTTCAAGTTTGCACCAGCTAGCTACCTAACTCTTGTAACATACATTGTGCGTCCGCGGGCGTAACGTAATCTACCCGATGTTCCCTTTCAAGTTTGCACCAGCTAGCTACCTAACTCTTGTAACATACATTGTGTGTCCGCGGGCGTAACGTAATCTACCCGATGTTCCCTTTCAAGTTTGCACCAGCTAGCTACCTAACTCTTGTAACATACATTGTGTGTCCGCGGGCGTAACGTAATCTACCCGATGTTCCCCTTCAAGTTTGCACCAGCTAGCTACCTAACTCTTGTAACATACATTGTGCGTCCGCGGGCGTAACGTAATCTACCCGATGTTCCCTTTCAAGTTTGCACCAGCTAGCTACCTAACTCTTGTAACATACATTGTGTGTCCGCGGGCGTAACGTAATCTACCCGATGTTCCCTTTCAAGTTTGCACCAGCTAGCTACCTAACTCTTGTAACATACATTGTGTGTCCGCGGGCGTAACGTAATCTACCCGATGTTCCCTTTCAAGTTTGCACCAGCTAGCTACCTAACTCTTGTAACATACATTGTGTGTCCGCGGGCGTAACGTAATCTACCCGATGTTCCCTTTCAAGTTTGCACCAGCTAGCTACCTAACTCTTGTAACATACATTGTGTGTCCGCGGGCGTAACGTAATCTACCCGATGTTCCCCTTCAAGTTTGCACCAGCTAGCTACCTAACTCTTGTAACATACATTGTGTGTCCGCGGGCGTAACGTAATCTACCCGATGTTCCCCTTCAAGTTTGCACCAGCTAGCTACCTAACTCTTGTAACATACATTGTGCGTCCGCGGGCGTAACGTAATCTACCCGATGTTCCCTTTCAAGTTTGCACCAGCTAGCTACCTAACTCTTGTAACATACATTGTGTGTCCGCGGGCGTAACGTAATCTACCCGATGTTCCCCTTCAAGTTTGCACCAGCTAGCTACCTAACTCTTGTAACATACATTGTGTGTCCGCGGGCGTAACGTAATCTACCCGATGTTCCCCTTCAAGTTTGCACCAGCTAGCTACCTAACTCTTGTAACATACATTGTGCGTCCGCGGGCGTAACGTAATCTACCCGATGTTCCCTTTCAAGTTTGCACCAGCTAGCTACCTAACTCTTGTAACATACATTGTGTGTCCGCGGGCGTAACGTAATCTACCCGATGTTCCCTTTCAAGTTTGCACCAGCTAGCTACCTAACTCTTGTAACATACATTGTGTGTCCGCGGGCGTAACGTAATCTACCCGATGTTCCCTTTCAAGTTTGCACCAGCTAGCTACCTAACTCTTGTAACATACATTGTGTGTCCGCGGGCGTAACGTAATCTACCCGATGTTCCCCTTCAAGTTTGCACCAGCTAGCTACCTAACTCTTGTAACATACATTGTGTGTCCGCGGGCGTAACGTAATCTACCCGATGTTCCCCTTCAAGTTTGCACCAGCTAGCTACCTAACTCTTGTAACATACATTGTGTGTCCGCGGGCGTAACGTAATCTACCCGATGTTCCCCTTCAAGTTTGCACCAGCTAGCTACCTAACTCTTGTAACATACATTGTGTGTCCGCGGGCGTAACGTAATCTACCCGATGTTCCCCTTCAAGTTTGCACCAGCTAGCTACCTAACTCTTGTAACATACATTGTGTGTCCGCGGGCGTAACGTAATCTACCCGATGTTCCCTTTCAAGTTTGCACCAGCTAGCTACCTAACTCTTGTAACATACATTGTGTGTCCGCGGGCGTAACGTAATCTACCCGATGTTCCCGTTCAAGTTTGCACCAGCTAGCTACCTAACTCTTGTAACATACATTGTGTGTCCGCGGGCGTAACGTAATCTACCCGATGTTCCCTTTCAAGTTTGCACCAGCTAGCTACCTAACTCTTGTAACATACATTGTGTGTCCGCGGGCGTAACGTAATCTACCCGATGTTCCCTTTCAAGTTTGCACCAGCTAGCTACCTAACTCTTGTAACATACATTGTGTGTCCGCGGGCGTAACGTAATCTACCCGATGTTCCCCTTCAAGTTTGCACCAGCTAGCTACCTAACTCTTGTAACATACATTGTGCGTCCGCGGGCGTAACGTAATCTACCCGATGTTCCCTTTCAAGTTTGCACCAGCTAGCTACCTAACTCTTGTAACATACATTGTGTGTCCGCGGGCGTAACGTAATCTACCCGATGTTCCCTTTCAAGTTTGCACCAGCTAGCTACCTAACTCTTGTAACATACATTGTGCGTCCGCGGGCGTAACGTAATCTACCCGATGTTCCCTTTCAAGTTTGCACCAGCTAGCTACCTAACTCTTGTAACATACATTGTGTGTCCGCGGGCGTAACGTAATCTACCCGATGTTCCCCTTCAAGTTTGCACCAGCTAGCTACCTAACTCTTGTAACATACATTGTGCGTCCGCGGGCGTAACGTAATCTACCCGATGTTCCCTTTCAAGTTTGCACCAGCTAGCTACCTAACTCTTGTAACATACATTGTGTGTCCGCGGGCGTAACGTAATCTACCCGATGTTCCCTTTCAAGTTTGCACCAGCTAGCTACCTAACTCTTGTAACATACATTGTGTGTCCGCGGGCGTAACGTAATCTACCCGATGTTCCCCTTCAAGTTTGCACCAGCTAGCTACCTAACTCTTGTAACATACATTGTGTGTCCGCGGGCGTAACGTAATCTACCCGATGTTCCCCTTCAAGTTTGCACCAGCTAGCTACCTAACTCTTGTAACATACATTGTGCGTCCGCGGGCGTAACGTAATCTACCCGATGTTCCCTTTCAAGTTTGCACCAGCTAGCTACCTAACTCTTGTAACATACATTGTGCGTCCGCGGGCGTAACGTAATCTACCCGATGTTCCCTTTCAAGTTTGCACCAGCTAGCTACCTAACTCTTGTAACATACATTGTGTGTCCGCGGGCGTAACGTAATCTACCCGATGTTCCCCTTCAAGTTTGCACCAGCTAGCTACCTAACTCTTGTAACATACATTGTGCGTCCGCGGGCGTAACGTAATCTACCCGATGTTCCCTTTCAAGTTTGCACCAGCTAGCTACCTAACTCTTGTAACATACATTGTGTGTCCGCGGGCGTAACGTAATCTACCCGATGTTCCCTTTCAAGTTTGCACCAGCTAGCTACCTAACTCTTGTAACATACATTGTGTGTCCGCGGGCGTAACGTAATCTACCCGATGTTCCCCTTCAAGTTTGCACCAGCTAGCTACCTAACTCTTGTAACATACATTGTGTGTCCGCGGGCGTAACGTAATCTACCCGATGTTCCCCTTCAAGTTTGCACCAGCTAGCTACCTAACTCTTGTAACATACATTGTGCGTCCGCGGGCGTAACGTAATCTACCCGATGTTCCCTTTCAAGTTTGCACCAGCTAGCTACCTAACTCTTGTAACATACATTGTGTGTCCGCGGGCGTAACGTAATCTACCCGATGTTCCCCTTCAAGTTTGCACCAGCTAGCTACCTAACTCTTGTAACATACATTGTGTGTCCGCGGGCGTAACGTAATCTACCCGATGTTCCCCTTCAAGTTTGCACCAGCTAGCTACCTAACTCTTGTAACATACATTGTGCGTCCGCGGGCGTAACGTAATCTACCCGATGTTCCCTTTCAAGTTTGCACCAGCTAGCTACCTAACTCTTGTAACATACATTGTGTGTCCGCGGGCGTAACGTAATCTACCCGATGTTCCCTTTCAAGTTTGCACCAGCTAGCTACCTAACTCTTGTAACATACATTGTGTGTCCGCGGGCGTAACGTAATCTACCCGATGTTCCCTTTCAAGTTTGCACCAGCTAGCTACCTAACTCTTGTAACATACATTGTGTGTCCGCGGGCGTAACGTAATCTACCCGATGTTCCCCTTCAAGTTTGCACCAGCTAGCTACCTAACTCTTGTAACATACATTGTGTGTCCGCGGGCGTAACGTAATCTACCCGATGTTCCCCTTCAAGTTTGCACCAGCTAGCTACCTAACTCTTGTAACATACATTGTGTGTCCGCGGGCGTAACGTAATCTACCCGATGTTCCCCTTCAAGTTTGCACCAGCTAGCTACCTAACTCTTGTAACATACATTGTGTGTCCGCGGGCGTAACGTAATCTACCCGATGTTCCCCTTCAAGTTTGCACCAGCTAGCTACCTAACTCTTGTAACATACATTGTGTGTCCGCGGGCGTAACGTAATCTACCCGATGTTCCCTTTCAAGTTTGCACCAGCTAGCTACCTAACTCTTGTAACATACATTGTGTGTCCGCGGGCGTAACGTAATCTACCCGATGTTCCCGTTCAAGTTTGCACCAGCTAGCTACCTAACTCTTGTAACATACATTGTGTGTCCGCGGGCGTAACGTAATCTACCCGATGTTCCCTTTCAAGTTTGCACCAGCTAGCTACCTAACTCTTGTAACATACATTGTGTGTCCGCGGGCGTAACGTAATCTACCCGATGTTCCCTTTCAAGTTTGCACCAGCTAGCTACCTAACTCTTGTAACATACATTGTGTGTCCGCGGGCGTAACGTAATCTACCCGATGTTCCCCTTCAAGTTTGCACCAGCTAGCTACCTAACTCTTGTAACATACATTGTGTGTCCGCGGGCGTAACGTAATCTACCCGATGTTCCCTTTCAAGTTTGCACCAGCTAGCTACCTAACTCTTGTAACATACATTGTGTGTCCGCGGGCGTAACGTAATCTACCCGATGTTCCCTTTCAAGTTTGCACCAGCTAGCTACCTAACTCTTGTAACATACATTGTGTGTCCGCGGGCGTAACGTAATCTACCCGATGTTCCCTTTCAAGTTTGCACCAGCTAGCTACCTAACTCTTGTAACATACATTGTGTGTCCGCGGGCGTAACGTAATCTACCCGATGTTCCCCTTCAAGTTTGCACCAGCTAGCTACCTAACTCTTGTAACATACATTGTGTGTCCGCGGGCGTAACGTAATCTACCCGATGTTCCCTTTCAAGTTTGCACCAGCTAGCTACCTAACTCTTGTAACATACATTGTGTGTCCGCGGGCGTAACGTAATCTACCCGATGTTCCCTTTCAAGTTTGCACCAGCTAGCTACCTAACTCTTGTAACATACATTGTGTGTCCGCGGGCGTAACGTAATCTACCCGATGTTCCCTTTCAAGTTTGCACCAGCTAGCTACCTAACTCTTGTAACATACATTGTGTGTCCGCGGGCGTAACGTAATCTACCCGATGTTTCCTTTCAAGTTTGCACCAGCTAGCTACCTAACTCTTGTAACATACATTGTGCGTCCGCGGGCGTAACGTAATCTACCCGATGTTTCCTTTCAAGTTTGCACCAGCTAGCTACCTAACTCTTGTAACATACATTGTGTGTCCGCGGGCGTAACGTAATCTACCCGATGTTTCCTTTCAAGTTTGCACCAGCTAGCTACCTAACTCTTGTAACATACATTGTGTGTCCGCGGGCGTAACGTAATCTACCCGATGTTTCCTTTCAAGTTTGCACCAGCTAGCTACCTAACTCTTGTAACATACATTGTGCGTCCGCGGGCGTAACGTAATCTACCCGATGTTTCCTTTCAAGTTTGCACCAGCTAGCTACCTAACTCTTGTAACATACATTGTGTGTCCGCGGGCGTAACGTAATCTACCCGATGTTTCCTTTCAAGTTTGCACCAGCTAGCTACCTAACTCTTGTAACATACATTGTGTGTCCGCGGGCGTAACGTAATCTACCCGATGTTTCCTTTCAAGTTTGCACCAGCTAGCTACCTAACTCTTGTAACATACATTGTGTGTCCGCGGGCGTAACGTAATCTACCCGATGTTTCCTTTCAAGTTTGCACCAGCTAGCTACCTAACTCTTGTAACATACATTGTGTGTCCGCGGGCGTAACGTAATCTACCCGATGTTTCCTTTCAAGTTTGCACCAGCTAGCTACCTAACTCTTGTAACATACATTGTGTGTCCGCGGGCGTAACGTAATCTACCCGATGTTTCCTTTCAAGTTTGCACCAGCTAGCTACCTAACTCTTGTAACATACATTGTGTGTCCGCGGGCGTAACGTAATCTACCCGATGTTCCCCTTCAAGTTTGCACCAGCTAGCTACCTAACTCTTGTAACATACATTGTGTGTCCGCGGGCGTAACGTAATCTACCCGATGTTTCCTTTCAAGTTTGCACCAGCTAGCTACCTAACTCTTGTAACATACATTGTGTGTCCGCGGGCGTAACGTAATCTACCCGATGTTCCCTTTCAAGTTTGCACCAGCTAGCTACCTAACTCTTGTAACATACATTGTGTGTCCGCGGGCGTAACGTAATCTACCCGATGTTCCCTTTCAAGTTTGCACCAGCTAGCTACCTAACTCTTGTAACATACATTGTGTGTCCGCGGGCGTAACGTAATCTACCCGATGTTCCCTTTCAAGTTTGCACCAGCTAGCTACCTAACTCTTGTAACATACATTGTGTGTCCGCGGGCGTAACGTAATCTACCCGATGTTCCCTTTCAAGTTTGCACCAGCTAGCTACCTAACTCTTGTAACATACATTGTGTGTCCGCGGGCGTAACGTAATCTACCCGATGTTCCCTTTCAAGTTTGCACCAGCTAGCTACCTAACTCTTGTAACATACATTACAATAAGCCATAAAACACCTAAACTACACACACAACAACAAAATTAATCGATTGAATATTTAAATAGCATATTCAAATGCATATTAAGTAATTGGTACACATAAGTATTTAGGCTATTCGACGTAGTTACGCAGGTGTTACAATCGGCAAGCGTGTGAGCGGCGCGGGCGGCGGCGGCGCGGGCGCAGGCCACCTGGCGGCCGAATGTACACTAGCTAGCCTACAAGTACACCTAACACACGTGCGACCCATATTGACAGCTAACCACCACATGTCCGCTGACTATTGCCAAATAGTTAGCTCATTCTCCCTTGTACCTACCGCCACGGTTTATGGATCGTGTTGGACTTTACTTGTATAGCGAATTACTTTTAGTTACGTGATCGTTGGCTTGAAGCTCACGATTTGTTTGAATAAGAATAAAATATGTGAAGTACTAATAACAATAAATAATAAAATTTATTTACAATTATTACTTTAAAATTAGTTTGACATATTAATAAATTATTTCTGTAACTGTTGGTGATATTAATTTTGTTATATGCGGTGGTCCCCAAACTAGACAGTGTCTGTATCTTGCGGACCTGTGAAGTGGCTGACTTTATTTATTTATTTAAATGCCTTAAAACTATCCTTACCTACCTAACCTAATGCGATAGCCAAGTCACACACACAAAATTAAAATTAAACCACAAAATACATTTCAAGTTCTTAAGAGGATTGTGAAGTGCCGATACGCGGCGCGATTTTTAGAGGCAATTGCCTACATTTCATACAATTATTTACATAAATATTGTTTCGGGCAATAACGTTTTTACTCCCCTAAACCTTTACGAAATGAGACAATTTTAATCTCATTACATTCAGTACACTTTAATCTAGGTCTGTACGTTTTTCGTATATAGTAATTAAATTTAATTTAATTAAAAAAAATAAAAATGCTCGAGGATGTTTTTATGTCAAAAATATAGATATTTAGATGCTAATAACTTATATTGTACACAATATTTCTTTATAATAAAAACGTACGGACCTAGTTTTTCATTATACCTCAACATTTTCAAAAATTATGAAAATTAGACTATGTTTACGGGGAGAAAAACGTTATCTCTTTTTGTATGAAAATTTACAGCTTCACAATCCTCTTAAAGATCATTGTTTGTAACATAGTGTAAACAATAGTACTTTTGTGAATTCACTCCAGTGACTTGTAAATATTATAATAGGTTGGGGAAAAAGTTTCTTCGCATTTTTTAAGAAAATTCAAAACATTTTTTAATATAGTTTATTTACATTTAACTAAAGTATGTAGGTACCATTTTGTTCGATAACTTTTTGCCATCTTGTAGGTAGGGACATGATCCCATTGCTATAGAAATTTTGGGACTTCTGGTCAAAATACCGCGACAAGTGGTTTTGGCAGTCCTCTCGTGATGTTAACCTGACACTGCCTAAAGAATTCTGAAGAGACCGATACAGGTGGAAATCTGAAGGTGCAAGGTCAGGACTATACGGCGAATGCATTAACACCTCCCAGCCAAACTCTCTTAATTTTTGCTGAGTGGCTAAAGATGTGTGAGGTCTAGCGTTATCATGATGAAAGACCACACCCCTTCTGTTGATTAATTCCAGCCGCTTTCTCTCAACTTCTTGCTTTAATCTCATCAGTTGTTCGCAGTAGAGTTCAGAATCGATGGTCCTGCCCGGTGGTAACAGCTCATAATGAATAATGCCCTTCCAATCCCACCACACACACAGCATCACCTTGTTGCGAGTTAACCCGGGTTTCGCCACAGTCTGTGAAGCCTGACCGGCCTTTGACCACGACCTTTTTCGCACGTTCTTGTCATACGTGATCCACTTTTCATCACCAGTTATCAGCTTCTTCAAAAATGGTTCGGTTTCATTACGTCGTAATAAAGAATCACAAATGAGTACACGGTTCATTAGGTTTCTATCAGTGAGCTCGTGAGGTACCCAAATGTCGAGCTTTTTTGTGTACCCAGTTTTTTTCAAATGCGCCAAAACTGTTTTGTGGTCAATTTCCAGTACTTCAGCTACGTCGTAACTACTGATATGCCGATCTTGCTCCACTTTTTCAAAAATGGCATCCATTTTATCCGTAATAGGGCGACCAGAGCGACGTGCATCTTTGACATCAAAATTTCCGGATTGAAAACGCATAACCAAATTTGTGCTACTCTCACAGACTACTCACTAGGTCCATAAACATCTCAAATTTTTTTCGCGACTTGCGTTGCATTTTTACCTTTTTTGTAGTAAAATTTTAAAATGTATCGAATTTCTTCATTAGATTCACTCATCTTGACGGTACGAAAAACAAATGAAAATCACACATTTTCCTAATTTGAATTTGGAATTATGTTCTTTAAAATTTAAACTTTCAATGATACCAAAACCAGCCAGATACAAATAGTATAGCCAAAGACATTTTATTACAAGTTCATACATACTATAATGCGAAAAGACTTTTTCCCCAACCTAATATATCAATTTCGACCTGAATATAATATTGATGGTGCGAATTGCTCCAGTCAGAGGGGTTTTGGCTAGCAAGTTGGTCCTGGCTGATGGTACGACCAGCAGTGGCGGCGGCCGTCGCCTCCACACATGACGGTCGGGTACGTACAAGTGCAACCGCTGCAGCACTCTCGGGTCGTGCTCTATGCCTCGGATCAGCTTCACAATGTACGACACTAGTGCAAATTCCCGTCGCACCCCGAGTTGATTGTACCCCACCATACCCAGTATATAATAACATAACATGTTGATTGATGGCATTTGCGTTACCTATTTGAACATATGCAGTGATGAAGTGTCTGCTTGTAAAGGACAGTGGTCAGGTAGTCAGTTACCCTGTCATATCGATGTGACGCCCTTTTCAAATCAAACAAGAATTCAATTCAACGTTCCAAAATATTTTATTTATAAAAAAATAAATAAATCTTTCTTACAACTATGTTAATAACTTAACTAAGTAATTAATGTTATTAGGCAATACATGAACATCAGTTTATCTACATAATATACACAGCGGCCGCCGAGACACGAGCACTGCAATCTGACGACAGATCGCAGCTCGGTCTAACAACAGATCTCATTTCAAAGTTGTACTTATCACTTGTAATATACTCGTATCTTTTATATTTTATAGCATTTATTTAGACATTCAGTAAGTCTTTGTTTTACTGAAGAGCGTCAAGTTGAACACGTGAGCCTGTTACGTATATGTATGTACGATAATTTTTACAAGATGAACTTATCTTCTTTTTACAGTGAAACCTTACAGTCAGTCTGTCACTCACACCGTCCGCTCACTCGTCGAGGTCACTGATAAATGCTGAACATTGTCTACACGCGATAGAACGAACTACCGGAAATGTTCGAGCGGCCTCTCCAGAGGCGGCTGCAGCATCAGCGGGATGTGGTTGTGGTACTGAGGCTCCGCGTCGCCCTCCGCGCTGCTTCGACCCTCAGCGCCTTGGGGAACACCATATTCAGAAGCTGGTTGTTGCTGGCTAAAATCCTGGCCGAAATTCTGTCCTTGTTGACTAAAATCATGACCTTGCTGACCAAAATTCTGCCCAGGTTGACTAAAATCTTGGCCGCCGTTGTGACTAAAATGCTCTTGCCCAAATTGTGGGGCTCCATACTCCTGGTCCGGTTGCTGATGTTGTTGTTGGTTGTTTACTTGCAGGTCGTACTGCGCCTGCTCGAGTTGCTGTTGTATGTGATGCTGCAGCTGGTTTTGTAAGTCGTGGTACTGCTGCTCGCCGGTGTGCTGCTCATAAACTTGCGTGCCTTGCTCTTGGGTGAACTGGTGGTGGCCGTTCTGTTCAAATTGTCCATCTTGTCCAAAGTGAACACCATGAGCCAATTGACCGTCTTGACCGAAGTGGGTGCCTTGAGCAAATTGACCGTCTTGACCAAAATGGCCGCCCTGTGCAAATTGACCATCTTGGCTGAAGTAACCTCCCGGTTGTGTCGCCCCTAGGTCATGAGGTTGCGTTTGTACAGGATGCCAGCCGTCTTGGTCAAGTGTCGGCTGAGTAGGCTGCAGGTGTACAGTTGCTTGAGTAGGCAGGACACCTGGCTGCACAGCTTGCAGCACGCCAGGCTGAGCACCGTGCAGATGTACTTCAGACTGACCCTGGTGGAGGTGAACCTCCTGTTGTCCCGGGTGAAGATGGACTTCTTGTTGACCTTGCTGAAGATGTACCTCTTGTTGGCCCGGTTGTAGTTGGTATTCTGGTTGACCTGGTTGCAGATGAAACTCTGGTTGACCTGGTTGTAGATGATACTCTGGTTGACCAGTTTGCAGATGATACTCTGGTTGCCCTGGTTGCAAGTGAACCTCCGGCTGAGCGGAGTGCAAGTGGACCTCTTGCTGACCTGGATGTAGGTGTAGGTCAGGTGACAAATGTACACCTGGTTGCACTGGCTGCAGATGAAGACTTGGCGGTGTAGGCTGCAGATGTACGGCGTGTTGCGGAATTCCTCCGTGAGCGTGTAGGAACGTTGGCTCTACGTGAGCACCTGGTTGCTCGTACACCACGCCCTCTTGACCTGTCTGTGGAGCTAGATGAAAGTGAGCCGCTTGAGGGCGCTCGAACAACACCTGACTGACAGCTGGGGGATCTTGAGCCAACGGAAAAATTGGACTTTGGTAATTCAGGAATGGATATCTTGGGTAATTCGCGAAGAAAGAAGTCTGCACTGCATTACCGGGACGCAACACATACTGAAATTGATTGGCATATTGTAGAAGTGGAGAATAGGGATGATGAGTGGGTGCTGGAGCAGTATGTACTACAGGCCTTAGGTGAGTATTTTCCTGAGGAAAGAGATGAGTATGTGCTAGGCCTGCGGCTGGGAAGATAGGTGCAGGCGCGGGTATGGGCGCTGGTTGGAGGACCACCGGTGGAGAAGGTACTGGCACGGGCTGGGCCACAGTTGCTGTCGGCTCTCCTAAAGGCACTACAGGTATCACTGGCTTAGGAGGGACATGATGATGATGGTGATGGAAATGATGGTCAGGTTTGGGCAATAACACTGTTTTTGTGTGATGAGGAAACTTGAGACCATAATGAGGATGAGGCACTGGGACTTTATGTCCAACTGGAACAGGGTAACGTGTGCTCAAAGGATGAGCGAGAGGGACCTTCACGTTGGTAACCGCTGCTGCGGGAGGGTATGTCACTACGACAGGCTTCACGACGGAGTGCGTCACCACTGGGATGTCGTATCCTAGCTTGTAGGGTGGTACCACGGACAACACTCCTCGTTTGTGATGCTTTCCTTTCACAAGCCGCCCAATCAGCTTCGCCTTGGCAGCCTTGAGATGCGCCACATCTCCCGCCGACAGGCACACGCACGCGCACAACACCAACGCGATCTGAAATACACCACGCACCATGTTAATTAGGATCCACACTTAGATTAATCACGATATTCATTCACGATCACTGTCACTGTCACAACATTTCACTTTTATTCCAAAGCCTCGATACTTACGATTGTAAGTCTCATGTTGATACGGTCGCCCGGCCGACGCGACAACCACTCTGAAACCGATTGTCATCGGACTGTTCCACCCATACTTATAACTTAAAACATATCAAATTAGTATGTAGCCAGCGTGCAGGTTTCACTAGGCAGCCGGACGTGTCAGCTCTGCGAACTTCGTCCTTACGCGATTATGCTTTCGACCGTTCCTAAACGAATGTAGCTAAATTCTTCTTCCGATTTAGCGTTACACAATATTAAATTCTATGACATACATGTAGAGTTGAATTTGCAAATGTTTGAGTATGTTTTAGGCAGCACGTAGGTGGCTGCCGTCATTCCTGTGTAACAAGTGTGCGTACGCGCATACTAATTGATCAAAAACGTAATCGAGAGAAAATGTTACCAGCCGGTACAGGGACGAACTATTACGGTCGACAACCGATATCAGATAGTCGTGATTAAGCAGTATTGGCATTTGTAATCAAAACATTTGTATATGTAACCGTTGAAAAATAGGACACTCAACCTTCGATGCAAAAATATAAAATAAATAAAATAAAATTATTGTAAACATAAACATGCAAACAATGAGCACACTTGACAGTTGCTTGTCGAGGGTGTTCCTTGGTGTAATAGCAAAAAACAAAAAAATTAAAAAAAACCGGTCAAGAGCGAGTCGGACTCGCGCACACATAATAAAAAAGTGTGCTATTTAGAGACATCGTTATATTTTTCCTGTAATCTTTACATAAATTTCTATCACGTAAAATAATTTCAGATTTTTCTCTATGCAAACTTCGGAGATAAGAAGGAAAGGTATTTTTTTACGTTTTTCATCAAAAGTCGAAAACTATGCGGCCTAAAAAAAAATATGTTTGAGAATGTGCAAACGGTGCTCTTTTATATGATATCCCACATGCCCTAGTAGTCCCCCTTCGAATTTTTAAGAACCCCTTTCAGTCCCTGTTGCAAAAAAATATCTGCATTTTTATTTTTTTCTTATTTACAAAATAGTTGGGCAAACGTCATCTAAAACTATTCCAAAATTCAAGTTGATAGCATTAATAGTTCTTGAGACAGACAGACTGAGTCGCACCATAAGGGTTCGTTTTTACCATTTTGGTACGGAACCACTAAATAAAAAAAAATTAAAGGAATCAATTCTCATTCAAAAATAAATAAACTTAAAATTATGAAATAACTTCGACAGTACACCTACTTTCGAAATTAAAGTTATTTCATAATTGCCAAATTTTATCGAAGTTTTGTGAATTTTAAAATCAACCCCTATTTTACCCCCTTAGGGGATGATTTTCCAAAAGCGCTGCGCCACATATTTCTTTATATTTTACCAAAACCTTAAATTATTTAATAATAAAATTTTAATTTTAAAAAATAAATCTTATTTTTTTTGGAGTCTTGTGTTATTGTCTTATTGTTATTTTTCTTTTTAAATTGTATTTATGTATGGATCCATGACGTGGTCTGAAATAAAGATTATTATTATTATTATTAGCCGTTATTGTCCCACTGCTAGGCAAAGGCCTCCCTACTCTCTTATAAAAAAAATATTAAATTTGAATTTTCATAAACCTAACTTAAAAATGCCGGGTTTCCCATACAAATTTTCATCCCCTATATCAACCCTTGTAGGATTATTTTGGAGACAAAAGGTAGCCTATGTCCATCTTCATTATATTATCTATAACCTTGCCAACTCTTATCGAAATCCGTTATGGTTTAGGCGTGAAAAGGTAACATACAGACAGGCAGACAGAGTTACTTTTGAATTTATAATATTAGTAGGTATGGATATTGCACTTCCAATAATATTACATACATACGTGTCGAATTGATAGCCTCTTTTTATTGAAGTCGGTTAATAACACAGTCCGACTTGGAAATAAAACCTGTCCTAGGTTTGATTCCTATTTAAGTCGTGGAACCACGCTCAGCAGCCGCAACCAGGAGGTAGTCACTAACATAGGTATCGATGTATAAATAGCCAGGCGATCGACACTGATGTTCTCCAATCATGACCTATGCGGGTTCAGTGTTTGCGCACGCAAAATCCCACTCATTCATAGGATGCAGGCCCTCCAAAACCTTTTCCTCCGAACGGCAACGGGAGCCCCTTGGTTCGTTCGGAACGAATCCTCCACCTAGAACTAGACCTCAATATTCCCACTATCTCTCAGTTCTTGAAACGCAACTCCAAGCGTTTCTTCGATTCAGTCACCAGCCTATAGTTGGTGGCTAGTTATATCTCCTCCCGTATTAGTAAAGTCCGCCACCCCAGGCTTGCCCTCTGAGACCCTGATGAACCCATAACTCTTCTCCAGCAGAGCAGTAGGGACCGTAGGAACAAAAACAGATCCACATTCCGACTTCGCCGCCGAGGTCCCTCGCGATGACCACGATGGAATCGTGCTCATCGCTCGGTAATGAAGTGCCAGCTGTTGGCGTAGCTGAGCCAGTAGCTTTAAATTCCCCTGACAATAATAATTACCATGATTTGGATTTGATCCACCCTGTCCCATTTTGCTGTCCTCCCCCCAGCGACGCCCTAAGCTGAGGTTCGTCCCCCACAGGGGGTGCCCTTAGCGTGTAGTCGCTAAGTTTTATGCCCTGGCTAGAAGCTTTGAGTTAGCTTAAGGCAGCCACAGGATTGACCGGTTAAGTTAATCACGGCCTCTCTAGGCCAACTACGAGATGCTATACATAAAAAAAACACTGATGTTCTTACTCCGGCCCTGCTCCGCCAGGACATCGATATGCGGGCACACGCCCAGCGGTTACCAAATGTACCGCGATCACTTTCCTTGGCTCTCACCGGCGCTTGCGGCGGCGGCGGGCGGCGCGCGCGCAGATCACTCGGCAAAGCCGCCTTCTAGCGACACACACTTGCGTAACTTGATTCTATACATCATGAAGCAGATAGTTGCAGAAGTCCAAATAATTATGTAGGTACCCATCCAATCAGAAGTACAGACCACTGGTTCTGAAGAGAATCAATGAAACGAAGCATTTACATAATTACGCACAGCACAGCACAGCTCAGTGCCAGATCATGATAATTAGGCATCTTTGTTTTTGTAATTGTAAGTTGCAGCGGTGGAGGGAATCTGTGTAGCTACTGTTATCTCCTTTGTGCTGATACTAACCGAGACACAATTCCAACTTCTGGCCATTATTTAAAGATGTTAAACACGTAGCTAAGGCGGTTTTACCTACTCGCTCGGAATAAAGATCCGACAATTAATGAGTTTAAAGTCTGCGTTAGGTAATAGGTAGGTACCTGCATTTTATTTCTCGACCTACGTTATTTCGGTCAGATTCAAACTATGGCAGATTGCCAAGTTTCGACATACTTAGTGTTTTGATTAAAATTGGGTGTGAATTCAGTCCCGTTGTTACCCGACTGCGGCTAAGCCAAAAAAGGAGGGTTATGTTTTTAACCTGTAGGTACGTAGGTAGGTATGTATGTACGTATGTCCGTTCCATTGTGACCTGTAGCCTAATCGGCTTGATCGATTTTGATGAATGATATGTCGTTAGATTCGTTTTTATTGCGTGAGTGTCACTGCGTTTCTCAAAATTATTGGTGGATTTTTGGCGCCAAAATGTATGTTTTCAAAAAAAGTTCTCCCAAACATATCGAGTGAGATATCAAAATGAAGGATTTTAAAAGGTGATTACAAAAAAATATAGGTATAAATTATATGTTAAATGAAATTTGGAAGGAGTAATGATAAAAAAACGTGTGTGGTCGAGGGACCTCTGTCAGGGACGGAGTTCCTTCTCACGTATGATTAAAAAATAATCGAGTTACAAATTCACAATTCAATTGGTTTGAAAGATAATTTTGATGACCGTTATCTAAAGCGTTACCTAATACAGTGAGAAAGAAATAATTCCTCCTAACTAGAAAGTGTAAAATCCCATCAAAAACATAACATGTACAAAAAATGCCAAGTCTCGCAACGCAGTTTTTCTGCCGTAAAAAGTTGGGAAATCGAATGTAAACCAAGTCTTAACCATGGGAGCAGCTATCCAATCACTTTGTCATAAATTGATACCTAGTCAGTGAGTCAGTGACAAAATTAAGGAACATTGACGTGCAATAATTCTTAAACTACTCGTTCAAAAATGTAATTTGGAAATATATCTATAGTTGTAATGCCCTCTTGGTCACTGAAAATTTTGGCTTCTAGTTTTTTCCACAACGAGGTTACAGGGAGTCGAAAATGCCCCGAATGGCTTCGAGAAAAGGATGTTACGGCCGTGCCTTTGTTTTGCTCGACTTGGCGAAGGCACTTCCGTGCGCCCAGATAAAAAGTAAATTTAAAAAATCAAAAATCCCGACTACGTAAAAAGTGAACTTTTAAAAAGATGGAAACAAGATCACCTATTTTGTCACCAAACCAGTCGTCAGGCATCTTCTTAAAAAAAACCTATATTGCCTCCGACTGCATGATAATTCATCATACATATTTGTGCTCGTCTGAATAGCTATGGCAGACTACATCGCGCACAACAAATTCAAATTGGTTCAGGTTATCCAATCAATCGGCCTAGCCTTTTCCCAACTATGTTGGGGTCGCTTCCAGTCTAACCGGATGCAGCTGAATACCAGTATTTTACATGGAGCGACTGCCTATCTGACCTCCACAACCCAGCTACTGGGTAATTCGATACCCCTTGGTAAGACTGGTTGTCAGACTTTCGGGCTTCTGACGACCCGTAACGACTGTCAAAAATCCACGAATGACAGCCGGGACCAACGGCTTAACGTGCTTTCCGAGACACGGAGGAGTCTCGGTATGAAAGATGGTCACCCATCCACAGACCAACCCGGGCAAGCGTAGCTTAACCTTATAGATCGACCCGTGCGGCTGTTATTACTTAGCCACGAGGTTTAGGTTATCCATACTACTATTATACGTAAATTCGAAAGTAACTCTGTCTCTCTTTTCACGCCTAAACCACTGAACGGATTTCGATAAAATTTGGCAAGGTATCATGTTCATGGTATCATGGGGAAAGATAGGCTACATTTTGTCGAAAAAGTAATCCTACATGGGGTGATATAGGTGATGAAAATTTGTATGGGAAACACGGCATTTCTAGTTAGGTATATGAAAATTCAAATGTATGCTTTTTGTAAATAGTAAATAAATACGTGGCTCAGTGTTTTTGAAAAATCATCCCCTAAGAGGGTAAAATAGGGGTTGATTTTAAAATTCACAAATCTGCACGGATTTCTATAAAATTTGGCAAGGCTATAAATAGAATCCTGGGGAAGGACATAGGCTACTTTTGTCTCAAAAATAATCCTCCAGGGGGTGATCTAGGAGATGAAAGTTTGTATGGGAAACACGGCATTTATTACGTTAGGTATATGAGAATTTAAATCTATGCTTTTGGTAAAAAATAAAGAAATATTTGGGTCAGCGTTTTTGAAAAATCATCCCCTAAGGGGGTAAAATAAGGGTTGGTTTTAAAATTCACAAAACTGTACGGGTTGCGATAAAAATTAGCAAGGCTTATAGATAGCATCTTGGGGAAGGACGTAGGCTACTTTTTGTCTTAAAAAATAATCCTACAGCGTGATGTAGGGGATGAAAGTTTGTAAGGGAAACCCAGCTATTCTTATGTTGGGGATATGGCGAGCTTGGGTAAGATACCACCTACCATACCTATCCAGGACCAACATTTGTGTGCATTAACATGTCTGTTTCTCCTGAGTCTGGGTGTAATTATCCATATAAGTACGTATTTACAAAAAAAACGTAGTGTATGTAGGTAGTATATCAGTTATCTGGGTTCCATAGTACAAGCTCTGCTTAGTTTGCGATCAGATGATAAGTAGTGTGTGAATAAATGTGCCAGGATGTTATATAAGAAAATTCAAATGCATGCTTTTGGTAGGAAATAAAGAAATTTTTTGTACAGCGTTTTGAAAAATCATTCCCTAAGGGGGTAAGTCTAAAATATCTTTCAGAGGTGTCCCTGACCAAGTTTCGTGGGTTGATCGTATTGGTGAGGGTGGTAGAGGTGTGGCAGATCTTTTTGCAGATTATTTAGCATCTGTGTACGGCGTTAATCAACAGCCTATATAGTAACTTTTCTCCAGGTTACTCCACATCTAATTACGGTATGTCATCTATTGGCATTACTGAAAATGACGTACGTGATAGCATCAAAAATATCTGGTCCTGATGGCCTTCCTCTTATTTTTATTCATCTTTGCATTGATGCACTTATTATACCACTACAGATAATTATATAATAAATCCCTTAAGGAAAGTCATTTCCTGATTTATGGAAAATCACACATTATCCCCATACATAAATCTGGTAGTATGAATGACGTAACTAACTACAGACTCTGTTATATCACAATTTGCAAAGTTGTTTGAGGGTCTCATATACAATGTAGTTTATTCCCACCTCCGTCATATTATTAGTTTGAAGCAGCATGGTTTTGTGTCTAACCGTTCTACTATGTCTAACTTACTTATTTACACTACTTTCATTAGTAACACCTTTGAAGCTAGGGGTCAGGTTGACGCTGTTTACACAGATTTTGCAAAAGCCTTTGATCGCGTTGATCACACAATTCTTTGTATGAAATTGAATTGTGCTGGTATTCATGGCTCTTTGTTGCGGTGGTTCGAATTAATCGTTCTCAAATAGGTAGTTGCCTTGGCGGGTTATGAATCTATACCTTTTTCTCCTGGCTCTGGTGTTCCACAGGGCTCTAAGTTGGGCCCTTTGCTTTTTTTTTTGGTATTTTTGAATGATTAGGTTTAATAAATTGTAATTGTTTAGCCTACGCTGATGACTTAAAAATATACTGTAAGATATCTGATCTAAGTGATTGTGCGAAGCTTCAAAGCGATCTTGATGCGCTTCAACAATGGCGTTTGAACAACATAATGATGCTCAATGTTAAAAAATGCCATACATTCACGAATAAAGTGAATTTAATTAAGTTTGATTATCATATTGATGGATCAGTACTGAGCAGAGTGTCGGTCATCCGTGACCTAGGGTACTCTTCGATACATCTCTATCTTTCCGCGATCATATAGATAGTATAGTGACCAAAGCTAAAAGAATGCTTGGCTTTATAATCCGTATGTCGAAACCTTTTCGTAATCATAGTAGCATTATTTTACTTTACAACGCACTAGTAAGGAGCTCCTTGGAATATTGTTCCACTATTTGGTCTCCCTATTATTCAACTTATACTAATAATGATGAATCTGTTCAGGCCCGTTTTGTTAGGTATTTATGTATGAAGAATGGGATCCGAAAAGCTATACCTGATTATTATGGCAGGTTGAAGCACTTCAGAATGATAAGCTTAAAAGAGAGACGTAATCATTCTGACTTACTAATGCTCCATAAAATAATAAACGGTTCTACGAGATGCACAATTAGTAAACCTGTACATACATACCTGTTATTTGCATGGTTACTAAAATGCCATCATTTTTATGTTATTTAATTTGAATTGTAAGTGACTGCTGTTGGTGTGCTTATTTTAAATAAATAAATATCTCAAGACAAAGAAAATGGATTTAGTGACTTTTAGAATTAAGGCATCCTGTAATAAAAAAGTTTCTATTCTTGTTGATTCACACTTGAAAAATTATGAAAGTATACTTTCTGAACGAACTTTCTAAAAAGTGACAATCTTGACAGATGACAGTTGTTTGTTGTTGATCATTCTCTGCTACAAACACAAATATTATGAAAAAAATCGTATTTACTTAATCTCTAGGTACGATTTCTCCGTTATTTAGCAAGTAAAATCAAAAACACTGTATAATGGATAAGTCCAGTGACGAGACGATATGCAGAATATGTTTTAAGAAACAAGATACAATGTTCTCATTGTTTCGTAAAAGAAAAGGCGTTTCTCCTTGCGAGAAATTGAATAAAATTGGGATAAAAGCTGATTTGAATGATACAGGGCCTTCTTGCATCTGTTGCGACTGTCTCACAGAGTTGGAGACTACAGTTCACTTTTTAGAAAAATGTGAGAAGTCGAACCAAATACTTTCTGAAAACTTGGGTGATATTTTGAAGGATAGTGATAGTGCTCTTCACTTTGTAAACAGACAAGTAGATGGTATGCAGGATGAGTGTGAGGGTAACGTTAGACAAGTGTTGAAGAGTGGTGAACACATGGGGGTGGAGGAGGCTCACTGTGAGGAATGCGGGTCGCGCAGACGCTGCCGGCACTGGACGCCGCCCGCTACGCACACCTGCCCCAAATGCCAGAAAGTGTTCAACAGGAAGTTCAACTTTAACTTACATCTGTGAGTACAGTGAAATAATAACCTATTTTCGGCAAATCCACTAAGCACGTATTTTGCATGCACAAATTTCTCTCTAGCATTTAGTAAAATTATATGAAATATCAAGTAAAATAAAATTTATCAATATTAATTTCAATTTATTTTCAAATGATAACTTACCTACTAACTGCGTCGGGGCTGCACCCACACATGTATGCCACCTGAAAGCTTGTATTGACTGTTTTGCTTCCTGTGTTAAGTTTTAAAATATTCATAAGTTCATATTATCATTCCGTTTATTATTCTGTGCAAGTTATAGAAATGTGCTACTCATATAGAATTATTCAATAACTTATTCCAACTGGTCTTGACATTGTAACTGTTGGTTGTGTCCCCTCAACCTTGAGCAGTGTCCTGCCAACCTTGAGGAGTGAGGGCACTGTGCTTAACATAATTTCCTTTTCTCATAACATAGTCTTTATGTTACATAATTATATTGGTTTGTTTTGGTTTTTAGTTGTCTATACTACTTTGTTTGGATTACATTAGAGCCACTACACAGTTCATCAATAGATATACCAGTTTTTTGTATGTAATGCGGTAGCAGTATCCACTCTGTCTAAAATAATTGGATGTTCACAAAGAATTGAACTGGAGAGATGAAATGAAGATGAGAAGAAGAGAGTACAATTGAATGGGAGATTATGAAGTGAGAAATAATTACCTATTGATATTGTCTGATTAACTTTACTTCTATTTCAACATACTTTTAATATGCATAATGTATATGGCCCGAAGCCATTAATACTACTGCACCTTATATCACATGTTGGCCAACAATGCGTGCGGTATCAAAGAAATGTATGATTCGATAGTCACCTGTCAATGTGAAAGTGAAATTAAGTGTGTACTGTGAATGCTATGTCAGTATCAATGTGTGTGTGTGTGTGTATTAGGCATGGGATTCCCAATCATTATAAGGGCCACCCAGTAATTACAGGAAAATAATGGGTTGCCGTGGGAGTTTTGGAAGTTGACAGATCAAGCAGCCAAACTACAATATTGTTCTGTATTATAATTATAGATCGGATATTTGGGTGCATATTTACCTAAAGTTGAGGTGTTGGCTATTTTCGAATTCACTTTTGTATCAAAAACATTCTGGGATTCCGGGTTCGACAAATTTAGAGTTCGGATTATAGAATTGAATGTATATTTACTTACGTTCAGGTGTTGGTTAATATGGAATGCACTTTTGTATTGATTGTAATCGTCAATCGTAAATCGCGCTATTCCGGAATTGATAAATTTAGTACTTTTTAGGGTTACCTCAACAGGAAAAAACGGAACCCTTATAGGATCACTTGTATGTCTGTCTGTCTATCCATCAGTCACACACAATTTGCTCCGAATCTAATGGACCAATTAAGTTGAGATTAGGTACACGTATGAATTTCTGTGACTCAAACACGAACATGTAAAGTAAATAAATGAATTTTGAATATGGGGGTAAATTTTGGGGGCAAATAAGAAAATTAAAAACAAAAAAGTTTTTCAAACTGTAGCATGTGACATATCAAATGAAAGGGCTTACTCTGAGTCTCATTTTTTTTTATAGTGTTAAATTACAGGAACACTTATAAGAAGTCTATGGTCTTAAAATTACTTGGTAAATCTCTCAATATTGTGCGTACAAACTTACATTTGCAGTTGGAATGTATGGGAGAACATGTTTTTCAACTACAATATTAAGTTTGTTCTGGGAATAAATTCATCCCAACTACGAAACCCGTCATTGTGCGTGCGTAGTCCGACACGCACTTACTGTAGAATCAAATGCGGCTAGCCAATGTTTTAAAGTAGGTTGTGAAACTGGCAGCAAACATCAGGATAAGTAGGTAATGTTAAAAATGAATTTCAAGTAAACGAGCATACAAATAGTTGCGTGATCTTGATGTCCCAAATTTTTTTAAATAAATAATTGTAGGTACATATTTGTTTCAGAAGTCTTTTCCATACTATGTATCCGAATAATTCGACCGTCCCTATTAACAATGTCGGTTCTGCAGGGAGACTACTGTTTAGTTCCTACTGAACAGTGGTCTTTTTCGCAGAACTGACATTGTTAATATCATAAAGATTCTTTTTTATCGTTAGGGCAAACTTTGAACTGCCCTCATTTCAAAGTTTGTTTTGACAGTGAAGAATTTGTAATTCGATTTATGTAAAAAAGTGAATATTGATAAAAATGTATATCCGACATTGTTAATAGGGACGATCGAATTGTACATTCCCGGATTTTCTGGAATCCCGTGATTAAAAATTAAGAAGTCTCTTCACAACCTTCTCTATTCACAACCATTCGATACGCTGCCTGTCCCATGTTCAGTATCTCTATTCACAAGCATTCGATACGCTTCCTGTCTCATGTTCTCTTGTGGTGCGATGTCACGTACAACAGCACGTCACGCATACTCGTAGTTTAAGTTAAGATAGATAAGGTATGTTCGTTAGTTTATTGGAATAGTATCGCGCACGCACTATGTATAAAAATATACGCTAATAATTAAAGGGACAACACCCTTCAGTGGAGTCATGGAGTACACATAGTAGTGTTTATTCAACCCCCCTCCTCCCCACATCGCATCGAATCAAATATCAATCAATGTTATCGAAGGAGGCCTATAAACTCTGTTCACAAATGTTGACAGTTTAAACCATAGATGATCACTATTCTTCCAACGGCTATTTGCTGTCGGGGACTAGGCAAATCAGGCACCTAACCGAAAATGTGTCATTTTCGACTTGGAAACTTGTGGAATGGTTGTGAATAGCTATGCTGGTCTGCTCGGCACAATTCTAGCTAAGCGAAGAGGTTTCTTCCCGAACATAATATCTTTACAATATATAATTATACAGGGTGTAGCGTAATTAATGGATAACCCTGTATGTGCGGGTGGGGGACCCCAAGCCCTATAATATAAAAAAAAAATGTCAAACCCTGGTGATGACTGGACTATTTTAATCTTAAAGTGAATAATTTGTGTTTCTGTAAAAATAATCATTTAGTATCTAAAAAAGATATGGAATTGTTTTTATCATGAGTACAATCATGAGTTTAAGTATCGTCACTAATTACCAGGCACCCTACATACAGGAATTGAGTCAGTCAGTGCAACCATCAACCTACATAAACGATTATCTGTGTTCTGCGTTGCAGGAAGCGCCACAGCCGCGAGCGATCGTGGTCGTGCGCTAGATGCGGCGCGAGCGCGGTGTCGCGCTGGCTGGCGGCGCGCCACTGCGCCCCGCGCACGCGCCGCGCCTGTCCCGTGCCTGGGTGTGGGAAGACGTACACTACTAATACTAACCTGAGTGTGCATCTGAGGGGACATAACGGTGGGTATTTACTAAAATCTACTTTATTAATTATATGATTAGAATGATCTACTCTAATGGGCGCTGCACATGCGTTCAGCTCGGCACGATTCGCGGCATTCTGCTGACCGACGACCGTTTTGCGTAAATGTGACGCATATTTTTCCCAAACTGTATTCTTTTTTTCTATGTTTGAGTTCGTCTGGTGTAAAAAAAAACGTATGGAAACCGAGCTGCCCATATTTTTAAAACTTGTCCCCTTAATACAGATTCCAAAACGGTAAGTATATCAATATTCCATATCTTTTTTAGATACAAAATGATTATTTTTACAGAAACACAAATTATTCACTTTCAAGATTAAAAAAGAAACACATGAGGTACTCTAAAACTGTAATACGCATCTTAAAGCACGTTTGTTTAAAAATATGATCAGAAATCACATAGTGAAAATTCCTTCATTTGTGAACACGGTGGCAGAGGAAGTGACCAAATGTGGTAATTTTTCAAAAGATAATTTAAAAAAAAAAATTGCGTATTCCAGTCATCACCAGGGTTTGACATTTTTTTTTATATTATAGGGCTTGGGGTCCCCCACCCGCACATACAGGGTTATCCATTAATTACGCTACACCCTGTATAATTATATATTGTATAGATATTATGTTCGGGAAGAAACCTCTCCGCTTAGCTAGAATTGTGCCGAGCAGACCAGCATAGCTATTCACAACCATTCCACAGGCTTCCAAGTCGAAAATGACACATTTTCGGTTAGGTGCCTGATTTGCCTAGTCCCCGACAGCAAATAGCCGTTGGAAGAATAGTGATCATCTATGGTTTAAACTGTCAACATTTGTGAACAGCGTTTATAGGCCTCCTTCGATAACATTGATTGATGTTTGATTCGATGCGATGTGGGGAGGAGTGGGGTTGAATAAACACTACGATGTGTACATGACTCCACTGAAGAGTGTTGTCCCTTTAATTATTAGCGTATATTTATATACATAGTGCGTGGGCGATATTATTCCAATAAACTAACGAATATACCTTATCTATCTTAACTTAAACTATGTGCTATACGTGACGTGCTGTTGTACGTGACATCGCACCACAAGAGAACATGAGACAGGAAGCGTATCAAATGGTTGTGAATAGAGATACTGAACATGGGACAGGCAGCGTATCGAATGGTTGTGAATAGAGATACACAACATGAGACAGTCAGCGTATCGACTGGTTGTGAATAGAGATACAGAGCATGACACAGGCAGCGTATCGAATGGTTGTGAATAGAGATACAGAACATAAGACAGGAAGCGTATCGAATGGTTGTGAATAGAGATACAGAACATGGGACAGGAAGCGTATCGAATGGTTGTGAATAGAGATACACGACATGAGACAGGAAGCGTATCGAATGATTGTGAATAGAGATACAGAACATGGGACAGGAAGCGTATCGTCTGGTTGTGAATAGAGATACAGAACATGAGACAGGCAGCGTATCGAATGGTTGTGAATAGAGATACAGAACATGAGACAGGCAGCGTATCGACTGGTTGTGAATAGAGATACAGAACATGAGACAGGCAGCGTATCGAATGGTTGTGAATAGAGATACAGAACATGAGACAGGCAGCGTATCGACTGGTTGTGAATAGAGATACAGAACATGAGACAGGAAGCGTATCGTTTGGTTGTGAATAGAGATACATAACATGAGACAGGCAGCGTATCGAATGGTTGTGAATAGAGATACATAACATGAGACAGCGAGTGCCGATTTGTCAACCAATCGATTCGAGTCGGCTTTATTGTTCAAACAATGGCACCGATTCCCTTGTTCACGAACTAAACTAAATTTATGTTCAGTGCATCTTTTTCTTTCTATTTAATTAAGAAGGCTGTCGCATTTTGTCGCCTGTCTCGCTCACACGCGACCAAATTTTTAAGATTATTAAATGAAAGGATGCCTTTTTGAAAAATGTAATCAATTAGCGAACCAGTAAATAATATTAATTTAATAGGTAATTATGATATTTAAAACACATAAAATATTAGTTTAGTCCTGTCAAATTAGTCAGCGCCTGACGTAAATTGACGTATTTTTAGTAGGCAATTTTTTAATCACGTCTAAACTTGTCTATGGAGTATCTTAATTTGACAGGAATAAACTAATATTTATCACCTGTCCTTAATTAAATAGAAAGAAAAAGATGCACCGAACTTAAATTAAGTTTAGTTTGTAAACAAGGGAATCAGCGCCATTACCGCCGAATGAAATATGCTGAGCCGAACAAGTGTGTACTTGTGTAGCACCCCAAAGGTGAGAGATTCTCTTCAAGCTAAATATGAATGTCTAATGAATGTTAATAATTTGTTTCAGGTGAGAGACCATTTGAGTGCAATGTGTGCGGAAGGAAGTTTTCTAGCAAGAATACTCTACAGAACCACATCAGGATACACACAGGTTGTTGCCAAGGAAATAAAGTTATTGTTTGTTTTATTTTTGACCGATTTAAAAAAAATGAGGTTATCAATTCGACACGTATGTATGTAATATTATTGGAACTACAATATATTCACATATTAAGATTGAGCACTAGAGATTCGCAGAGTACAGACGTGCTCGTTAGCAATATTTAAGCATTTCTTTAATAATAGTTACCTCCTTTAGTGCATTACTAACGTAATGCAACTGCAATTTTGCTAAGTGTGTAGTTTCAGCGAATAATGGATTCGAAATAGTGATATTGTCAAATACAAAATGGATAGGAGCCCCTTTAATCCAAGGGGGCCAGTGCACCTAGTGCATCGTCAAAGACGACGACGCAAATCCCAGCCCTGGAATCGGTCACAACATCCGAGATTCAGAAATGGATGTCAGCCATCGAAGATCACTTTAATGAAGTTTGCTGTCTTGCGGCGGATGGTAAACGCAACTCAGAGCAGAAAATGAAAATTTCTACCCTATGCCGTAAAGTAGGATCTGGAACATCACAAGTGGCAGTCCTTTATCAGTCGCTCAAGCAGAAAGCCATTCATGTACAACATGTACACGTGTATAACATGGTTGATGCCCTTTACCTAACACATTCGGTGCGGCAGACACACATGCGCGTTTTCATAACTTTCTTCGAGTGCGGCGCGGCGCACATGTGTGTTCGTTGTGCATCTCTATTGTTTCGAAAACATCGTAAAAAAAAGGGTCGGTAAGGGTGTAGCATAAAGAAGCGTTTGCATAAAGAATTCAGCAGAGCATGTGTTAAGAAAAGCGCGACCTGACGGAGCATATTTCGGAGCTCAAGCAGACGATTAAGGACTCTGGTTCTGCGGGAAATGTTTCGTTTTCCGAAATGGTGAAGAAGGGAGTAAATGATTTCATTCGACCGAAAAATTTAAGCTCTGTAGCTATTTATCCCAACGATAAATTAAAGTCTAGTGACGAAACAAAAGGCCTCGTGAAAAAAATAATTCGCCCTGATCAAATGAAGCTGCAAGTACGTAGTAGGTACCACGTACTTGCAGCTTCGCAGCAAGTAAGATCAAAAATGGAGGCGTTATTATTAGTACCGAGACGAAACATGACGCTGATAAACTGAAACACGCAATCCAGCTCTCTACATCCGGACTTACCGCCGATGAACCCAATAAGCGCAAACCTTGGATCGTGGTTGTAGGTTCAGTTTCAGCCAAAGTAGTCGGCACACGACTACTTTGGCTGAAACTGAAGTCTTCAGGTGCATTTACGAAAAAAATGTAGCCGACAAGTTTCCAGCAATGCCTTGGAGTCCTTTTTGAGCTTCATTAAATTAATAATAATAATAATAAATCATTTATTTCGGGTAACAAAGACCCATAACATATACAGGGCTATTTTTAAATCATTAACTAAACTTTCACAGGGTGTTCTACCCATGAATATGAACAACTTTCACTATGGGACCAACTCTGAAATCGCAAAAAAAAATCAGCTGTTCAGTACATTTTGACCAAATAAGCGAACATAAATGTCTATTTTATCTAAACGTCTATTTTAATAAGATAGACGAAATAACAGTGGCACTTAATGAATTCTCGCAGAATGGTAAGGAAATTGATATAATTTGTTTAAGTGAGACATTCCTTAAAAGCAAATCAGAATCACTTCTCAAGATTCCTGGTTATAAACTCGTCGCGTCATACTGTCGAGATACTAAACGAGGGGGGACATGCATTCTAGTTAAGAATGAGATGACTTGCGTAAAATTAGATAAATTAATAAATGATATTGCATGTAATTTTAACTTTGAATGTACCGGAATAGAATTGATAGTTAATCAAATCTTCATTATTTGTATTTATAGGACACCAAATAGCAATCCAAAAGTTTTCCTAGAAAAATTGGAAACATTACTAATTAGAGTCACAAAGAAATCGAAGAAGGTAATTATTTGTGGTGATTGGAATTTAGATGCAATAAAACCAAATAAAAGTTGCCAAGAACTATTAGGATTGTTGAAAAATTTCAATATTGAATTGCACATAAACACACCAACCAGAAAACAGTCGTGTTTAGATTTATTTGCAAGCAATATCAAAAAAGCTAAAGGTGAAGTTCATCACCTGGTTCTTTCCGATCATGAGACAGGGCAGCCCCTGACAGTGACGACTAATAAACCAAAATCTAGGCCAACTTGGTTTGAGTACAAAAGGGATTATCATGAAGAAAACGTACAACAGTTTTGTGAATGTATTTCTGCGCTATCATTCTCTGACATGTATGTTAGGGATAATTTGGAAGATGCATATAAGGTATTCCTGGGAACATTACAACTGTTTCATAAACTATGTTTTCCCATACAAAAAATAAAAAGGTCGAATGGAAGAAATAATACTCTGTGGTTGACAAAAGGTTTAAAAAAGTCTTGTATACGGAAACGTTATTTACATTTAAAAACTATCCATAATAAAACAAACAAAAATCGATTAGCAAAAAAGTATAAAACATATAGGGACATACTTAAAAGTTGTATTAACAAATGTCAGCAAATACATAATAAAAGATACATACAGAATATGAAAAACAAGTGCAAGGCTACTTGGAATATTATTAATAAAAAAATTGGTGAGACACAAAAAAGTAACCACATAAAACAAATAGTATTAAAAACCAATAACATCACTGACCCGCAAAAAATTTGTGACGTGTTTAACGAATACTATATCCAACTGACAAATAATAATGAATTTACGTATAATATTGACGCTATAAATAGAACTATGGACATTAATCACAATAATACAATATTCCTAAATCCTACTGACCCTATAGAAGTGTTCAGGGTAATCAAAAACCTTAAAAATACTGCGTCTGTCGGTTTTGACGAATTAAGTACCAAAATTATAAAAGCTTGTGCTAATCACTTATGCAAACCGCTGAGCTACTTAATTAACATATCGTTTTCAGAAGGCAAGTTCCCAACCGCATTAAAGAGCTCAATAGTGAAACCGATATTTAAGAATGGTGATAAATCTGACATGACGAACTATAGACCTATAACCTTAATTCCTATAATATCAAAAATATTTGAGAAGACAATATTAAAAAGGCTATACGACTATGTGGACAAGTATAATTTGCTAAGGCGGGAGCAATTTGGATTCAGGAAAAATCGCACCACCTCTTTAGCTTGTTTTAATTTAATTAAAATAATAACTGAGGCAATGAATGACAACATACCTGTAGCAGCAATTTTTTTTGACATGAGTAAAGCCTTTGACTTCGTAGATCATAAGTTATTACTAAGCAAATTAGATAAATATGGCATAAGGGGCAAAGCCAATGACTGGCTTAGATCGTACCTCAGTGATAGGCGTCAATGTGTGCAAATTACAAAAGTCGCGGATGGGAACAAAGTAGACTATAAATCTAATTTTAAAACTAATGCAGTAGGAGTACCCCAAGGCAGCGTGGTGGGATCATTTTTATTTCTGCTATATATTAATGACCTTCCCAATGCAACACGCCATGAAACGATCTTGTTTGCTGACGATACAACACTAATAATAAAATGTAAAGACAAAAATAAATTGGAACTGGAAGTTAATGAAGCAATCAAAGACATAATAATTTGGCTTAATAACAATAATTTAAAAATAAATCTAAATAAAACAAAAATAATGAATTTTCAAACTTATAAATCAAACCTTCAGAGTCTTAATATACATTATGAAGACAGTATCCTAGAACAAGTAGTAAACACAAAATTCTTAGGCATAATAGTGGATCAAAACTGTAACTGGAAGTCACACATCAATTACGTATGCGATAAGCTAGACAAATTCGTATACGCAATAAAACGTCTACGATCAACAGTGTCCGTAGATGCAGCAGTCACTGCATATCACGGATACGTATCGTCTGTGCTGTCATATGGTCTGATACTATGGGGCAATTCAGTTGAAATTTTAAGGGCATTTCGGGTACAAAAAAAGTGCGTTAGGGCAATAGCTGGCGTCTGGTTCTTGGACAGTTGTAAACCTCTATTTAAAAAACTTCACATTTTACCCTTACCATGCATGTACATCAAAGAACTATGTATGCTAGTAAAACAATATCCGGACTATTTTCGCATGCAATCTGAAGTGAGCCACAAAAAGGCTTCTGCTAGAAATAAATATAAATATGAATTAAATGTACCTCAATGTAGATTGCAAATATTTAGAAAGAATGTATATGTAAATGCCATTCAGGTGTATAACAAGTTACCCAACTCATTTAAGGAACTTCCCATACTTATGTTCAAGAAAAAGCTGACAAGTTGGTTACTAGAAAATTGCTTTTATGACAATGGCGAATATATGGAATATTGTAAAAATCTAAGATGACAAATACTTAATTTTGACATTGATTTTAAAGTAACGAACACTTAATTTATAATAATATTAATTCAAATTGGACTTACTGTAAAACACAAATCTTAAAATTTACTGTAATTATAATATTTGTCACATTATTTATTGACACATTTGAATATTTGTATACCCTATGTTGTGGTAGAATGTATAGAACTTAAAAAATATTAACACCATACGATGTAAAACTACATTCTTACAAATAAATTAATTCTAATTCTAATTCTAATGTACTGAACAGCTGATTTTTTTTTGCGATTTCAGGTTTGGTCCCATAGTGAAAGTTGTTCATATTCATGGGTAGAACAACCTGTGAAAGTTTAGTTAATGATTTAAAAATAGCCCTGTATACCTTACAGACTATCATACATATTATATAAAAACCACAATAATGTTATTATTCACGAAGGGACGGCGTCGTATTGCGCTGCGTGGTGTTGCGTAGCCTTCCGCGGAATCGCCGATACACGACACCCTTCGGCCAAAACTCTGCCCTAAGGACGATCTCGATAAATTGAGTCGGAACTCGCACCACAAACGACTTGAAATTCGTGTTGTGGCGCGACGCCAACTTCTCTACCCTTAAGATCCAGTTGGTCTTCGCTCGAACATACTCCACGATCTCCTCAACCTTCGTGGTGTGATGTAGCCGAGAGACATAGAGCTGCGTCGTAGGTATTGCCGGACGCAGCATATTGGGTCCTGCCAGCGCGGTCCCGCACTGGTTCCGACTAGGAGGCTTCTTCCCCTTCTTCCTCTCCACCTTCACGAAGCCATCCTTGTCACACGTGCCCGCAGCCGGGCCTTGCTGTTTCGAACCCCTGTCGGCATGTTCACAGCAGCTCTCCTTATCCCCCTTCTTGGCCCGAGACACAGGTTTGTGTGTGGCGACGATAATAGCGTAGGCACGTTTAGGGGTCAACGAACCTACACGAGTCACTACCTCGACCGGCATCGACTCAGCGACGGCGGCGGCGCAATTGCAACGCGTGCAATATCAGCAGCGGGTGACGCAGTGGAGCTCGCCGCCTCAAAACTGCCGATGCTAGCGTTTCCCGCTCCGCGACGTGTGTTCACATTGGAGGTACCAGGCTAAAGCCGCGCAACACGTGAATATAATACTCTTGTCGAGCAGCGCAAACACGTCCGTACTTGACCGTGCATTGCACTGGACTCAAATTAAGCCACAAATCGGGAAAAAGAGATGCATTGACCTGTAACTACGTCATTGAAGTTACAGCCAACATACGTAAAACCCTATTATCCCAATCGAGGCTTTTTATAAATTGGACGTCCTGCCCTGTCAGGGACTTCACCCTGTGTACGGTTCGTACACTTGCAGAGTTGTTGTTGTTGTTCAGGTTGAAGCGCGAAGAGAAAAGATCACTTTGTTCCCGTTAGGTTTATTGCGTATAGTGTTTACACGTAATACTGTTGACGATTCCTTTCTCTAATGTTAGTCACCGCGTAGCAGTACAAGCACTCGCTGATTTATTGAAATGTATGAATATTTATACCTAGTAATTAAGTGACGCACGATTTGGTGCAAGCCACCGCGTCAGCAGAACATGTACCGTTTAAGACTGTACACCCTGGTTACTAGATGCTACAAATGCCAACAATATGGTCATGCAGCAATAACATGCAGAGAGCTGAAATCTACGTGTGGTCACTGCGGTAAAGAAGAACACTCGATGTCAGAGTGCGCGAAGAAAGCTGATACACCGAAATGTGCAACTTGCTCGCGCTTTAAGAAGCCCAATAACCACAAAACGGGAGATGCCGAGTACCCTGCTAGGAAAATAGCGGAATACAGGTATATCAACTCTGTCGACTACGAGGGCACCTAGAGCGCCATAAGGCCAGACTTCCATGTTGAATGCCTCCTGCCGACTCCACAAAACAGTTTCCATGTGGATGAATGATGATTTCCATTGCCTTGTCCATTTCATAAATTAGTTTTAATCATCAGCACATAAGAGGGATCTGGCATTCGCAACTACCTCCGGACGGTCATTGATCATCAAAATGAAAAGGAGAGGGCCGACTACCGAACCCTGACACCCCCGAGCGAGTGTGGTATGGGAGTGACTTGTACAAACCTACTCTGACAAATTGTTGTCGGTCCCGCAAATAATCTGCAAGAAGCCGTAGAAGCCCTGGAGCAACACCTATCGCATTGAGCTTTGACAGCAAGACGTCATTGTTGACTCTGTCGAACGCTTTTTGAAAATCAAAGTAAAGAACGTCTACCTGGCGTATACGATCAAGACTAGTAGAGATATAATTAACTAGTGTAAGTAAGTTAGTATTGACGGATTTTTTTTCGCGTAAACCATGCTGCTCATTGCACAGGTACTGCTACACTTGCTTGTAAATTCCTTGATGTAGTGTGATGTGGTGTCAAAGGGAAACCATCTCAAAACCTTTGTCAAGTTCTAGTGCAGTATTTATAACGAAACTATTAACTACTTATTACAAACTCAAAATTATGAAATAACTTTAGTTTCGGAAGTCGGTGGCACAAAACTAAAACACAGATTCCAAGATGCCGACTTCCGAAAAGTTTTTTTTTTTTATTTGTCTAGGTCGGATATGAATTTTGAGTTACTTAATTTCTTTTTGAAGTCGATTTAATTTTTTAATTATTTCTTTTAACAGATTTCATTGCTTATTGTTATTCACATGGTAGCAAAAACCCAAAACCTACAAATGCTCCAAATAAAGTGCCGTGTTCTAGCAACCATCAAATTAAATTCTACCTAATTATGTTTGTGTCAGAAGTTTTCAGCTAAAAAATACATGTCAATTCCTCAGGTGCGTTGCCATACATCTGCCCCATATGCGGCAAGCAGTTCCGTACGAACAAGCTGTCGGCTCACATGGCCACGCACACAGACGCGCGCTACAGCTGCTTGAAGCCGGGCTGCAGCAAACGCTTCGCGACGCGTGCAGCGCTGCAGCGCCACGCGCGCGCGCACTCTGTTGGCCAAGCCCGCGCGCATCCCGCGCACTCCTGTGCACTGTGCTCCTCGCGGTACCATCACAAGCAGTCTTTGAACAAGCATGTGAGGAAGCAACACGCGCAGGTTGGTACGTTGCATGTGTGCTACAAGCATGTGAGGAAGCAACACGCGCAGGTTGGTAGGTTGTATGTGTGCTACAAGCATGTGAGGAAGCAACACGCGCAGGTTGGTAGGTTGCATGTGTGCTACAAGCATGTGAGGAAGCAACACGCGCAGGTTGGTATGTTGTATGTGTGCTACAAGCATGTGAGGAAGCAACACGCGCAGGTTGGTAGGTTGCATGTGTGCTACAAGCATGTGAGGAAGCAACACGCGCAGGTTGGTAGGTTGCATGTGTGCTACAAGCATGTGAGGAAGCAACACGCGCAGGTTGGTAGGTTGTATGTGTGCTACAAGCATGTGAGGAAGCAACACGCGCAGGTTGGTAGGTTGCATGTGTGCTACAAGCATGTGAGGAAGCAACACGCGCAGGTTGGTAGGTTGCATGTGTGCTACAAGCATGTGAGGAAGCAACACGCGCAGGTTGGTAGGTTGCATGTGTGCTACAAGCATGTGAGGAAGCAACACGCGCAGGTTGCTATGTTGTATGTGTGCTACAAGCATGTGAGGAAGCAACACGCGCAGGTTGGTAGGTTGCATGTGTGCTACAAGCATGTGAGGAAGCAACACGCGCAGGTTGGTAGGTTGCATGTGTGCTACAAGCATGTGAGGAAGCAACACGCGCAGGTTGGTAGGTTGCATGTGTGCTACAAGCATGTGAGGAAGCAACACGCGCAGGTTGCTATGTTGTATGTGTGCTACAAGCATGTGAGGAAGCAACACGCGCAGGTTGGTATGTTGCATGTGTGCTACAAGCATGTGAGGAAGCAACACGCGCAGGTTGGTATGTTGCATGTGTGCTACAAGCATGTGAGGAAGCAACACGCGCAGGTTGGTAGGTTGCATGTGTGCTACAAGCATGTGAGGAAGCAACACGCGCAGGTTGGTAGGTTGCATGTGTGCTACAAGCATGTGAGGAAGCAACACGCGCAGGTTGGTAGGTTGCATGTGTGCTACAAGCATGTGAGGAAGCAACACGCGCAGGTTGGTAGGTTGCATGTGTGCTACAAGCATGTGAGGAAGCAACACGCGCAGGTTGGTAGGTTGCATGTGTGCTACAAGCATGTGAGGAAGCAACACGCGCAGGTTGGTAGGTTGCATGTGTGCTACAAGCATGTGAGGAAGCAACACGCGCAGTAAAATACAAGTGTAAATTTATTTTGTACTTGCTCCAGCATAACATTGTATTCGCTTCATGAGGAGCCCACATCACCGCACTGTGTTCCAAGTGACTCCTTACCAAAGCGTCATAGAGCACCCTAAGCGTAGTAACGTTTGTGAATCCCTGCGACTGTCTCAGCACGAAACCCAGGTTTCTGTACGCCTTCTTGCAAATATTAACTATATGATCCCGGAAAGTTAGATCCGGGGTAAGCAGTACTCCTAGATCTCGTACGTGAGACACCCGCTGCATCGCCGCTTCCTCTACTTTGTATTTGTAAGCTAAGGCGGTTTTCGCGCGCCTAAATGTCATCACTGAATATTCCGCTGTGTTGAAATAGAGTTTATTTTTATGATTCCACTCTACCACTGTATCTTCCTGCAATCTCTCATAGTCCGACTCACCCTTGACCTCGAGCAGCAATTTGAGGTCATCTGTAAACAATAAACATAAACTATGTTTGACTACGTCTGGTAACTCATTTATCATTAAAATAAATTCGAGAGGACCCAAATTGCTGCCCTGGCCCACTCCTGACCTGGTGTAGTATGGCTCGGATTCGAACCTGTTGTAGTCAACGTACTGATGTCGGCCTTTCAAGTAGCTGGCGAAGAACTGTAGTATGTGCGGAGTGCAGCTAATTTTTGCCAGCTTCATTAGCAGTATTACTTCATTACATCATTGTCGACGGTACCAAACGCCTTTCTAAAATCGAAATATGCTGCGTCTACCTCCACACCCGGCATCAACGGCCGGCACCACCTTCGCCATGAAGTTAAGCACATTAGTGGCAGTGCTGCGCGCCGGCCGGAACACATGCTGCGCTTCCGATAGATGTGCGCTCACTTGAGCCTGCACGCAGTTGGATGGCAGACTCGAACACTTTTGCAGGTGTCGACAACACTGCCACCGGTCTGGAGCCACTGACATCCGGACCTGACTTACCCTTGGGAACCGAAATAATAATAATAATAATAATTTATTTCATAAAAAGTGGTACAGTCTGTTACAAAGTGGGTTGATAACTACGGAATAGTTTACATCTGAGATGAGTAGGTAACAATACAAATTTACGATCTGATGTCCTAGCTAGGTTACTAAGTAGCCTGTATTAAGGACAAACAGCCCTCATTTCCCGAAAATAGGACAAAAGTATTGCTTAAACTGTTACATAATTATTAACAAAATTTAAACAAATTAAATTAAAAATAATAATAATAATAAAAAGACAAGTACAAGAATGTGTGGTGCGCGCGCGTGTGTGTGAATGTGTGCACGTGCGTGTCTGTGTGAGTTGTGAGTGTGTGTGTGTATTATGAGTTACTTCATTGTTGTAAGAAGGGATTCGGTATCATCATAATTTTTGGTAGAAAGAAATTCAGTAATCAGCTTTTTGCATGCTAGCTTACAACATGTTTGCAGTGGAATGATTGCGTTTATTCTATTATATAAAAAGGGTCCTTGATAAAAAAGAATCTTTTTGTAAATGTAAAGTATGGATGAGGTACAGTACACACCCTGTTTCTTCTTCTGGGTATGGTCGGCCGACGTGCTATTGGAGTGTTAGTGTGCTGTTGTAAAATCGAGCTGAGTATGAACATTTGTCGAACGGTAAGGACCTCGCATTTCTGGTAGAGGTCAAAGGTCGGATAAAGTATCGGTCGAAAAGTGGCTACCTTCAGGACTGCTCGCTGCGCTACCTCAAGAGGCTTGAGAATTGATTTAGCAGCACCACCCCAACTTGTAATGCAGTAAGAGATTACAGACTGGCACATTGCAAAATATATAGACCGTATAACATGTACGTTGGTAATATGCCTAAGAGTTGTAAAAAAATAAATCAGTTTGCGGCCGCGGCCAGTCAGAAGAGTAGTATGTGCTTTAAAGCTGAGGTGTTTGTCTAGAGTGATACCAAGGTATTTAATTGTATCAGTAGATGTAATTAGTGGACAGGTACAGTTTGGTGTGTTTAATTGACAGGTGTGAGCTTGCAGAGTAACGGGAGTCGAAGGTTGTGATGTGATTTTGAGAGAGAAAGTAATGAGTTTTGTTTTAGATGTATTTAAGGTGAGTGAGTGAGACATCAGCCATCACTCGCGTGATTTTCTACCGAGGCGGAAACGTTGCTGGTTTTAGACAAGTATTAAAGATACGATGCAGGGGCTCAGCCAGCACCCTCCCACAGTCTCGGAACAGAAAAGCTGGAATGCTATCGGGGCCAGACGAGCGCTTTGGCTTGAGCTTTATGAGACCTTTCCTTACGTCTTGGAAGACTGAAGGTCTCGATGTGCACCCGCGCACTGTTCGCTTCCGCGTTCAGTTCAGTTGTAACTGTTCTGTTGTTGGCCGCGCGCCAGAAGGTGGTGGCGTTAGTTCCGATGTTGGCCGCGCGCCAAAGGGTGGCGGCGTTCCGATTTTGACCGCGCGCCAAAAGGACCTAGGCTGCCGCAGTTGTGAGCGTGAGCGGGCCGCACCGCATTGCAAACATCCTCCTACATCAGTTTTGTATGAACCAGTCACACTACGGCGGGCCGCACTGCGTTTTATTGTATTGAAATGCGATGCGCTGCGGCCCGATGCGGATGTAATAAGTCCAACTGAGGTTCTAGTGCAGTCAGCCTCAAAAATATGAGAGCCTACTATTCATACACGAAATTTCTCTAAGAGTCATTGTACTCATCATTATAAACAACTCTTACTATAGAACCGAACCTGAAATCGTGAAAAAAAACAGCTGTTCCCTACATTTTGACGAGTTATGCGAACATAAAAAGCTGATTTTCTTTTCGTGATTTCAGGTTTCCTATAGTAAAAGTTGTTCATAATGATGAGTACAATGACCCGTTAAGAGATTCCATAACATAAACCATAATAATGTACCTATTCGGCAACAAGAATTCATTAAGTGTCCATAATCTGTTCCATAATATTATATCAATGTGTAGGTAGCAACAAAACATATTACACACTAGCTGTTGCCCGCGGTGTCGCCCGCGTGGATGTCAATGTGTAGGTAGCAACAAAACATATTACACGCTAGCTGTTGCCCGCGGTGTCGCCCGCGTGGATGTCAATGTGTAGGTAGCAACAAAACATATTACACACTAGCTGTTGCCCGCGGTGTCGACCGCGTGGATGTCAATGTGTAGGTAGCAACAAAACATATTACACACTAGCTGTTGCCCGCGGTGTCGCCCGCGTGGATGTCAATGTGTAGGTAGCAACAAAACATATTACACACTAGCTGTTGCCCGCGGTGTCGACCGCGTGGATGTCAATGTGTAGGTAGCAACAAAACATATTACACACTAGCTGTTGCCCGCGGTGTCGCCCGCGTGGATGTCAATGTGTAGGTAGCAACAAAACATATTACACACTAGCTGTTGCCCGCGGTGTCGCCCGCGTGGATGTCAATGTGTAGGTAGCAACAAAACATATTACACACTAGCTGTTGCCCGCGGTGTCGCCCGCGTGGATGTCAATGTGTAGGTAGCAACAAAACATATTACACACTAGCTGTTGCCCGCGGTGTCGACCGCGTGGATGTCAATGTGTAGGTAGCAACAAAACATATTACACACTAGCTGTTGCCCGCGGTGTCGCCCGCGTGGATGTCAATGTGTAGGTAGCAACAAAACATATTACACACTAGCTGTTGCCCGCGGTGTCGCCCGCGTGGATGTCAATGTGTAGGTAGCAACAAAACATATTACACACTAGCTGTTGCCCGCGGTGTCGACCGCGTGGATGTCAATGTGTAGGTAGCAACAAAACATATTACACACTAGCTGTTGCCCGCGGTGTCGCCCGCGTGGATGTCAATGTGTAGGTAGCAACAAAACATATTACACACTAGCTGTTGCCCGCGGTGTCGCCCGCGTGGATGTCAATGTGTAGGTAGCAACAAAACATATTACACACTAGCTGTTGCCCGCGGTGTCGCCCGCGTGGATGTCAATGTGTAGGTAGCAACAAAACATATTACACACTAGCTGTTGCCCGCGGTGTCGCCCGCGTGGATGTCAATGTGTAGGTAGCAACAAAACATATTACACACTAGCTGTTGCCCGCGGTGTCGACCGCGTGGATGTCAATGTGTAGGTAGCAACAAAACATATTACACACTAGCTGTTGCCCGCGGTGTCGCCCGCGTGGATGTCAATGTGTAGGTAGCAACAAAACATATTACACACTAGCTGTTGCCCGCGGTGTCGCCCGCGTGGATGTCAATGCTGCCTTATTTTAATCGGATTTTGTTCATAATTTAATTTTTTTCTGCGCTGAACCCTAATTCTTTTTCTAAAGTAAAAGTAGCGTAAGTTACTTCTTATAACATCAGCTATCTGCCAGTGAAAGTCCCGTCAAAATCGGTCCAGCCGTTTTGGAGATTAGTTGGAAGATTTGGAGTTTTGTTAAATATAAGTACCGTATATACTTTCATATGCATTTAGTACAAAGCTTTTATTTTTTACGTTACAAACCGACACTTCAATATCATCTATTTGTATAGATTGGGCACAAACTTAATTGTTGCTACACTATGATAAGATTTGATTAAATCTATCTAACTGTTCTGTTCTGACACCTACTGATGTATTGTTAAAACCAGATCTCTATCACCCACCGTTGTATATTCTAGTCTCCTGTAAATTACACAGCGGTGCAATGATGCGTAAGGCGGTTCAAAAATACAATTATTTGAAAGCGAATTATGAACACATTAATCGCGATCTACTCAAAGTTAACTGGAATGATGAATTTTACGGGCAGTCTGCAGAAGACATGCTGAATACGTTTTATGAAATTGTTTACCAAATAATTAAAGCTTATGTTCCTCTAAAGACAGTCAGGTTTACCAAATTTCCATTGTGGTTTTCCCCCTCTTTAATACACATATTTAAAAATAAAGGCATGGAATAAATGGAAGACCTATCAAAACATATCTGACTATGAACAGTTTTCACTTTATAGGTCGAGATTCCAAACTGAATCCAAGAATTGTTACCGTCTATACCTAAACTCAGTAGAAGATAGTATTATAGTTAACACCAAATATTTCTGGACGTATATATCTATAAAAATCAATCGTCAACCGATCCTGAAGAGATTTGTAATCTCTTTGCAAACTTCTTCGATTCGGTGTATGAACCCTCCACTCTAGCAATTAGTCAAACCCAGGACAATGAAGAATATGCTGAGAAATGTTCTCTTATTAGTAGCCTTGTGCTTAGTGCTGACCAAGTACTCGGTGCCCTCAAATCTTTAGATTGTACCAAAGGACCAGGACCAGACGGCATTCCACCAGTTTTTCTTAATAAAGCGGCTCATGCGTTGTCTGCACCGCTGTGTATTATCTATAATAAATGTAAAGTTAAGTCAGGGAATTTTTCCAGAAGCGGAAGCGGGCAAATATTACTCCCGTTCATAAAAGTGGTCCAAAACAGGACGTTGAAAATTATCGGCCCATTTCTATACTATCGGCCTTGTCAAAGCTTTTCGAGAGGCTCGTTCACAACCAGTTGTATCCGATTGTCCATGACAAAATACTACAGCAACAGCACGGTTTCGTAAAAAAAAAAACTACAACAACTAATATGATAGCTTACACTTACTATTTGTTTAATAGTACTGACTCTCGTGTGCAAGTGGACGCTGTATACACCGACTTTCGAAAAGCCTTTGACAAGGTTGATCATGAATTACTTCTGACGAAGCTAGCTTTTAACGGTATCCGCGGGGATTTGTTACGTTGGTTCATTTCTTATGTCTCAAATAGAACACAAAAAGTAGCTATCAATGGGTTCCATTCCACCACCATAACCGCAACGTCTGGGGTGCCTCAGGGCTCAATTCTCGGACCTCTGTTGTTTGTAATATTTATTAACGATATCGATGTGTGTTTTTTTAACTCTAAGTTTCTACTTTACGCGGACGACCTAAAAATTTTTAGACCTGTTAGATCAATATTAGACAGTCACTTACTCCAACAAGATCTTAATCGCTTAGTTGAGTATTGTATTAAAAACAACCTCCAACTTAGTATTCCTAAATGTTGTTGTATCAGCTTTACGAAAAACAAAAACCAATTTAAACACCCCTATGCACTACAAAGTAAAATCTTGGCCAGAGTTAACACAATTCGTGATCTCAGAATACTGATCGATGACAAACTACACCTGGACGCACATATTGACAAAATCACAAGTCAGGCTTATCGTATGTATGGATTTGTAATAAGATCAACCACGGAATTCGTCCACCCGAGCACATATTTGCATCTGTATCGATCATTAATCCGGTCTCAACTAGAATATGCGGCGCCGGTGTGGAGTCCCTATTATAATAAATATACTGACTGCATCGAGCGTATACAACGTAAGTTCTTAAAAACGATGCATTACCGTTGTTCTAAAAGTCGTATTTACCACCCCTATAGCGACTTATTGAAAAAATACAACTTGCTCTCTTTGAAGTCTAGACGTACCTTTCTAGAAACTATGTTTCTATATGATCTGTGTAACAACTCATATGATTGTGTGGATATCTGTAACAAGTTATGCTATGTTGTCCCTAGAACCATTCAGGGACGTGGGGTGCGTGCACGACCTGTTTTCGCCGTCACTCCTAGTCGTACGAATGCAGGCTTGCGGGCACCTCTACGTCGCCTCACAGACAATTTCAATAATTTTTTTTCTAACTTGGATTTATTTGCTTTATCCGTTGGAAAATTTAGAAACATGTTGCTTGATACAATCAAAAATGTATGTGAATAATATTAAATCTCTCTAGTGTCCCTTACTGCTGTAATTTATATGTATTTTATGTCTTGCACCTAAATTTTCTTTATCAATATTGTCCTTTGTCTTTTAGTGTATCTGTGGAGAACGTTGTTGGTTGCAAATTTGTATAACTCCTTATGTTTCTATTTATTTGTAATACATAATGTGTAATTGTTGGTTCTTCCAAATAAATAAAATAAAATAAAAATAAAAATCTATAGAAGACAATCCAATTAATTCTTGTCGATGTTTACATCATTCTGAGGCTGACTGTACTAAAAAGTCACAAATCACATAAAACAACTTTCACACGTGTAGTTAAGCCTTCTCCCCGCCTCACCATGCCATCATCCATGTGACTGCGATCTATGCATTAATGTGTTTGTGTGTAAATCATACGCGATCCACATACGAATATGATTGGGTCCAGTCGACTCTCACTAATGACATCAGCTAAGTACTTGATATTCATCGCGCACCAATTTGTTAACAGTGTTATTTATAGACGAGTTAGTTATCTGTTAGAAGAAGCCTTTTAAGAAACAAAATTGATTAGATGTAGAATGATAGGAACATCAGTGTAGCACGACTCCGGCAGAGGTCGCACTGTCTGACCGGTTTCTAAATTGAGAACGTGTCAAACTATACGTACTTTAGCTTGGCATAGTATTAAATCGCACCTCTAATAATTCCCATTTTGCTTTCCTAAAAATATTATTGGACACTCGTACTGCAATGAATGCGCCTTTTTTTGGGAACCTGAAATAATTCCTGTTTTGGGGTCTTAAAAACTTAGATGTAACGCTCGCCGGTCGCTGGCTTTGCTTGCTCGGCTCGTGAGCGGTTGTTCAAAGTTCTAATCGAAATCATATGGTCGGGGTGCCTTAGCTTAGTTACTCCGAGCAACTAGCAAAAAGAGGCGAATTTATTTAAAAGAAGTGTGCATCATTACAAGCTCAATAAGTTTTTAAGAGGATTAGTTCAATATTTCCCCTTTTCCGCGGTCAAACGCAAGGTTCTAGGTGGTGTAGTTGTTGTAGTTTGCTATTAGTAAGAAAGAACTGGTTTTGATGTTTTGGCCTAATAACAAGGCTTTTTGGGTGTTTTGAAATCTAAATAACACTCCACACTATGTTTCCACTATATTTGGTAAATGGTCGTATGATTCACAGTATCTCTTGTTACAGGACCCTGTACCGCCAGCAGCACTGGAAACCAACGACCTCGCCAACAATATTGAATGTGATCTGGAATAGCTTGATAATGAAAACAAAAGTACAATTTAATTTACTTCATCAATACTTAAGGTGGATCCGCTGTGATAAACTTTCTGGCGAGAATTATATTTTGATCAACGTACAACCTAATACTAACTTGCAAATTGCAAAAACGTAAGAAAATTTGAATTTACCTACCTACTAATTTGCAGGTGAGTGTTATGTTGTATCTTGATCAAAATATGAGTCGTGACTACAACAAATATGTATTTACATAATTATAACCATAATAATCATCAATACGTCTCTCTAAGTTAGATTTGCTGTTTCGATCAGATTTCCGAAATCTGTACGTACAAATACATATTTCTTGCGTGTTTTGCAATTTGCAAATACTGACTTGCAAATTGCAAAACACGCAAGAAATACCTATTCGTAAAGACTCGATTATTATCGACTTCGATTCAGACGAATAGAGCCTCATTTTATATTCAAGCAAAAATAAACTTGACAGATATAGTACCAACAGTCTCACATAGGGTACTTAACGTACACTACCTACATATGTCATGTCAAAACAAAATAAGCCAAAAACTAGAATAAGTAAGTTTCATTTAATTTATAACCAAAGATTTATTTTGTGAACTTTTATATTTATAAGTAAGAAATCAGCTGACAATTTGTGTTTTACATAAGTCATAAGTCTAATTCGGCGAGTGTTTTTGTGGTAGGTAGATGTGGTTTAGTGAAACCTGTGCAATGAGCTGGCGGTCAAGGCCGACGCTAGGCCGACCGACTGTACGTGATAATAAAACTATTTGTCACAGACTATAGGTTTATTTATTTTCTTTGTCATTCTATTTACTAGACCTCTGATGAAAGGATTTAGTAAATGTAATTCTGTCAGTCATTAGGTAAGGTTAATTGGAAATGAGAAATAGATCTTACGAGAACAGGCGCACGTTGCGTTTCTATTTCACCTGTCCATTTTATTATGCGTTTATTAAATTAGTGATTAATGACGTAAATGTTACGATGTCAATAATTCGGAAGCCGGCGCACGCGCACGGCCGCCCCGGTGCGCGGTGCAATGTCGGTTGCAATGCTCAACAAAAGCTTATAGCTTTGCGAAAATCAATTAGGTCATTGCACCTCTCTTGAAACGGCCTTTCCGACTCGTTTTCTAGTTGACGAGGCAGCGGGACCTTCACCCACTTGCGGACGGTCCCCGACCCGACGATTTCACGCCCCAACAATGATTCGACTCGGTCTCTCAGTAATGAAATCGATTATTTAGAAACTGTTTATTTAGAAACTTATTACAATTCGCTAAAGCTAAGTATAAAAATAACAAGACTATCGACATCGACATGTAGGTACATTACAACTAGAACATCACAGGCAGGCCGCTCCTCTGTCACACATAGGAGCCAATCGTTCGCAGATACATACTTAAAAAAAATCACCGCACCTCGAAAACATTTTGCGTGCACTTTGCGAGGAAAAACCACATTTGTCTCCGCTAAATTCTATTACATCGAGAGTTTTATATGTGTGCGTGCGTTATCAAGTATGTAATCCGCTTCGATTGTATCATAATATTTTGTTTACAATCGTTACGAGTCACCAACTCTTCCCAATAAATAATAATTACAATTATGGCGTGTGTAGTGTGGCGGGTCACGCCTGGCCGCTGCTGGTCTGTTTGCTCTTCACGCGGGCGACGGCTGGCCGCGGGTCGTCCACCTGCACGTTGGTGGCGCGCACGTAGTTATTCTGGTAACCAGTCTCCCTTACGCGCGCGTTGGGGCTCAACTTGTCTGTCTTTTCCCGTTCATCCGCGCGGTCGTCCTCGCCAGCCCTCTCTTTATCCTCCACAGACCTCTCCTTGTCCTCTGCTGAGTGCTCCTTATCTTCGACAGAGCGTTCCTTATCGTCTGCTCGCTCCGAGTCATCCTCGCGTTCAGAATCATCGCTCCTGTCGTCGTCGCGGATGCGGTGACTTGGATCTTCCCGTAGCCGTTCATGATCTTCCAAAAAGTATCCGCTATTGACTGGCTTCTCGTGTCTCGCCACATCAGCGTCCAGGGTCGGCGGCGGTACTGTTAATTCCATGTAAAACTGTTCCTCTTTAGAGACGGGGACCTTCTTGCCGTAGTAGTCATAATCGCCAGCGGTATAGTAGTCTTTCTCGACGGCTCGCGTCTTGCGGCTCTGCTTGCGGCGGCGCTTGCGCTTAGCGGGGCGCTCGGTCTGTAGCGCCAGAGAGCTGTCATCGCCGTCCGCGTCCTGCTCATACTCCCGCTCTTGGCTACCGAACTCTCTTTCTCGAGGTTCATCCTGCTCCTCCTCATCTCTGTCTGGGTGTTCTGGACGCTCGCGGTGCAACTTTCTCGGTCGTTTCTCCCGGTATATTGGTGGCACTCGTACCGTTACTGTGTCGATTTGGTTCGGGTTGTGTTCGGTCGGAGGCAACACACGCGGCTTCAGAGGTCTCCTCGGATCTTCTGTTGTGGTCGTAACCTCGGTATCTTCGTCAGTTTCAGGCAGAGGCAGCGGGATTCTGTTAGACCGCGGACGCTCGCGTTGAAGACTCTGGTGGGACTCGTCGCGGCGACGGACACCATCGGCAAGATCCCGATCTCCGAAATGTACGTTTTGATAATGATTTGCGGGAAGTCTCTGCGCCTTCTGCTGAGCCGGCCTTCTCTGCTGTTTCTTATTTTGCCAGAACTGGTCGACAGCGTTACCAAACTGTTGCACGGCTGCCTCGCGGTCGCGGGACTCCTGCACATCTTCGTAGTCGTCGTCGTCCAGCTGTTGTTGCGCAATGTCGTCGTCATAAGCCAGGTAATCCTCATCGGCGTTATTAGCTCGTTGTGCGTCGAACTGTTTGGCGTCGACGGTGTCCACTCTACGCGCCACTCCGTTTCTGACAACGAATGCGTCCACGTACACTCGCGGCTGGCGCGGCTCGGTTTGCGGAAGTTTCGCCGCACGTGGTTCGATAGCGATCGGCACAAACTGCTCCTGATAATCGAGTTCGGCTTGCTCGTACTCGGCGACTGCCTCGGCGGCTGGGGCTTGCGTCGCTGGGGTGACCGGGGCACGGTTAAAGTCAAAGTTCAGTCTGAGGTTGGAGGTGATCCTCTCTAAGTTGTCGGCTTTGGGCGGTGGAGGTGGTGGTGGAGGAGGAGCACAGGGTGCGGGGGTGGTCGGGTTTGCCCGCGGCTGCGCACATGGAGGTGGTGGTGGCGGTGGCGGCGGTGGTGCCGGCTTGGGTTTGGGTCGCGGCGCAGCTTTCGGTCTCGGGCAAGGTGGCACTGCTTTCGGCTGCGGTGGTGGTGGTGGCGGCGGGCGTGGTTTGACAGCTCTGCAGGGCGGGGGACCGGCTGCACGGGGCTGCCCACACGGCGGCGGTGCTGGTGCTGGGGCTGGTGGCGGAGCCGGCGCAGCTCCGGCCAGCGGCGCGTCTATGCCGGGCACCGGTGCCAGCGGCGGTGGGAAATCAGCCTGCGGGGGCTTCCTCGCCACATTGTACCCGAGCACGTCGGCTAGTCCTCTGAACACTATGTCCCCGAACGTCCGTTTCCTTCTCACAACTTCCTCGGGATTACCGTCCAGTTCGATGACAGTGCCGTTAACATCGCGCAGCACGAGCGTGCCGTTCTCGTTGTCGACGACGATGGTGTCATTGCTGATAAGTGTGTCGATGGACTCGTCTGCGATGACTTGTGGTGGTTCGTTGGCTGCGACTGTTGCCAGCAGCAGCAACAGCAGCGGAGGCGCGCGGCGCATGGCGGGTGTGTGAGTGTCGCGCGGGAGGGCTGCGCGCGCGGTTTTGTCGCGCCGGGACTTGCTCAAGCGTCGTCTCGGTCCACCGCTCACGTACACTTTGTGTCAGACATCTGATTGATATATTTATGAACCGCTGGCACACGGAGGTGGCTCTTGGTTCACACTCCGATAGTGAACCCAAACTTATCGTATCTGTTTATGTCTTTTTAACTTATAACAAATTTTGTAACAAGGTTAGGTATTGTGTTTTTTTTTTTTTTTTAATAGTTTCAAATTCAATTAATTATACAGTAACGCAATCCATCAAGTTTCGGATTGAATATTGTATTGTCTAGAATTTTCTAGATGCTCTGTTTTGTCGGTGAAACAGTATTGAACTTTCATATTTATATAAAGTCTGTCTATTCATAAACGCAATCTCTTAAGGGGTCATTGTACTCATCATTATGAACAACTTTTACTATAGGACCAAACCTGAATTTACAAAAAAAGCAGCTGTTCCCTACATTTTGACAAATTATGCGAACATAAATGTAGGGAACAGCAGAATTTTTTTCGCGTTTGATTTTGTGTATGAATAGATAGCCTTGTCTACTCATTTTGTTTCTAGAAAAGCATGAAATGCGTTTGCTCTGGAAATATAAAGTTCGATGAGCGCTGTTGTAGTAGTTTGGTATATCAGGAGGTTCCGAATGCTTGTACATCTTTAGAATAACGAAGTAGTTAAAAGTGCTATTTCATCATCATCTGCCTAGCCCTTTCCCGACTAAGTTCGGGTCGGCTTCCAGTCTTACCGGATGCAGCTGAATACCAGTATTTTTTTTATCTATAATAGGTGTATTTGGTTACCTCCCTTGAATTCTTGTGAAATCCTCGATATGTCTCTAAAACCAGCCTTGAGGCAAATTAAGCAAAGTCATCGCGAAAATTATTTACGGAATTGACCTAGGTGTCAAAGTCAACTTGTATTTGAATGTGAAACATCCATGGCGATCTTGAAAACAATCTATAAGTAGGTACAGTCACGAACCGGGATTGTTGAGGCATTAGCTTATCATCTTAAATTGGTTGTGTTACACGAATGCCGCCTGTGAAATTTGACGTGTAACACAACCAAGTTAAGAGGATGAGCTAGTGGCTCAACAATCCCGGCTCGTGACTGTGCAACGTAGATTTAGAAAGAAAAAATAAAAGAAAGGAAAATGTTTATTTGGCCCAGTAAATGCAAGGAACATAGGTATTTGAGCAAATTAAAAACTACTTAGAATTAATAGATTTATAGAAAATCGTTGTTAAATTAAATTGTTAGATTCGCCCTGTCGCGTCAAAAGATAGTCGCGTTTCTGTTTTGTTTGGATACCTCTGACACGCAATGACGCAATGGATTAACTTGATTGTCATGGAAACGCTATTTTCGCTCACTCTTCTCAGTATGGACGCTTTTTCCTGTGACTTAGTACGTGAGGGCAAATCTAGCGATTTAAATCTTTGGGCAGCGGAGTTTGACTTCATGTCAAATACTGCTAAGATGACAGATTTTCGTGACAGCCGTTATAATAAATAGGTACGACGGAACCGCTTTCCAGGGAACCCTTCAGCGTTGAGTAGATAGCGCATTGCAGAAAGCATCAATATGCTATTGAATATGCATAGGTCCATCCAGACAGGAATCGGAAGGCAATTTGTAGTTATGATTTTGACTGCCTTTGGTCTATTGGTCGCAAGCGTGACCGCTGCACGTCGGGACTTGAGCTGGATTCAGAGATCAGGCCAAGTGTTTCTCAGTAGCAGACCGGAATCTGGATTTATTTATTTTATGTTATTAATAATTAGGGACAAAAACAAGTGACTTACCTACATGCTAAATAAAGTACAAAATCTTTTACAAACATGTAACCCCAATGGTGTGATTTGTAAGTAATTTTCTGATCAATGATCCTCGCATTAATAAAATAATTAAAAGAAGAAGTGAAGCAGTGATCTGTGCCCGGCTTATGGTAGCTCAAACTCGAAGCAGGGATCTGTGCCCGGCTTATGGTATCTCAAACTCGAAGCAGGGATCTGTGCCCGGCTTATGGTATCTCAAACTCGAAGCAGGGATCTGTGCCCGGCTTATGGTATCTCAAACTCGAAGCAGGGATCTGTGCCCGGCTTATGGTATCTCAAACTCGAAGCAAGGATCTGTGCCCGGCTTATGATAGCTCAAACTCGTCAACTTCAAAAAAGCGCGGAGCTCTTTATGATTATATGTGTGTAGGTACCTACACACACATAATCATAAAGAGCTCCGCGCTTTTTGAATTCATCATAACAGCACGCAGTGGCAGCGTCGCAGTGGAAGAGTTCCACTATCCAGCTCCTGGCTCCATCATCAGATCTGCTGCAACATAACAAATTATAGTATTATCATCCGAACTACTCAGGCACATATACAGGGTGTAGCAGAAAGGTGTGGTCAAATTTAAGGGTGTGGTACACACCATCAAACTGAACAACTTTCTCTGTGGGACCAGCATCGTAATCGCGGAAAAATAATCAGCCGTCCCATACATTTGGGTCGAGTAGGCATTGAAGTTTTGTATGGGACAGTTGATAATTTTTTCGCGATTACTATGTTCACAGTTTCATTTCGATACGCCAATTAGAAGTAGGTAGGTTAAAACTAACGTCCAAGATTTTATAACGTTAACAACGTATGAAGGTAATACAAGACAATGTTATTAAAAAATAAGAAGTAATAGGTTCGACCACTAATACCTACATGGAACATCAACACAACCGGCGAAAGGTATCCTGTCCCTTCGGGGAGTGCGTGATGCTACGTTATGCGTTTTAGAATTCCAAAAGCATCTCATAAAATGGTGTCAAAGGGCTTAACATGGTCCGCCGTCCATCTGCATAATTACAGAATCTAATACATTTCACCACGTCGCACTTGCGGCTTGCAAGTGAGCCAGTAAACGTAACTTACAACATATTGTTCTATTACGAAAGCCATAGTAAACAGAAACTCAATTAATACAGGTAACAAAAACCACATGAAAAAGTGAATGTCAATATAATGGCGATTGCGGTCAGCTGCGTTAATTGCTGGTACCTACCTACTATGTATATTGGGTCAATGAGACGGTGTGTTACACTAGCCACTATTCTACTAATATTTGTTTGAGCCTAAAGCAGTTGCGATAGCAAAAGCTTTTCTCGACCGCGAGAAAAGCCTTTGCTATCGCACCTGGTCTAATCTTAACACAAGCCTGTGCTACAAAATTCGTCTTTGTAGGTTTCGGATAACGTGGCGCTTTATAGCGGTTTAACAGTATTTTGTAATTGCCTGAAGCTCAGGAAATACTGCTGCTAATCCCCTTGAGGTCATCCTTTACTCGAGATTTTAGTTCATCGTCGGGACCTTGAAGAGGGTTTCCTTTTCTATCCTACCACGGCGGCATTTTTGTAGCAAACCATACCAATTCTATCTACGCTAAATAAAATGGGCCCCTGAGTCAGGTAACACCAATTATTGACTTATGTATAGATCGTCCGCATATGAGTTTAGGGAAGTAAATACTGTGCGATTACTACTTTGGTACAAACTGAATCTTACTTACATCAATGTTATGAAAGATCAGCCACTCGCTGAACAGCTGGTTTATTCTGTAAAAATCTCACCGGGAAAACTTAGGTGAAGTGAGCAGAGTTAGGTGGAATGACAGCTCACTCCAATGAGCTGTCATTCCACCTGATGCTAAGGATTGACACTATTGATAGCTCACTCCACGCTCACCTCACCTACGTTTACACGGTGAGATTTGTACAGAATTATTGCAATGCTGTATCTGTAAAATCGGGTGTTGTCAGTGTCTCAGTGATTTACAGCATTTATGCAACTTGTTTGCAGACGGATGAGCAGGATTTCAGGTTGATTAAATAATGAGTTAAACCTTGCCGCTTAGTTAAGTAGGTAGGTACCTACTTACTGTGAAATATTTTGAGACAGTGAGATACCCGTCTTGTTGCAAAGCGAATTTGCATATGAAATTGTTTATGACAAACAGACTGATTCATTATTGTCAGTTAGGTAGATACTTCTGTTTCTGGAAACCGGAAAAATACATCGGAAAATTGTTAACTGTCTGAGACAAAATACAACCTTGTTTAAATATAGGTCGGTACCTACTACAGATATCAACTATGTGATCGAAACGAGACACCGCGTTTTGGCAAGCGGGTCAAGGTACACGGTCGCAAATTCGCCACTATCAAATCAATCTGCCTAGCCTTTTCCCAATTATGTTGGGGTCGGCTTCCAGTCTAACCGGATGCAGCTGAATACCAGTATTTCACATGGAGCGACTGCCTATCTGACCTCCACAACCCAGTTACTGGGTAATACGATTCCCCTTGGTAAGACTGGTTGTCAGACTTTAGGGCTTCTGACGACCCGTAACGACTGTCAAAGATCCACGAATAACAGCCGGGACCAACGGCTAAACGTGCTTTCCGAGGCACGGAGGAATCTTGGTATGAAAGTCGGTCACCCATCCACAGACCAACCCCGGCAAGCGTAGCTAAACCTGATGGATCGACCCTTACGGCTGTTATTACAAACCGGCCAATTGCGTGTCGGGCCACGCACAGTGTAGGGTTCCGTAGTAGCCCGTTGTCACAATATAATAATAATAATAATAAGACATTTATTTCAGACGTAGTCCATACAATGTTAGTAACACAAAAAAACTTACATAGCTATTGTTAGTACATACAAAAAACCACAGAAAGAGATAAAAAATAAAAATCACAAAGTGGCACCGCCCAGGAGTGCCAGTTTAAGCCAAGCCCTGGACGCGACCACCCACAGTGTGTAGTCGCATCCAGTGCCGCCACATCAGCGAGTCCCAGCGGCCCACAAACACGCTCAGAAGGCTGTTCGAGCTGGCCCGCATGCGCTTCATAAGAGACGCACTACGCTTCCGCATAATGGCCTGAAAACCATCCACGCTTTTCATCGCAAACATAGCTGAACCGCTGCAGTGGCGCGGCAGCCCAAACAGCACCCTGAACGCGTCATTATACTGTACTCGCAGAGCACTGTATGTACGCTGCGTGTACTTAGTCCACAGGCTGCTAAAAAGATTGACAGAAGGCCTTAAATAATGTCACTTTGACTTCCTCGGTACACCGTGCAAACCTGCGGGCCAGCATGTTACAGCGCACAGACAGCGCCCTGCGCTCCCTCTCCAAATCAATGTTGTCACACATATCCTGTGAGACCCAGTGACCCAGATATTTGAAATTAGACACTCTGTTCAAGGTGGCACCGCAAAGATACAAGGGAGGCACATTAGCGAATGATTTATTACCAGCCTTAAACACCATGACTTCACTCTTGTTCACATTATATCTGAGTCCATGGGCTCGTGCATACTTTTCACAAACATCTAGCAGTCTGCGCATGGCACTGATCGACGGGCTCAGCAGCACCATATCGTCCGCATAGCTTATATTATTGACGCACTGTCCATCTATATGGCAACCTATGCCTATTCTGCTGAGCTCGCCGATCAGCTCGTCCATGTATAAGTTAAAGAGACGAGGAGAGGTTAACCCCCCCTGCCTCACCCCGCACTCCAACCCATACACGTCCGAGTGCGAGCCTGCCCACCGCACAACATTCCTTTGGCTCGAGTACCAATATTTCAACATTGCAATAACATCACGTGGCACATCTGTTTCATTTTTCATCTTTTGCCACAATACACCATACGATACTAAATCGAATGCCCTGGACAAGTCCAGGTAACAGGCATAGACCGGCGTTTTCCTGGCTGTATAATACTGCACAGTCTGCTTGAGGCACAAGATGGCACTCTCAGTCGAAAGGCCAGGTCTAAATCCAAATTGAGCATCATGCAGTTCTATGTGCCTATCCAGGTGTTTGTCAAGCAGACTGTCCAAGACTTTTGCTATCACAGTAGCCAGTGATATAGGTCTGTAGTTTGCCAGGTCTGAGACATCACCGGTCTTGTTTTTTATAACCGGAACAACCACGGTATGTGTAAGTTCAGCCGGTAGGTAACAATGACTTATACATAAGCTGAAAAACATAGCAAGCACTCGAGACAAATGGAAACCAGCATATTTCAAATGCTCGATGCTGAGACCATCGTGACCAGGGGACTTACCTCGCACCATTTTATGAATTACGGAGGCAACGTCCTTGGCATAAAATCTAACAGTAACGTCCCCTACCGTGATCTCAGCACCGCGCGTCAGGTCAGTCGAACCTACAGGAGGAGATTCCACCCTAAAGTGACGCTGAAACATGTTGGCTATATCACGAGGCTCATGCACACCCGCAACGCTCACAGGTAGACTCGATTTTGGGTTCAATTTATTTGTCTTTTTCCAGAATTTACCAAATTGTTTATTAGAATGATGCTGTGCAATTATATCTAACTTGATTTGTTTTTCATTATCTTGACAAAATTTTACCCGGCTTTTAAAAAGTCGCCTCGATTGGCACATGCTATCGTAAATAGGTCCACTTTTTAGTTTCCCACTTAATAACCAGTTTTGATAACATAATCGAGCCTCTCTGTGAGCACCGCTTACGTGTTTGTTCCACCCTGGCATATATTTATGTTTCCTGGACACAGGACCAACATAGCTATCGGCCGCCGCCTCACTAAGTATTAGCACAATATCGCTATACATTTTCTTTAAAATGTGTTTGTGATCCTCATTATAACAACAGTGATCGGCGCAGTGTGTAAATTCTACAGGAAAATTAATATTTCTCAGTTGCGAGTGACAACTTTCAAAAAACTTTCCGGTCTGCTCACTGTTTCTTTCTCCCCAAATGACTTTATTACATTTGTTATCAGTCGCCATAATTTTTGGCCTTATCAATTTTAGGTCACACTCAACCAACAAGGGACAATGATCAGACCAGTAAGCGTCATGTAACACGGACACTTTACGTACTGAGCGTCTCGCCGCACTGGTCGTCACACAGTGATCGAGCCAGCGCAGACAGCCGTGTGCCTCACTCACAAACGTATATGTGTCTATAGGTAGCAAGTCCATATCTACGCACGACCATGATTGATCGGTACAAAAGTTTATTAGTTCTCTTGAAAACAACTCACCTGGGTGTGCATTAAAGTCCCCAAGTACAAAAACAGACTCCACGGCACTATTTGCAATCAACGCATTAACTTCACTAAGACAATTGGTGAATTTCATTAAATTATCGATACTCGCGGTGGGCATGTACACTGACACGACCATAATTGACCTGGCACTGAGCACTACTTTAATGGCCGCAATACGCACATTATTACACGGTATCACTGTAACGCACGGGAACGCAGATTTCCTCCAGAGCAGGGCCACACCACCGAACGGCCTGCCCCTTAATACACCAGCTGCCGTATCCACGGCTGAGGTGCCCGTGAAAGCAAACCCGTCGTCGATAGTACCAAGAAATGGTACATCATGTGGCAATAACCAAGTTTCTTGAAGAGCGATTATGTCGGTTGTCCTGCACAACCTCCGTATGCAATCCACCGATCTAATGACATTCTTACAATTAAAACTAATAAGTTTCATTGGCGTACTATCCATTTGTTCCATTAGGTTTTGTCTTGAAGTTCACAAAGCGACGATACGCGACGCCTTCTGGCCAAAAATCATCATTAAGAAACATTTCCAAATTTTGCTTTGGTACCAGTACTTTGTACGCATCATACTGTTTTGGTAATTTCATAGTCATCTTCTCTATGTGTACCACAACGTCAGTTTTACCCGCAATATAACTTAGAATGTCACACACGGGCACGTCCTTCGCAACATTATAAATGTAAATGGGAATTTTTATATCCGCAGCTTTGAAGTTCGCATTCGGGCTCAAAACTGCCTTCCCTCTGCTTGCAGCAAAGCGATTCCTTAGACGTTTCCTCTGTACTACGGTCCATTCTGTGTTTTCTTTGGGTATTTTCCACTCGCCAACGCGTACAACATCCGCCAACGATTTCTTTTTGCCGAATACGTCACTGTGTACGTTCGGAGCCGCCGTGTGTCTCGTCTCGCTGGGTATGTCGATCGCAGCTGATTGCGCGTGACTCATCGACTCGGGCTCGCCAACGGCCGCCGTAACGCGAATATCGCTCTCATTTAATGCGTTAATCTCACTGCAAACTTCACGCCTACCTTCATTTTTGGAACATGATTGAGCGATATCCCGATAACTGGTATGTGAGCGTACCTCACTAGGTTTTTCGCATGGAGTTTCATGTTCTGTGCCCATGTATGCAAGTCCCCTAGGACCGCTGCAGTAGTCGTCGTTACTATCCAGCAAAAATCCACCCCGCTTGATGTTCACGTTACTGTCGGTACTTATCGGTCGGTAGTTGTTCACTAAAGATGCCTTTTTTAGGTTTTCAAGGTCAGACTTAACAGCATCTAGGTTTTCCTTAGTGACATATAGCTCTTTCATCCGAATCATCTCCTGCTGCATACGCACCAAATCCTTTAAAATCCGAGTGACGTCAACATGATCGAAAAGTACCGGCGGCAGCTTCTGTAGATCACGGGCCACAAACACCGGTAAGACCTCAGGGTCGGACTCCTTCAGCATGCAGATGATGTCATCTATTTCACGGAGCTTCTTCCCGTCTCTCTTTCTTGCCTTCTTACGCTTCTCTGAAGGTAACGATTCGCACAGAAGATTTTTAGCACTGCTAATGTCCTCGTCAGAAAATGCACTCACACAGATGTGACTAATGCTCTCCTCGTTCATCACATCGATTTTATTACTAACAAATGCTAGAACCTCGTTGATGACTATATTGCAACTCGAACATTTTAACAATTTAGAGGCCATCGTTGATCTCACGCATCCGTGCGATAACGCGAGCGCGACACCACTCATATAGAAAGATTCTGTTGTTCTTTATTCTGAATAATGGAACGTAAAGAAAGAATGGTAAAGATAAAAGAGTAATGGTAAAGATATTAGGAGTTAATGGTTATATGGTCCGCGTTCAATACTCAATACTCAATACTAGGAGACCGACCCGGACGACGTGCCGACGTTTGTGGCGAAGGAGTTGCACTAGCTTCCACCCGTCACCTTCGACCACGTCGACGTAACGAGCCTTCCGAAGGACATTGTCTTCCTGAAGGCCCGCCTCGCGGATGTTCTGGCGAAATTAGATGCATCTCAAAACTCCGTCACCGAATTGCGCAAAGAAGTTAGCGAGTTGCGTAACCGTGTGGCGGTAATTAGGTCATCAGCCGATGCATCTAATGTAAATAAGTGTCGCGGAGCCGGCCTCGATATATCGTCGTCGAATTCCGCGTCAGCAGTTTCATCGCCAGTGCATCCGTCGTTTGCTGAAGTTGTAGAGCGCCCCGCCCCCGTGCCCCGCAGCACTGCGCCCGTCACCGCAGCTCCTCCGCGCAGCGCCACTCAAGTTCATCACCCCGTCCCGCTGCCAGTATATATATATCGTCACCGTTGTGATGATACTGCCAGCTGCTTGCGAATGTGCTTGCGAACTTTAACTTTAAAGGATAATCGGTTGGTTGCCATCCTGATTTCCTGGGGGAGTGCATTCCACAGAGAGATAGACTGAACGAAGAAGGAAGTCTGTGCGGTGGGTGGGACATTGAAGAATACGATTGTGAGATGATCGTAAATTTCTATTGTGGTTGGCGCAAATGTATTGAAAATGAGAAGCTAGATAACTAGGGGAAGAGGGAGAGTCAAGAAATGAAAACAAGGTGGTCAGTGCCCTTTGCTGTCTGCGCTGGCGTATGTGAAAATGAAAATGTGGATTTTTCGAATTGGAGAACCCAATTCTAAATATTTAGGTCGGTATAAATCATCTTTACTATCAATTAGCACAATCAAAATCACAGAAATGTTATAATAATAATCTTATCATTACTACAGTTTAAATATAGGTACAGAACAGTCAGATCTATAATAAACAATATTTAAGACATGATCATTTTAATTACTGAAAAATTTACCGACCAACAATTAAATGAGAGTATGAAAACAAAAGGTTTAAAAACAGTCATTCTAATAATATAATCAACCATTGTAATAATAGGTACGAGTAAATTTTCTCTCGCGGAGAAGACAGAGAGGAGTGGTTGTTTTATTTATTTCTTTCTTTTAAGAGGACTTACAGACAAATAATTACAATTTAGGTAACTATTTAGCTAATTACAAGTCCACACATATAGGTAACTTAGTGCAATAGTAGTGTTTATTACAAACCAAGGGGAGTGCTAAAAGATTGAAAAAAGAATAATTAAAAGAAAAAAAACCAAATAATTACAGTTTTTAAACTACTACAAACACTACAGAAAAGGAAATTATGTTCAATTTTAAGTGTAGTTCAGTCAACGTTCCATTTATGTTGTAACATTAATTGTTACATGTCTTAATTCTTAATTATAATAGAAAAATAAACTAAAAATGAACGCATCAAATCAGATTTCTGGCCAGCTGCAGTTTATCACCACGCACGTATTAAAGCAAGCGACATATTAGGCACCCAGAAAGGAATTCCTTTGTTCTCGGCGCGGCGCAAGGTCCATAGCGACAAACTAATTCCACGTCGCCGCTGGCAGGACGATTCTGGTTGTCGAGGCGAGCGCACGTCACTTTTTCACGGTCCATACGAGTACCTATATCGAATCGCGATCAAGTTTTTATTGAAGGCGTCCCTACCGTTCCCTCGACATTTTATTATTTTAATCAGTACCTAATATACTGAGTAGGTACTCGTGCACGGTTAAACATATTCTGTGTGTGTGAATTAAACCCCGATTGGGTAAGTGTTGCACAATTTAATTTAGCCAGTAGCTTAGCAAACCGTAACGGTTTCTATCGCTTTGCTGGGCTGGTGATCTTTTCATTTGTGTTTTTGCTTATCTTTGTTTTTATTAGACGCTATTACTTGTTTCTCTTTGCAGTTCTACCCCACATTTTCAGAATTATATCATTCTTGCTTATTTAAAATTTAGTTTTCTTTGTAAATTTCAAATGTTTAGATTAACGGCTAAGTAACCGAAAATATTGTCATCTCCGTATCTGATGGTGAACATCCACAGCAACACATCTACATATTAGTGCTTCCCTATTAAACGTTGCTGTGGGTGCTCACCGTCTACGGCCAGTGTGTAATGCTTTCGCTTATTGCGCATTACAGGGTTTCACGTACACCTTAATCACCTGTTTCCCCGTGGTGGACAGTAGCAGAACAACCGGCGAACCCTACCCAGCCGTTGGACCTGGCGATCGACGCGCGAGCACTCGTCTCCTACAGCGGCCAGTGACGTCAGGGGAGTGCTAGACCTGTGTGGAGGTTAATCGCTGTATAGGCCCTAACCCAACTATAATTCGACCTCAGTCTACCGAGCTATTTTAAAAATAAATGTTCCAATTTACTGTCTACCTACCTTTCATTTTGAAATCCTCCTAGGAATTCCTGTGCCTAGGTTAGGTAGGATTAGGTAGTGTAGCAGTAACCATAGTACCGGGACACTGGCGCCCTTAATCGTGGTAGAAATACAGCTGATTAATTCCTCCTCCATTGGTTGTGGGTTGTGTATGTTAGTGGTTGTTTGTGTTAAACGTCTTTATGTTTTTATTTTTGGTTTTTTCCGTTACTGATGTGTACACGAACTTTCAACTTCTTTGTTTAAGTTAATCTTGCTCATCATTAACCTACCCTGCATTAATAATTATTCATTTAAAGTCGTTTAGTTGCATAGTTTGTTAAAATATTTTTTTTCCTACTGATATCGTCTTGGGCACCTAAAACGACGCTTTTAAAAATTGCTCGTTATAATTTTTTTTTCTTCACATTAAAAGAAATATCGTATTTTTACGGCCATATAGTACACATTAGTAGCATTTTTTTTTCTTTTATGATTTTGCTTGTTTTTTTTTTTTATTTTAATTATTTTGTTTTCATAGTTAAAAAAAAAACCAGACGTTCTTAAATTTTATTTTGTAACAGAACGGAGAACGTGTTGTTTTTTCCTTTAATCTTTTTTTTTTTTGTGTGGTGAGTAGTAGTGTGCTTAGTGCGTCACTTATCCTTATCTTTCATTTAATTAATTTTCAACATGCTTCCAATTAAGTTCCTGTCTCTTCAAAAATCTGAGTTGGAGTATGAAGTTCGTATTAGAGGCGCGTCTCCTGCACCTTCTGTTGAGGAGTTACGGAAACAAATTATAAAATTATCTCCTGATTTACCCTCGGAATATATATTAGAGTCTCCACTCGATGCAAGACAGGACCTTAAGGGTTGTTTAGAAGTCTTAACGAAAGTTCAAGTAAATCTTGACGCTAGTGATCCTAGTGTTGCTTCACTATTGCGGACACAGAATATGTTGAATCATTTACACAATCGTGTCGAGAGGATAACGCGTAGTGACGACATTAAAACGGAATATGACGACATTGTTAGCGGTTATAAAATTTTCTCGCAAAAGCTTTCTGCCTTGCTAGCAAAAAAACCTTCTGCTAGTTCATCTTCCAATGTGGCTAGTGCTAGTTCTGTCAAAGAATCAACACCTGCTGTGCCGGAACTACAGAACATGGTTTCTGGGTCATGCGATCGTACTTCGTCTGATTTAAGTAAACTGAAATTTACTGGCAAAACTTGTGTCCGCTCGTTTATACAGCGTGTTGATGAATTTGTACTGGCTAGGAATATTCCACAACAAAAAGTCCTAAGTTTTGCATCTGAAATTTTTCAAGACGATGCCCTTCACTGGTATCGTGCGGTAAAGGACAAAGTCAGTTCTTGGACTGAGTTGGCGCGTTTATTAAAGGAGGATTTTAGTCAGACTGACTACGATTATAGACTCATCTCAGAAATTCGTTCTCGTACTCAAGGAGAACGTGAGAATATAACTATTTATCTAGCAGTTATGTATGGAATGTTCTCGCGTCTATCTACGCCTCTTCCTGAAGTAGATCAATTGGAAATTCTCTTGCACAATATTAGACCCTGCTATGCTAGTACATTAGCAGCAGCTCCTCAAATCTCATCCATAGACACCTTGCGTTCGTTATGTCGTAACTATGAGACATTTCAGACTCGTCTGTCACAATTTCAAGAGCCTCCAAAGGTTACTTCCGATACGCTAGCTCCTGAATTTGCGTACTCTAAGGATGTCCATAAACCAATATTTAAGGCAAATAATAATTCAAGTAATAATTACAATAATAACAATCAACATAGAAATAATAATAATTTTAATAATAACAATAAATATGTACATGCAATTAATGTGGCTAAAAAGGAACCTTACTGTCCTAGGTGTCGTAATAACACCCATCATATTCGTCAATGCAAGGCTCCACGGGACATTGTTTGTTTCAAGTGCGGTATGAAAGATGTGAAGACACCCGACTGTCCTAACTGTCGTAAAAGTGGTACAAATCCAAAAAACTAATTAAGCAGAGTTGTAACAATTTTAGCAAGCAAGACTGGGAAACTTGGCTTGATTTTATAACAACATTTTCCTCTTCATACAGAGTTGCTACAATTCTGCTATCAAAACCACTAAACGATTCTAGGCCTTATGTAAATATTAAAATCAATAATATCGATGCTGTTGGGTTACTTGATTCTGGAGCTGCAGCTTCGATTCTGGGAAACAATTCTCATTTACAGCTTACGGATTGCACTTTAAACCAGGATGACCACACTAATATGATAGCTGCTGGCGGTCAATCATTAAAAACCTTAGGTTTCATTCATTTGCCAGTTACATTTGAGGGCCAGTTTCACATTATTAAGGCATATGTTGTTCCCGAAATTGAAACATCAATTATATTAGGCGTAGATTTTTGGCGCGCTTTTCGTATTTGCCCTAATTATATAGGTAGTATCACAATGTCAAGTGCCCCTTTGGCAGAAATAAAGGCAAGTAGCGGTGAACCATTTATTAACTCCTACGATCATTTGTTGCCGCCGCAGAAAGCGATAGCTGATAATCTCATTGCGCAGTTTCGGTCTATTTCTACTGAAGAAAAGGGCCTGGGTAGAACAAATTTAATATGCCATCGCATTGACACTGGTGACGCACAACCAATTAGACAGCGTTATTACAGGATGTCCCCCGAAGAGCAGCGCATTTTAATTGAGCAGGTGGACGAAATGCTGTCACTTGACGTTGTCGAACCTTGCGAAAGCGCCTGGTCTTCTCCCGTGCTCATTGTTAATAAAAAGAACGGGCAACCAAGGTTCTGTTTGGACAGCAGGAAGTTAAATGCAGTGACTAAGCGCGATGCGTACAATTTGCCATATGTCTCGGAGATATTGGATAACCTTCGCGATGCTAAATACCTGAGCAGTATCGATTTGTCCAAAGCTTTTTGGCAGCTGCCTATAGCGCCAGAAGACCGCGATAAAACCGCATTTTACGTTCCGGGCCGTGGCACTTTTCGTTTTAAAACTACTGCGTTTGGATTAACGAATGCCCCCGCAACGCAACAACGTCTCGTTGACTCGTTATTTAGTGACATGGAGTCTAAGACATTCGCTTATTTAGATGACGTCATTGTTATTAGTTCTAACTTTGATGAGCATGTTTCTCGATTGTTGCGAGTTTTGGACAAATTGAGACAGGCAAATTTAACGGTGAACTTCGAAAAGTGTAAGTTCTTTCGAAGCGAACTCAAGTATCTAGGATACGTGGTAGATTCCCGTGGTTTACGCACTGACCCGGACAAGGTGGAAGCCATTATTAACTTTCCAACCCCTACAAATAGGAAGGAGTTGAAACGCTTCCTCGGCACTGCTACGTGGTACCGACGTTTCGTCCCTAATTTTAGCACAGTGGCTGGTCCACTCAATAAGCTCACTGCTAACGGAAAAAACGCTCCTTCTTTCAAGTGGTCACCAGATGCTGACGCGGCCTTTAATGCGTTAAAAGAATGTTTGGTTTCCGCTCCAGTTCTTTCTTGTCCGGACTATTCCAAACCTTTTGAAGTGCACACTGACGCGAGTAGTTACGGTATTGGTGCTATGTTAACGCAGACTATCGACGGTAAAGAACACCCAATTGCCTACATGAGTAGATCTTTCACCAGCCCTGAAAAAAACTACAGCATTACTGAAAGGGAGACCCTTGCTGTTTTAACGGCTCTCGAGCACTGGCGATGTTATCTCGAAAACGGCCAAACATTTACGGTGTATACTGACCACTCCGCGTTAAAATGGTTTTTGTCTCTAGAAAATCCCACAGGACGACTAGCTCGATGGGGGGTAAGATTGTCCTCATTTAATTTTATTATGAAACACCGTCAAGGTGTCAACAATGTTATTCCTGATGCCTTGTCTAGAGCTTTTCCCGTAAATGCAATATCTCTAGCTAAGGCCAACACATATGATGTATGGTTTAAAAAAATATATAACGGCTGTCTGACTACTCCTTCAAATTTCCCTAACTTCACCACTAAAAATAATTCGTTATTTCGACTCACAAAAAATATTAACAACCAATTAACTTCAGAATTTGACTGGAAGGAAGTCGTACCCAGCGAGTTCCGTGAAAGCATCATAGCCGAAAATCACTCTGAGCCAACAGGTGGACATCTTGGCATTTTTAAAACCTATCGGCGCTTGTCATTAAATTACTACTGGCCAAATATGCACCAGGATGTCGTTAAATATGTAGGTTCCTGCTCGGTTTGTTTATCTTATAAAGCACAAAATCACACTACATTGGGAGAAATGGGTCGTCCTAAGCAATGTTCGAGACCTTTTCAGATGATCTCAATTGATTTTGTGGGTCCTCTTCCCACCAGTCGAAAACAAAATTCTTATATATTGGTCGTAACGTGCTGCTTTTCAAAATTTTGTCATATTTTCCCGGTACGTCGCGCTACTGCGGATATAGTTATTAAAATTTTAGAAGATTCCATTTTCTTGGTTCACGGAGTTCCTCAAACAATTTTCATGGACAATGGGACGCAGTTTATAAGTTCGTCTACTGACGCGCTATTTAAAAAATATAAAATACCTAACGTTTTTTTCACGCCGAAGTACACACCACAAGTCAACACGGTAGAACGATACAACAAAACTATTGTCACTAGTTTGTCTACGTTTGTTGGAAACGATCACAGATCCTGGGACACCTCCATCCCCAAGGTGCAGTTTGCGATAAACAATTCCGTCAATGAAGCCACCGGTTATACACCGTCATTTTTAGTTTACGGTAGGGAATTAGTTTTATGCGGATCGCACTATACTGATAATGACCTGGGCGATGAAGTGTTGTTCCTTCCTCGCGATTTATACGCTGAAAACTTAGGGTGTCTTCGATCGATATTCAATGATGTGCAGGCTTCGTTATGGCAAGCACATGAAAAGAATACTGCACACTACAACCTACGTAGAAAGCCGGCTGAATTTAATGTAGGAGACATAGTCTATAAGCGCGCATTCGTTTTAAGCAATAAAGACAAGTATTTCAGTAAAAAGCTTGCACCCAAATTTATCAAATGCCGTATATTTGAAAAACGGTCTCCACTTGTCTATGTTCTGGAAGATATGTCAGGAAAGAATATAGGCGTCTGGCATATCAAAGATTTAAAAAACATTAAGTGTAGTTAAATGTTGTTGAAGTGTTATTTTTTGTTGTTGTAGGAGTTGAGACAATTCACCTTTAAATTAACTTCTTACGACTAGCATTAGTTTTCTGTGCGATAAATCACAGATAACTTGTTTACGTAAGGTCGCGTCAACATAATTTTATATTGTCGAAGCTATTGTGTAAGGTTGTTTGTTTGATATTATAGAAGGATTTTGAAAGGTGATAGTATGAATGTGTCGTGCTAGTGGTAACCTATAGACGAGTTTTCCTTGAGAGCAAAACTCTTTCTGAGACGAGGGGGTAATGTAACATTAATTGTTACATGTCTTAATTCTTAATTATAATAGAAAAATAAACTAAAAATGAACGCATCAAATCAGATTTCTGGCCAGCTGCAGTTTATCACCACGCACGTATTAAAGCAAGCGACATATTAGGCACCCAGAAAGGAATTCCTTTGTTCTCGGCGCGGCGCAAGGTCCATAGCGACAAACTAATTCCACGTCGCCGCTGGCAGGACGATTCTGGTTGTCGAGGCGAGCGCACGTCACTTTTTCACGGTCCATACGAGTACCTATATCGAATCGCGATCAAGTTTTTATTGAAGGCGTCCCTACCGTTCCCTCGACATTTTATTATTTTAATCAGTACCTAATATACTGAGTAGGTACTCGTGCACGGTTAAACATATTCTGTGTGTGAATTAAACCCCGATTGGGTAAGTGTTGCACAATTTAATTTAGCCAGTAGCTTAGCAAACCGTAACGGTTTCTATCGCTTTGCTGGGCTGGTGATCTTTTCATTTGTGTTTTTGCTTATCTTTGTTTTTATTAGACGCTATTACTTGTTTCTCTTTGCAGTTCTACCCCACATTTTCAGAATTATATCATTCTTGCTTATTTAAAATTTAGTTTTCTTTGTAAATTTCAAATGTTTAGATTAACGGCTAAGTAACCGAAAATATTGTCATCTCCGTATCTGATGGTGAACATCCACAGCAACACATCTACATATTAGTGCTTCCCTATTAAACGTTGCTGTGGGTGCTCACCGTCTACGGCCAGTGTGTAATGCTTTCGCTTATTGCGCATTACAGGGTTTCACGTACACCTTAATCACCTGCTTCCCCGTGGTGGACAGTAGCAGAACAACCGGCGAACCCTACCCAGCCGTTGGACCTGGCGATCGACGCGCGAGCACTCGTCTCCTGCAGCGGCCAGTGACGTCAGGGGAGTGCTAGACCTGTGTGGAGGTTAATCGCTGTATAGGCCCTAACCCAACTATAATTCGACCTCAGTCTACCGAGCTATTTTAAAAATAAATGTTCCAATTTACTGTCTACCTACCTTTCATTTTGAAATCCTCCTAGGAATTCCTGTGCCTAGGTTAGGTAGGATTAGGTAGTGTAGCAGTAACCATAGTACCGGGACAATGTCGATACCCTATAGATTACAGCTCAAGCCGTAATCGTGTATGCACAAGTGAAAAGCTAGTTCCCTAAAGGACGTTCACACGATCCCCGAAGTACTCCTCACCTGCGCGCTTCTTTATCGCTCTCGAGCTGGTGCAGAATAAGTCAAGGTCAAAGTCTAGCCGCGATGCAAGATCATTAAAGCTCCTTGCACTACGGATAAGAAATGTGTTCCGTCTATACTTGGTCGCGGCAAATGGTACATCTAATAGTGGCCGTTGTCTTAAGCTCCTTTGGCTGGTGCGAAGCGATACATTCGCAAGGAGCTCCGGACAGTCAATATAGCCATTCGCAATGTTAGACAAGTAGCAGATGTCACTAATATTGCGTCTATGTTCAAGAGGTAGACAATGATAACGCTTACATCGGGCAATGTTGAATGATGTTAAATATTTATTATATTTAATAATACGTAGGTACTTAACCCTTTTTTGCTGATTGTACAAACAAGTAAGTGTGGCAAAAACCTACAAATAAATGTACCGTAGAAGGAATATAAAATAGGATGCGGGAATAACATAATTATAATTTTATTTTGGGTCGACGGAAGCATAATGTTTGGGACGTTTTTTTCGGAAAACTCGGTGGGCCAAACGAAGAACAAATCAATTAAAAATAGAGAGTTCATTATCAGGCCAGTGGACGACTGCACATCCACTGATGAACAAGAGTTTTTAGACACCGAGTAATTGCTATCACTACATTTTTTAGGGTTCCGTAGTTCTGACAAGGAACCGTTATAGCTTCGTCATGTCCGTCTGTCTGTCTGTCCCAGGTATTGCTAAGAGACCGTTAGTACTAGAAAGCTGTAATTTTGTAGGAGTGTGCACATCAATTACGCCGACAAAGTGGTAAAATAAAATTTTGAAAAATTTTTTTTTTAGGGTAGCCAAAAAAGTATTCAACCCCACATTACATGTAAAGACTTGCATTGAAAAACAAAATATGAAATAAAAAAAAAATAAAAAACCATAATAAATTATCATAAGTTTCACAATACTGCCGCTGTACCAACGGGTTACGTTTTCGAGTACCTATAGAAGTCACAAACGAACTTTGTTTAATTTTCGAATAACAATTTTTTGAATTAACATAATAACTTGGCAGCAATCGTACTCTTATTTTTTAGCTTTAGCAGCAAGAAAGTGGTTATTATTAGTTAATGTCTAATCTTTTTTATAATTATCTTCGAAAATCAACATTTTGTCATTAGTTTAGTATTGCTATTCGATAACAGATGGCGTTGTGCCGTGACGTCTTTTTTGTAAACCGCGGTGCTAAGATTTTCTTGCAAGGTATGACCTCCGTGGTTACGTTATGTGTTATAATTTTGTTTTTCCTGACACCCTTGTCATATGTTTTTGTTATAATAATAATAATAATAAAAAAACTATAACTGGCCGGCTGGAGTGAACACTGACGAGGAACAGAGCTCCCACCTATTTCTTGCCTTTATTGGCCGGCTTGAGTGGAGATTCGCAAGAGCCAACGTGCTCGGAGGAAGGAAGTATTCCAGTAAGGTGCTGGTAGGGATCTTGACCGTACTTCCGGGATTGTCCTGATAGCCGTGGGATACCTCTCCACTCCTCAAGCATCTCAGGAAGTGTTGCCCCCTTGTCGCGGCTGTTTCCGGGGGCCCATTACTGAGTGTGCAAGTCACCCCCTGCCATTTTATCCGTGTATAATATATAACATTGGTCAGGCAGGGGACATAGTACTTCCATAGTTCAAGTAACCCAATCCACATTAGCCACCCAGACCCATAGCCCAATATGTTTCGTTTCCACGCACAACATCAGTCCTGCACCAACCGGGGGTTGTCCTTGGGTGCACTTGCATAGTGAAAAGAGGGATAATAGGCGGTTGGTGCCTCCTTATCATTTAAAATTATTTAAGGGGCCTCTGCGAGTTGGCTTCGGCTCCTCGTACGCCTTCCAAAGGTCCGGGACCCCAGGGTCCCGAGAAATGTAAAAAATAATAATAATAATACTAGCGTTAAAATAATAATAATAATAATAATATAGCGGTAATACTGGCGTTCCTCAGGGCGGTATACTTTCTCCTCTTCTGTTCTCTATTTTTATTAATCTTCTAACTTCCGAACTTCAGTGTGTGTATCATCTGTATGCAGATGACTTGCAGTTGTACTGTCAAGGGAAGGTTGATGAATTACCTGATGTTATAGACAAATTAAATAGGGACTTGATAGCTATAAAAACCTGGGCTGATAGATTTGGTGTAGCTGTAAACCCTACGAAGTGTCAGGCGATCATCATTGGCAGTCCTCGTGGTATTAGCAAGGTGGTGGGTATAACCTTGCCACCAGTTCTCTTCAATGGAACGATCGTTCCTTTTAGCACTGACGTGAAGGACCTTGGCTTACACATTGATAGTACCCTGAATTGGCGTACTCAAGTCGCTAGGGTAAGCCAGAAGGTTACTGGAACGCTGCGGGCTCTGTACCGGTTGAAAAATTTATTACCATCGAGTACGAAGACAATGCTTGTACAGTCCTTAATTTTCCCTATCATCGATTATTGTGATGTGTGCTGAATGCAGATCTCCTCGACAAACTTGACTGTCTTCTCAATAACTGCATTCGATTCGTTTTCAATTTGCGTAAATACGATCATGTCTCCGCGACCGATGCGCGGTGCACTTGGCACCCAAGGACAACCCCCGGTTGGTGCAGGACTGATGTTGTGCGTGGAAACGAAACATATTGGGCTATGGGTCTGGGTGGCTAATGTGGATTGGGTTACTTGAACTAAGGAAGTACTATGTCCCCTGCCTGACCAATGTTATATATTATACACGGATAAAATGGCAGGGGGTGACTTGCACACTCAGTAATGGGCCCCCGGAAACAGCCGCGACAAGGGGGCAACACTTCCTGAGATGCTTGAGGAGTGGAGAGGTATCCCACGGCTATCAGGACAATCCCGGAAGTACGGTCAAGATCCCTACCAGCACCTTACTGGAATACTTCCTTCCTCCGAGCACGTTGGCTCTTGCGAATTTCCACTCAAGCCGGCCAATAAAGGCAAGAAATAGGTGGGAGCTCTGTTCCTCGTCAGTGTTCACTCCAGCCGGCCAGTTATAGTTTTTTTATTATTATTATTATTATAACAAAAACATATGACAAGGGTGTCAGGAAAAACAAAATTATAACACATAACGTAACCACGGAGGTCATACCTTGCAAGAAAATCTTAGCACCGCGGTTTACAAAAAAGACGTCACGGCACAACGCCATCTGTTATCGAATAGCAATACTAAACTAATGACAAAATGTTGATTTTCGAAGATAATTATAAAAAAGATTAGACATTAACTAATAATAACCACTTTCTTGCTGCTAAAGCTAAAAAATAAGAGTACGATTGCTGCCAAGTTATTATGTCAATTCAAAAAATTGTTATTCGAAAATTAAACAAAGTTCGTTTGTGACTTCTATAGGTACTCGAAAACGTAACCCGTTGGTACAGCGGCAGTATTGTGAAACTTATGATAATTTATTATGGTTTTTTATTTTTTTTTTATTTCATATTTTGTTTTTCAATGCAAGTCTTTACATGTAATGTGGGGTTGAATACTTTTTTGGCTACCCTAAAAAAAAATTTTTTCAAAATTTTATTTTACCACTTTGTCGGCGTAATTGATGTGCACACTCCTACAAAATTACAGCTTTCTAGTACTAACGGTCTCTTAGCAATACCTGGGACAGACAGACAGACGGACATGACGAAGCTATAACGGTTCCTTGTCAGAACTACGGAACCCTAAAAAATGTAGTGATAGCAATTACTCGGTGTCTAAAAACTCTTGTTCATCAGTGGATGTGCAGTCGTCCACTGGCCTGATAATGAACTCTCTATTTTTAATTGATTTGTTCTTCGTTTGGCCCACCGAGTTTTCCGAAAAAAACGTCCCAAACATTATGCTTCCGTCGACCCAAAATAAAATTATAATTATGTTATTCCCGCATCCTATTTTATATTCCTTCTACGGTACATTTATTTGTAGGTTTTTGCCACACTTACTTGTTTGTACAATCAGCAAAAAAGGGTTAAGTACCTACGTATTATTAAATATAATAAATATTTAACATCATTCAACATTGCCCGATGTAAGCGTTATCATTGTCTACCTCTTGAACATAGACGCAATATTAGTGACATCTGCTACTTGTCTAACATTGCGAATGGCTATATTGACTGTCCGGAGCTCCTTGCGAATGTATCGCTTCGCACCAGCCAAAGGAGCTTAAGACAACGGCCACTATTAGATGTACCATTTGCCGCGACCAAGTATAGACGGAACACATTTCTTATCCGTAGTGCAAGGAGCTTTAATGATCTTGCATCGCGGCTAGACTTTGACCTTGACTTATTCTGCACCAGCTCGAGAGCGATAAAGAAGCGCGCAGGTGAGGAGTACTTCGGGGATCGTGTGAACGTCCTTTAGGGAACTAGCTTTTCACTTGTGCATACACGATTACGGCTTGAGCTGTAATCTATAGGGTATCGACATAAATGGAACGTTGACTGAACTACACTTAAAATTGAACATAATTTCCTTTTCTGTAGTGTTTGTAGTAGTTTAAAAACTGTAATTATTTGGTTTTTTTTCTTTTAATTATTCTTTTTTCAATCTTTTAGCACTCCCCTTGGTTTGTAATAAACACTACTATTGCACTAAGTTACCTATATGTGTGGACTTGTAATTAGCTAAATAGTTACCTAAATTGTAATTATTTGTCTGTAAGTCCTCTTAAAAGAAAGAAATAAATAAAACAACCACTCCTCTCTGTCTTCTCCGCGAGAGAAAATTTACTCGTACCTATTATTACAATGGTTGATTATATTATTAGAATGACTGTTTTTAAACCTTTTGTTTTCATACTCTCATTTAATTGTTGGTCGGTAAATTTTTCAGTAATTAAAATGATCATGTCTTAAATATTGTTTATTATAGATCTGACTGTTCTGTACCTATATTTAAACTGTAGTAATGATAAGATTATTATTATAACATTTCTGTGATTTTGATTGTGCTAATTGATAGTAAAGATGATTTATACCGACCTAAATATTTAGAATTGGGTTCTCCAATTCGAAAAATCCACATTTTCACTTTGAGTATCAAAGCACAAAATTTATTTGAGTAAAATACCTACAGGTGAGTTGTTAATTTGTAACAACTCACCTGTATTATAATGTTACCTAAATTCTATTCGAATAAACATTTTCAATTATATTCTAAAATAATTGGATGAAACACGTCTTGTATCGTGTAAGTGCCTGTTCTAATTTTTATAGCGTTTTGAGTAGAAAACTTTGCTAATAGAAACGCGACAGGCGTTGATTTAAAAATTGCAATTCAAAAGCAACCATAATAACTAGTGCTTTGCGTTTACTGGTAGGCGTTATTTATTTTTCTTCAAATCTTTAAAGTTTTGTCTGTATTTAGTCTGGCTCGTGACACTCAATGTCAGACGAAAAACGATATCAACAGCAATCCTATTAGAGGCGGCGTGGACGAGAATTGGATCATTCACCCCTCGATGATTGACTTTAATTGGGTTAGTGCTAATCCTGTAGATATGCTATTGACAGCTCGATACAGATTAGGGTGTCGATACTTAAATATGAAACCCACTACTAACCTTAATCACTGACTAAACTTGTAACGGTTTAATTTTATTTTTTATTTTATTGTTTTTTTTTTTTAATTTAAGCCTCAACGTGCCATAATTATGCCATCGCGATAGAACAACTAAATAAGATACTGATGAAAGTATGTAGGTAGGTAGGTACTTAATTCAATAATTATTAAATATTATTATTATATAATATCGCATCAATGCACAATGACAGGCCAGCTGGCGTGGTTGGTTAAGATACCGCCTATCACGACGCAGGTCGTGGGTTCGATTCCCATCCAGGACAAACATTTGTGTGCATGAACATGTCTGCTTGTCTTGAGTGTGGGTGTAATTATCTATATAAGTATGTATTTAGAAAAAAAAGTAGTGTATGTAGTTTATCAGTTATCTGGTTTCCATAGTACAAGCTCTGCTTAGTTTGGGATCAGATGACCGTGTGTGGAATGTCCCAGAATATTATTATTATAATGCAATATCCTCAGGCCTTTCTTTTGTTCTGGGTCTACTTGGAAGCACAGGTGTCTAATGGTAGGTATCTGAAGAGCATACAGGTAGCCTTACCTCCCTATATGGGGTGACATCCACCCCCAACGTTGTCTTTCATCATTTCTTTGAAACGCGATTATCAACCTTGCTGCATTATGCCTGTAAAAGGCCACCAGCTATAACTTATTTCCATAACAGTTGTCTTGTCTCGTTTCATAAATGTAGGTTATAAGCAGTTACCGTGATGCTCACAGTAATTGAATGTGATCGGAACCGTCGCGTGTGACGTCACGCGCCAGTAATTGGATTTTGGCATGTACCGCCAGCACACTCAGCAGTAAACTGTAAATACCGTTGGCAGATTAACGAGCAACTGTCCATACTCGCTGTGATCGAAATGAGAACATATCAATACATAAATATTGCTCTTCACTTCATCGAAGAAATTAAAAAAATCGGCCAAGAGCGAGTTGGACTCGCGCACCGATGGTTCCGTACCAAAAAGTGTGCTATTTAGAGACGCCATTTGATTGTTCCTGTAATATTTGCATAAACTTCTATCACACAGAATAATTTCAGATTTTTCTCTATGCAAACTTCGGAGAAGGGGAACGGTATTTTTTTAACATTTTTCATAAAAAGTCGAAAACTATGAGGCCTAAAAAAGAAAAGAAAAAATGTTTAAGAATGTGCAAATAGCGCTCTTTCATATGATGCCCTAGTAGCTCCGCTTCGAATTTTTAAGAACCCCTTTCACCCTGTTACAAAAAAAAATCTTTCTTATTTGAAAATAGTTGGGCTAACTTCATCTAAAACTATTCCAAAATTCAAACTGATAGCATTAGTAGTTCTTGAGATATCCAGCTGTGACAGACGGACAAACATTCAGACTGAGTCGCTCCATAAGATTTCCTTTTTACGATTTTGGTATGGAACCCTAAAAAGGTTGAGTCAGAAACATAAATGCTTTGATTATTTACATGTCAATAATCAAAGCTTAAATGATCAGAAGAAATCTTCGAAAGTATCCATTCATACAGACACTTGCTTGGGTTTGAAACCAGGGCCTCAAGTCTGCTATTACAATAGTGTCAGAATGGTCTGTCATTGATTTCATAATTGTTGATTTTGACAAGTTTTGTAATCTACTAATATAATGACGTCATTATGACTTTCCAATGGTCAACCACTGACACTCCATTGAAAGAAATGGCTTAAAATGGTAATCTCTTACATAACGTTAAAAACAATGTTACTAACCATAAATGAGTTGGCTCGAAATAAAGTTTATTCTATTCTATAATGACAAATGAAAGACTGACGTATGCGGTAATCTGCTAAAATTTTGACAGTTCCTTTGATCAGAAAGTACCACGATTCTATTGCGAGACCACTGACCTACCAATGATCGACCATTATGAATTTAGCAGATTACGAACTTTTAGCAAAATGACAATGGGATCGTGTTGGCATGACGAATTAATAAAAAATAGCAGACTTGGGGACCTGTACCTACGAGTGCCATTCATTTGACGTTAGGACTATCAGATGTTTAACTGAGAAGTCATAGAGTAAACGTTTATGTTTATTTGGTTCTTGTTGAGGCTAGTCAACAGTCAAATAAAAATTCATTTGTATTTTAATTCTAAGTTTATAAACCCACTTTTGGTGTTTTCAACATTCCATCGTGAGTTGAATAAATCGGGTTTATCTATTTACAAACACTTCCGAATAACTGTTGCAGTAAAATATGGCATAAGTAGGTATAGCTAACAGCTTAATAACGGCTATGAAAGAGCTGTTCAGTGCAATCATAGTGATTAACCAAGCAACCAACAGTTGTTTCTGTAATACGTACACGCATCTGCACGGTCAGTTTGACTTTGACATCGCCTTTATTCCGTAGTAGTAAGGGCTGTTTCGTAGTTCAGGTCACTCTGACGTGATTCTAAGGCACAGAAAACCACTAGGCACACTCAGCCGAGTGTGCCTAGTGGTATTCTGTGCCTTAGAATGAATAGTTCTGTGCACATTTCTATAGCTGGGGCATCACATTCATCCACGCGTGTTTGTCCTTCGTCGCTGTCAATCTGTCCGTCAACTGTTGCATGTGGACTATGAATGGCGCCCCCTGGCTTACTTTCTATGATTGAAAAACTAATTTTGAGACTTGCCTTTTAGGTATACCCTGAGTCTCTAATTCAGATCATTTTTGTAAACAAAGGTAATAGATAACAGACCTAAAATATCTTCCTAATGGTAATTCTCAAAAAATGGCGGAAAAATACGTTAGATTTTCTTGTTAAGTACTGATTTTAAAATTAAAATTATCATACCGTAATTATTTTTAGTCGGTTTTAAACAAAGTTATTTATAAGGGGAGATTTTCCGGTATGAAATATTTTATGATACTGGTAACACTGCAGGAGTTCCTAACATTTTCAAATTTCGTTTGACAGTACGTTTTGTCATTCGTTTGTTGTTTATTCACTCGTTTTCTTTTCCCCGATCAAGTTTTTCGCTGCGTGTTTGTTTACTTTGTTGTGCTGTTGAGTTATTATCATCATGTTACTGGTTGATCTTGTTGTTTCCTTGTTTTTATTGTGTTAAATTTTATGATAAAATGTTTAGTACCACTGTACTGTCATTTTGACAGTGACATTTCGTAACGTTTCTTTGTTTACAAAAATTATCTGAATTAGAGACTCTGAATTAGAGATGTACCTATGTACATATCTACCTAATCAATATCCATAACTAGACTCAAACGCGGTTAGTTATTACGCATGATATCCAGGACTCGAAGCCACTTATAGGTATTCACTTCCTAAAGGGGCTATCGAAATGTCGATACTCGAGATGCACATGCACTGCTATCTGGAAATGACATCAGAGATGAGTTATTTACTTTGAAAATGCACCTCTAAGGAAGAATGGACACCGATGAATGTAGCGTTCAACTAGATTTGTACGGACAGGTCGAAAAGGTGCTTGCTGTATTCTTGGAAATCTAACGTTGCGGATGTAAGTTTGACAGTGATCTAAGCATTAAAAGCTCGTTTTCTGTTCAAAATGAATGTTCTTTTACACAAGACTGGCAGAACTGTTGCAGTTGCCAGGTTTAGTATAAAATATGATGACACAAACTTGACTCAAAATCTTCTAGACAATTACCGAATGCAAGAATAAATAAATAAATAAAAATATTTTATTATCAGGCATCAAGGCCCATAGGGTGTTAGATATTACATATTACTTAAAAAACTATATTACTTGCATGCAGGAACACTAAATAGATAGAAACATATAATCACGCACGAGGAAGTTGCCAACGTGTAGTTTGGTAAACCTCCCCATTGTAGGCCCATCCAGCCTCTCTGCAAACACCCTCAGGATGCTTTTGCTGCTTCCCCTCACTCGGGATATCACTGAGGCAACTTTCTTCCGCATTATAGCAAAGTAGTCGTCAGTGTGCGCATCAGCGAACATACCTGACGCACTACAGTAAGGTGGAAGCCTCAACATTTAGCTTCCAGTGTGCGCATCAGCGAACATACCTGACGCACTACAGTAAGGTGGAAGCCTCAACAGCGCCCTGAAGGCATTGTTATATTGAATGCGCAGGACATTGTCTGCTTTTAGGGTATGGTTAGACAAAGGCTGCTGGTGTAAAATGTTTGGCAGTATGCCTTGAAAACAGTTAGTTTCACGGGAACTTAACTACCGTGAAACCTTCTGCATATCATAATTTCCCCTCACAGCCAGTGGCCTGCGCTCCCTTTCCATATCCAAGTCGTCCTTAAACTCTTAAGTAACAATGTGGCCCAAATACTTAAAGTGGGAAACTCTCTGCAAATATGTACCATTTAGTTTTACAGGAGGGGCAGGTGTTGGATTTTTATTCCTACCTCGAAACCCCAACAGCTCACTTTTTGTCGGATTATATTTTAACCCGTGCTGTTCGGCATATCCTTCGCAAATGGAGAGTAACTTTCTAATTCCACTGATAGTAGGGCTTAACAGCACCATGTCGTCTGCATAACTTAAGTTATTTAAACATACTCCATGTATGTATATGGCATCCGACATGAGTGTTGCTGAGCTCAACAAGCAGCTTATTGACATAAATATTAAAAAGCCTCGGGGAAGTCAGACCACCTTGTCTAAGAATGCAATGTATTTATGTTAGCTCATTCATATAAAAAAATAGTAACTAATAGCATAACTCATTCATGTTTAGCCTTTCAAAAGCTAAAATTCAAACATTTGTTACAATTTTTAACCATTGGTTGAGTTAACTACGGATCAAAAAACCGGCCCTAAGTATGTAGAATTAAAACACGCGCATTACACACTTGTGGTGGCAAAACACGCGCATTACACACTTGTGGTGGCAAAACACGCGCATTACACACTTGTGGTGGCAAAACACGCGCATTACCCACTTGTGGTGGCAAAACACGCGCATTACACACTTGTGGTGGCAAAACACGCGCATTACACACTTGTGGTGGCAAAACACGCGCATTACACACTTGTGGTGGCAAAACACGCGCATTACACACTTGTGGTGGCAAAACACGCGCATTACACACTTGTGGTGGCAAAACACGCGCATTACACACTTGTGGTGGCAAAACACGCGCATTACACACTTGTGGTGGCAAAACACGCGCATTACACACTTGTGGTGGCAAAACACGCGCATTACACACTTGTGGTGGCAAAACACGCGCATTACACACTTGTGGTGGCAAAACACGCGCATTACACACTTGCGGTGGCAAAACACGCGCATTACACACTTGTGGTGGCAAAACACGCGCATTACACACTTGTGGTGGCAAAACACGCGCATTACACACTTGTGGTGGCAAAACACGCGCATTACACACTTGTGGTGGCAAAACACGCGCATTACACACTTGTGGTGGCAAAACACGCGCATTACACACTTGTGGTGGCAAAACACGCGCATTACACACTTGTGGTGGCAAAACACGCGCATTACACACTTGTGGTGGCAAAACACGCGCATTACACACTTGTGGTGGCAAAACACGCGCATTACACACTTGTGGTGGCAAAACACGCGCATTACACACTTGTGGTGGCAAAACACGCGCATTACACACTTGTGGTGGCAAAACACGCGCATTACACACTTGTGGTGGCAAAACACGCGCATTACACACTTGTGGTGGCAAAACACGCGCATTACACACTTGTGGTGGCAAAACACGCGCATTACACACTTGTGGTGGCAAAACACGCGCATTACACACTTGTGGTGGCAAAACACGCGCATTACACACTTGTGGTGGCAAAACACGCGCATTACACACTTGTGGTGGCAAAACACGCGCATTACACACTTGTGGTGGCAAAACACGCGCATTACACACTTGTGGTGGCAAAACACGCGCATTACACACTTGTGGTGGCAAAACACGCGCATTACACACTTGTGGTGGCAAAACACGTGCATTACACACTTGTGGTGGCAAAACACGCGCATTACACACTTGTGGTGGCAAAACACGTGCATTACACACTTGTGGTGGCAAAACACGCGCATTACACACTTGTGGTGGCAAAACACGCGCATTACACACTTGTGGTGGCAAAACACGCGCATTACACACTTGTGGTGGCAAAACACGCGCATTACACACTTGTGGTGGCAAAACACGCGCATTACACACTTGTGGTGGCAAGAGTTTATTTTATTTTATTTTATTTATTTTATTTTATTATTTTTGGAAAACTTACAGCTAATCAGACACAATAGTTGCTAAGTTTAAAACAAGATGATGGCCAATTACAAGTTTTCACACATAGAATAACAATTAACATTATACTAGGTAGCAGACAGTGTAATTTTCGCGTTCTGTATATTTGTATATAATGCAAGGACTACGTTATTTTGTCGAAGAAGTGATTGCAAAGAGCCTTCTTTAATTTAGGCACACTAGTATTGAAAAGATCTATGTCAACTTTCCGACAGGTTTCATTATACATACGGCTCGCCCTTATCATGTAGGAATTTTGTCTGTAAGTTGTTCTTGTTACTGGTACGTGCAACAGACGAGGTTTACGCAAAAACGAAGAACATACTCGCAGCCCAATTCTGCTCAGCAGCTCGGGGACGTCATTAGATCCGTCTGCAATTTTAAATAAAAATGCTAAATCAGAAATTTTTCTTCTTTCATAAAGTGGAAGAACATGGAATTTTTTACACCGCAAGTTGTAATTAGATAGGTATGTTTTAGAACGGAATTGAATGTACCTAAGGAATTTTCTTTGTATGCTCTCTAAACGATCGATATAAATATTATAGTTGGGGTTCCAGACTTGAGAGGCATACTCGAGGTGACTACGAACAAAGGAGCAATATAAGATCTTAATAGTCTTAGTAGTTATACTAACTCTCAATAGAATCTCTTTATAGATATGTCGATCAAAAGTGACCAAATGCTAGTGATATTATAGATAGGTACTATTTGTGGATTTGGTCATTTTTCTAACATAATTGATTCCATTTGTAAACTTGCCCAATTAGAAATTACCAATAATTAATTAAAATAATTAATTATTTATTTAATATGCAATTTCAGAAGCGGACGAATTTCCATCTCCTGCTTAGAGCTTGGCTCATGGCAAGATGGAAGAGTCGTCTTGTTGGGACATTATACAGTCATTAGATAATGTCCCAACCGGACGACTTCCTAACATTACAACATTCAACACTCCCACACACAGTGACAGCCAGTGTTCAAGTTAGCTCACCACCCATCAATTACATACTTCCGTCCATCTCACGCGCGTCAGGAAGCAACCATCCACGATCATCCGTCTCATCCAAACGACGCTGATGCTGATCATCCACCGCTCATTGTAATCACTAACGACTAATGACCATCCGTCTTACTTTCTCTGGCGTAGTTAAATTAATGATCATCCGACTGAGAAGGAAATCAATCAATGCGATTGTTGGTGGAATTATCTGCTTTACTCGTACGTAGTTATGTTATCCCAGTTATACTCAATTTTCGTAGATATAAAGTTATTTGACTAAAAGGGAAATATGAAATGTTTTATGTCGTTTGTTTTTAGAACTATATTTTCATATAAATACAGATCCGTCCGGCTGTTTGTCTGTCTGCCTGCGGCGGTTGGTGCCACCAAGGCTTACTTCGTCTTCACATATGACATGGCCGCATTTAGCTAAGCTAGCTCTTCGTTGAATTAAAGTAATGCAATATCTTCTGCTAAATTATAACCAGTCTGGTACCAACACAATTACACAAAGCCACCGACAAAGGAACTCTAATTTAAAGTTAGGGTCGTCGACTGTATTGATGGTTATTGTCTGACCGTCCGCTTAATAAGTTAGTGCAACGATTAACTTCAGCGTGTTTAATGTGCACATGTTAGTGCTAGTGTACAAGCGGGTTGGCTAATAAAGGAACCGGGGGCCTATTCATTAACTTTTTATTGTTACTCCGTTGTCTAAATATACGTTTAGTTGTAAGTACATCCTAGAACAAAAGCCTATTAATTAACATTACCAAAAATACTTGGGAAATAGCCCCGAATATCGGATAGCTTTTGAAAATTGGTTAAAAAATATATAAAACAATTTGTAACAAATGGTATGCAATTAGTCTTGCGAATTCATTCAATGAACAGGAAAAATATCAATCCTTTCGGCGACTTCATTGAGTGTATGTACATACACTAACATACACTATATACATACGCAAGGCGCGAGTATCTGGCGCTTTTTGAAGCAAGTCAGTCTTGCCGCGCGGCACAGCCAGCAGCTGCGGCCGTGTCCACCTCACCACGTAGTGGCCGGGCTCGCACAGCCAGCAGCTGCGGCCGTGTCCACCTCACCATGTAGTGGCCGGGCTCGCACAGCCAGCAGCTGCGGCCGTGTCCACCTCACCATGTAGTGGCCGGGCTCGCACAGCCAGCAGCTGCGGCCGTGTCCACCTCACCATGTAGTGGCCGGGCTCGCACAGCCAGCAGCTGCGGCCGTGTCCACCTCACCACTTAGTGGCCGGGCTCGCACAGCCAGCAGCTGCGGCCGTGTCCACCTCACCATGTAGTGGCCGGGCTCGCACAGCCAGCAGCTGCGGCCGTGTCCACCTCACCATGTAGTGGCCGGGCTCGCACAGCCAGCAGCTGCGGCCGTGTCCACCTCACCACGTAGTGGCCGGGCTCGCACAGCCAGCAGCTGCGGCCGTGTCCACCTCACCACGTAGTGGCCGGGCTCGCACAGCCAGCAGCTGCGGCCGTGTCCACCTCACCACGTAGTGGCCGGGCTCGCACAGCCAGCAGCTGCGGCCGTGTCCACCTCACCATGTAGTGGCCGGGCTCGCACAGCCAGCAGCTGCGGCCGTGTCCACCTCACCACGTAGTGGCCGGGCTCGCACAGCCAGCAGCTGCGGCCGTGTCCACCTCACCATGTAGTGGCCGGGCTCGCACAGCCAGCAGCTGCGGCCGTGTCCACCTCACCACGTAGTGGCCGGGCTCGCACAGCCAGCAGCTGCGGCCGTGTCCACCTCACCACGTAGTGGCCGGGCTCGCACAGCCAGCAGCTGCGGCCGTGTCCCACCTCACCACGTAGTGGCCGGGCTCGCACAGCCAGCAGCTGCGGCCGTGTCCACCTCACCATGTAGTGGCCGGGCTCGCACAGCCAGCAGCTGCGGCCGTGTCCACCTCACCACGTAGTGGCCGGGCTCGCACAGCCAGCAGCTGCGGCCGTGTCCACCTCACCATGTAGTGGCCGGGCTCGCACAGCCAGCAGCTGCGGCCGTGTCCACCTCACCACGTAGTGGCCGGGCTCGCACAGCCAGCAGCTGCGGCCGTGTCCACCTCACCA